>JAKUCV010003141.1:4360-75237 GCA_028386065.3 Turnera subulata | reverse complement strand
CTAATCCCTAGCTTGTCCAGTGACGGGGCCCGGAAGATAAAATTGGAATTAAAAGTAATTATTCTTTTGGTCTTGGCTCAGTTATATTCTGATTGTTTCACTGTTATGTCTTTTACCGGAATTTTATTTCGAAAGTATTGTGTTGCATGCATATTATTGTTTATCCTTTGTCGGTGAGCACTTCGGACTCACCCCTCGCCTGCGGGGTTTCATCCCGTAGGATGAGTTATTCGTAGTACAGGTACGTGGTTCGGCCAGCTACTGCTTCTACTCCACCAGACCCCGGATCCATACCTCCGCTGCATCTCATTCTAAGTCTTCCGCTGCTGATATTTTATTTACTGCTGTATCATGTATTATATGTTTTTCGATATCACGTATTGTATGATTCTGCTATTGCTGTTGTGGTTTGAATAATGGTCCCCGGGATCGGGTGACGGATGTTATACTTGAGATTGCTTGTATTGTATTCTGTAATGTATGTGTTGTCTGCTACTGTAATAAGAACAGTTCTGGCACGTGTTTACTGTATACGGTAAATACGGGTCGGGGCGTTTCAGTTCCAGACTTCCAGGCTTCTGATTTGATAAATCTATCTTCCCGCAGCTACAACATTAGCCAAAAAAAATGAAAAGTAAATTTTTTTTTAATTATAGGCATGTAATTTTAGTAAATTAGCCAAATAATAATCATTATTGTCTAATAATCTATATTTTACTTTATTTAATTAATCCACAAAGTCTAAAAAATATTTTAAGTTTTTCAAAACAAAATGTTAGAGCGAGGCAATATCATTTATAGTGTCACAATTCATAATTTTATATTTCTTTATCAATAATATAATTCAAAAAATCACGGTATATTGGAGCATTATAAGATTTTTCAAGCTCCTATTATAAAGCGTAGGGCTGAGCAATCAATTTTTTCGAATCAAATCAAACCGAATTTGTTGGTATTTGGTCTTTCGAATTTAGCCATATTAAGGGTCGAACTGTTTTTGAAAATTATTATGATCGAATATCAATTGTCGAAATTATTTCGGTTCGAATTTGAATTCAACTGAAAACCAAAATGTCTTCTATATCCATTCTCTAAAAATCTAGGAGTCTTATCTTCTACTACTTTGTAGTTATCCTTCATAACTCCATGGTTCTATCTTTATTTATTTCCAAACTAATCTTTTCTCCATCATTTAGCCTCTCTAATTATCTCTAATTACCTCTCATATATTGCAACAATGTATCCCTCTTCACGATTAAATGTGCACAAAGACATCAACATCATCAACATCATTACTTTACTTTGGTTGCAACTGCTTTTTGGACATCAAGACATGCATAATCTACAGCCCACTATCATGTTATCAAAGCAAGTTTATCAAAAGCTATATAAAAAAAAAAAATCAAGGTTTGTCTCTCTTTTCATGCAGTTGCTGGTTCAAAAATTAGAGAATGAGGATGAGGAGACAGAGAACGTGAAAGGTGTATGGTTGTGAGGGAGGATATTTAGTACAAAAAGCCACGTGGTTTTGTCACCAAAAAAAAGTTATAATTCTTTAAAAACAATTATATATATGACTATTTGGTTCTCAGTTGATTTCGAATAGGTTGAATTGGTTCTCGCTTGATTTCGAATAGGTTGAATTCGTTACCAATCGTAAACCGAAAACTGATATTTAAATTTAGTTCGAAACCAAATTAATTATCTTGGTTCGAAATCAATCTAAATTTAATCGATTCGATTCGGAAGATCGGGGTAAATCGGGTGAAACCAAAATTTGCTCACTCCTACATTCGACTGCATCAGCCCAAGGGTAAATTGTTAAATAGATTGTTAGAATAAATATAATACAGCAGTATTGACACCTATATTTTTTTACAATACATTCAACTGCTAGATTTATTTTCAGTTAATTGACGATGACGATTATTTTAACTTGATTTGGACATGTGTATGAGGCTGAAGGAAATGATTTTGTTCCATGCAAATTTATTGTTACTAGTGTTGGTGTGTATGAAACTTAAGGAAACTGTTGTATCCAATACCATTATTAGAGTGTATGATGCCGAAGTTCAACCGAATGTTGAAAAAGTTAAAGAAGAGATGACATCTTGGCAAAATTGAAATTACAAGAAAATGATATGTGATTGGTGTAAATTATTAAATATTTATTTAAATTTTATATATAATGTTATTTGTGTTTTTTAAAATTTAAATTTCCCATGCAACTCATACAATACAAGCATCATGCAACTGTCAATATCATGGAAAACTAACTACGGTTGAGGCAACTCTATCAGGGTGGTGTCTTGTTGCGTAGATGATGCTATTGATATTTTGGAAAGATAAGGTGTTGTGGAGAAACGGTTCTATCATTTTGTAAAGGATAAAAAAAGGCTTAAAAAATTTATTAACAGATATGATGATGTCACAGTAACTATTAAATTTCATTTTTTTATGTTGTAATATTTTGAACATTTCTTTGTATTAGGAAATTATTAAGTATGTGATTTTTTTCCATTGTTTCCAAAATTGAGCGCATTATAAGCTTTGTGTAGAACGGAGTTGCTTCATTGAAATAATTGGAACTGTCCTAACGTTCAACCCGATTGCTTTTTATCGATTGAGAGGTTAGTTACCAACATGATTGCTTTCTTATTGTGTTTTTTTTTTGTTTGGCAGGTTAGTTACCAACACAATTTTTGTTGCTATATCTAATGTAAAGGATGTAACAGCCCGGGTAAAATATGGATTTTTACCGGGACTGTTAAAGTCGTTAAACAGTGATTTACCGAACGAATTAACCTTGGGTAATTAATTTAAGGTAAATCGGGAGTCGTTTTTCGAAACCGAGAGTTTTCCCGCTCTTGGGAGCATCTTCCTAACTAACCGAGCCTCGGTTTCCAGTTCCGAGACTTGGACGACGTTCAGGAGGATTAATCGGATTTTCCGAGCCCAAGTTTTATTTTTGGACTCGGGACGGGATTTGTCGGAAAGACGGGAGTATCCCTGCGTTTACGAGATCCCGGCACGAGAATCCGGACCGGCTAAATGAGGCTTGCCCCGAGCCACTCTTCTTTCTCCTCTTTCCTTCCTCTTCCTCTTTCCCGGTTACATTTCTTCTCCTCTTTCCCGGGTTTACCTTCAGCCGTGCGGGCCCCACCTCTCTTCTTTCCTTTCTTTCCCTTCCTTTCTTTTCTCCTTTTTCTTTCTCTTTTTCTTTCTTTTCTCCTTCTTTACCCTTTCAGCCGCCGGCCACTCTTTCTATTTCTCTCGTGAACCCCTGCCGGCCCCACTCCCACCTTTCCCTCTTTTTCCTTCTTCCTTATCTTCTCTTCTCCTTACCGAGCCCTCACGCCCTCCTCTGCCATCATTTACCTCTCCATCCACTTCTCTCTCTCATCCTCTTCCTCTCCTCCTCACACCCATCTCCTTCCTCCCCGATTTCTTCACACCGGCCCCTCACCTTCTACTTCCATCTTTCCTTCCTTTCTCCCCTGGTCTCTGACCTCTCTTTTTCTTCTTTACTTTTCCTCTTCTCCTTCACCGTTCCTCCCTTCCCCTGCTCATCGCTGCAACCGTGAGCCGACACCGCCACCAACCTCCCTCTCCCTCACCGCCTCCACCTTCGCCGCCCTCCTCGCCCCCTACAACCTCCTCGCGTGCAACCGAGGACGACACCAGCCAGCCGCCGCCGATCTCCTTTCCTCCCTCTCACTTCCGGCTTCATCCTTCGCCTTTGCAGCATCACAAGTCGCCGCCCCGATTTGTTCCTTACCGTCGCCGTCATCGGGTTTGTGTGGGTAAGACGCAACACCGATCATTCTTCCTCTTCCTCTCTTTTTTTTCTTTTCTTAATCCGACCCCTACCAGTGCTAATCGGGTCTTGGTTGTCTTGTGCTTTTGGGTGTGGCTCTGTGACGATTGATACCTTTGATTGTGGGGGTTGTGCTAGGGCGTTGTCGAGGTGGGTGTGTGTGGATGGCCTTGATGGGGCTGTTGTGGACATGGGTGGTGATGGCTGTGAACGTCGGAGTTCTGTTGATGACCGGTTGTGGGTTTTCCACGGAAGCGCTGGCCGTGGATGATGGGTGGATGTTGGCGGGTTTTGTGATGTTGTTGGCGACGAGGTCCAACGGCAGTGGAGTTACTGCTCACGGATAGTTGATGCGTTGAGGAAGGACGACGTGTTGGATTTTTGGGGGTATTTTGCTGCGTGAACAGTAGCTGCCGGAATCCGGCGAGTCTCCGGCGTCCCGGGAATTTTCCGGCGAGCCCGGAAAACCGATCTTTGGGTAATTCCTTGGACCGTATGCATTGTTGAGCTCGGGTTTGGGCAGATTACAAGTTAGGCTAGGAAACGGGCCGATTGTGCAAAGCCCATGTTCTCGGGACGAATACATTCTAACGGACTAGGAACATTAATGAACCCGGACTTTTAATTGTTTTAATTAAAATAAAGATTTAATTTAATTAATCAAATATTAACCCTTAATTCCATTTATGCTTTGTAATTCGATTTATAATTTTATTCTTTGTTGGACTATTAGAAAGACCTATAGTAATCCGGTTTATTTAATTCATACTTGGACTGTTAATAATTAAAGGCCCAAAAATACTTATTAACTTGATTTAGTTGTCAAATGTAAACTAAAAACATATATATGATTATCTATGAATTATAAACACATACATATAAATGACTATATATATATATAACCTACTAAATTATGTTTAGCTAAATAAAGAAGTTACAATTTTATTTATCACATAAATATATATATGGTAAAATGGGAATTACCTACTATATATGTATAAATATGGTCACACTAGATATACGTATAATCTAGTAACGATTTATGTGAAAAAAACGTGTATATATGTATATATGTATTTTTAATATGTTTACGTTTTTCCTTATCGACAAAGGGCTAAAGGGTCAGGATATCGGCTTGGAGCTCGGTTTCGGTTTTCAACTTAAAGATCGAGTATGACTAGTATATCGATTAAAGAGGCTAATATCATACTAAAGAAAAACATGGAAATAATAAGAATTAGACTTGGTATAAGACAAGCCGTATAACGATTTCTAAACCGGCATCATGCATAATCATCTTTGTTTGCGCATTATAAGTGATTATTGTGTTCCTATATGTACATATAGGGTATCGGGATTTGACTGGATAACAGTTTCAGAGACATACCAGGTGAGGATGGATAAACCTTGATATGTGCCCGTAATACTGTGTATGCCCTGTTGTTTGATTGAACCGTTGAAATGATCCTTGTTAGTTATTTGATTGCCATGAATGTTGTTGCTGTTGCTGGGCTGTGTGGATTGATCATGTGGATACTGTGAATAATTGTTGTACTGTTAATTGTGTGTAATTAGTGATATGAAATTGCGGATTGGTTGAGCTTGAGAAATAATCTGTGATGATTATGACTGCTGCGATGTTGTTGTTGTTGATGTTAGACTGTGTTATTGGATTTGTGATATTGTGTAGAGGATAATGATGAACTGGTCAATGTGGATAATTGGGAAAAGAATAATGAGTATTGGAAATGGAACTGAAACTGAAAGTGAGATGATGATATAATTGTCACTTGGAAAGTAGTGGTACGACTAGATGGTTAGAGGCTAGTTCTGTGGTGTCATGGCCAGAGGGTTTGTTGGTTGGGGTGTTGACCCCGGATTTGTGATATTGGGATGTTGATCCCGGATTTGTGATATTGGGATGTTGATCCCGGATTTGAGATATTGGGATGTTGATCCCGGATTTGAGATATGGGGATGTTGATCCCGGATTATGGTGGGGCCCGGCATCCAGAATTAGTTAATAACCAGGTACGACCCTAGCTTGTCCAATGACGGGGCCCGGGAGATAAAATTGGTAATAAAAACTAATAAGTAATCTTTGGTCTTGGCTTTGATGTGATTTAGTGAGATTCCTTTGACGTGTTGGTTGTGTTAGATTCCTTGATGCGTTGTTTGATTTAGATTCCTCTGTCGTGTTCTGTGTGTAGTTTCATCTATTTGATGGTTGTTTTACTTCGAAAGTGTTACGGTTGAATATATCACTGTTTATCTTTCGTTGGTGAGCGCTTCGGACTCACCCCTCGCCAGCGGGGTTTCATCCCGTAGGATGAGTTGTTTGCAGTGCAGGAACGTACCGGGCAAGCTGAAACGTACCCCTCGGACAGGACTCGGATCCATTAGTTGCATTGGGCTTTACCTATGTTGTCATGTGAGTCTAAAGTCTTCCGCTGTGCATATTGATGAGTTTACTACTGTGTGTATGTTGTGATTGGGCCATTGGGCCGGATGGTTGTTGTTGTTGATGTCCCCGGGGTTCGGGTGACGGGTTCCTTGTTGGGCCGTAGGGCCGGATTTCAGTTTTGTTATTGGGCCGTTGGCCAGTTTATTGTTTATTCACTGTTTGTTGGGCTTTATTGGGTTGGGTTGTCACAGTTCCGGCACGTGTTTACTGTGTACGGTAAATACGGGTTGGGGCGTTTCATTTTGGTAGCGGAGCGGGCGTTAGGTCTTGTCGGGCAGTTTATGTGTGTTGTTGTCTTGTTTGCATAGTTTGCTCCAGTTGTTTATTATTTTACATCATTTAGTTAGTGCATTATGGATCTAGTCGAGGGACGCCAGCTGTCGCGGAACATACACATAAGAGGTAATGATGCCATATTGTGCGAAAATACAAATATTATTAATATTGCTAATATTTTGATACAAAGGGAAATATTAATATATTGATTGCAAACAGAAATATTACATTGATATTTTATAAAAAGGGAAATAATACATGGATTTTTGATATTATATAAAAAGGAAAATACATTTAACGATTCGGGACGACGTTGACACGGAAACTGTTTGCGTCACTGTTGACGTTGACCGTGACCCTATCGCTCCAAGAGAACCACATGCCACCTCTGTCACGCTGGCCAGAAATCTCGAACCGGTTAGCTTGAGGGAATCGGAGTGGAATCAGACCGTGATCGTCTCGTGGTTGCCACTGCGTCTCCGTCAGATGAACCATGTTCGGTTTATACTGGTTCTTCAAGTCCCTCAGGGTGCGAGAGAACTCTTGTGCACGTCTTGCCACTCCTCTGCAGTTCCACACCAGTAGCCGTACCTTTGGCCAGGTTGGAGGTAGCCGAGTCATTCTGGGTATGCTCTGGGCTGTCATTGAGAGCTGGTAGTAAGCACCTTGCTCCACAGTCTGGCAAGTGGACTCCAAGTTGAACTCTTGAAGCCTATCCGAGATGAAGAACATCACGGAGTTTGCTGAGCCGTAGTAGGATGTCCTCAGAGTTCCATGGTCCTCTAGGAAGAACACCTCTTCCATGGGAGTGACGAAGAATCTTGAGGAGTAGAGCTCGTCGACGAAAACTAGACGTGGCATTCTGCCGAGCTCGTTCGGCAGCTCCTCAGCACGTTCGTTGACCATGCTGTAAGCCAGTCGGTTCCTTCTGCCAAGATTGGCACCTTCGACAAAGAACACCGACGAGGGTGTAGGCATCTTGATTTGGACGTGTGGGGTTTTATTTTGAACGTGGTGTTTTCTTTTGCTTTAGCGTTTTGTTGCTCTGATTGCTTTTGGTGATTTACACCTCACCGCTCCTTCTTTTATACACTTATGGGGAGCATGATTACCGTTTTTGATTTTCAAGATCTTGCCTTTTGAATTTTACCGTTGCTTTATTTAATGCTTTACGCATTTTCGGCTACTGAGCCAGAGTTTTACAGCTCTTTTCTGACTCACGATTTCTTTCGCTCTGGCTACCCTGTCTTTCTTTCCATGGTCTTGCTATATCTTTCTTGCATCTTTTATCACTAGCATCCGTGACCGTTGAGGCCAGACGGATGGGACCGTATCTCGAGTAGAGCGCATGTGCGACAAGCTCACAGCTGTTCGGACATCGTGGAGAGATACGAGCCTTGACAGACGTTTTGGCTTATGCGGAAATTGTGAACAAATGGGTAGCGCGTCTATCGCGGGACACAGGACGTTCCCGTGAACATCGCCTTGCCAGTTAACGGATGTCTTCTTTACAAGGTTAACCGACGTCACCGTTAACTGTACGTGTCACGTTTCTCAGGATTGAGAATGGACACGATCGAACTAGAGCGCCGAGCATGAAAACATATCTTGTTTTAATTTCTTTTTGTTTTGATTTTGTTAAACGAGTTTTGTTTCGTTTATAATTTCTTTATGTTAGTTATAATTCGTTTTATCGGTCCTGTTTTTAACATCATTGTGTTCGATCTTATTTTCATTCATGACGGTTTTGTTATGTTTTAAATATTTTGTTTTTCAGTTAAATATGATTTTTCACATCTTAACGAGAGAATTCATAATATAAGAATTTTTGATTTAAAAGGAAACTTATTTTATTTATTCATAATATAGTTTTACAACAGGAGAAGAAGTGCTCTACGGAGCTACTTGCTTCTCAACATCTTTTACAAGTTGCTGGACATTCCTCAGGTGAGGGAACAGCTCCGCGCACGCCAGTTCAATTTGTGCCACCGCCGAGCTGATCTTCCTCAGGGAGACGTTCAGCTGCGTCAACTTCTGCTGCGGTGTGCTGCTTTCAGCTATCGCTTTGCCTTTCTTGTCCTCAGCTTTCTTTCTGGCACGCTTCTTCCGTCGCTTTGGGGAGACCACCATGTGCTCCTCCAGACCGATGATGTTGGTCTTGAACCGCTTCTTTGGAGGCTCTTCATCGGAGCTTGTCGGGAAAGCCGTGCCACCGATGTAGCTGTTATTCTCGGAGTCTGAGGTCGTTCGAGAACGAAGTAGAGAGTCCATGGCTGAGAGTGAATGTCTCAGCTGTGAGGTTTGGTATTTATAAGCAGATAAGATGTCGCTTAAGGGTATAAGCGGTATCTCATGTTGAGGTTGGACACCTGGCACAGTGTGCCAGAAGCTTATCGTGGTAGGACCCACGGATAAGACGGAATTTCGGGGACGAAATTCTTTTTAAGGGGGGTAGAATGTAACAGCCCGGGTAAAATTTGGATTTTTACCGGGACTGTTAAAGTCGTTAAACAGTGATTTACCGAACGAATTAACCTTGGGTAATTAATTTAAGGTAAATCGGGGGTCGTTTTTCGAAACCGAGAGTTTTCCCGCGCTTGGGAGCATCTTTCTAACTAACCGAGCCTCGGTTTCCAGTTCCGAGACTTGGACGACGTTCAGGAGGATTAATCGGATTTTTCGAGCCCAAGTTTTATTTTTGGACTCGGGACGGGATTTGTCGGAAAGACGGGAGTATCCCTGCGTTTACGAGATCCCGGCACGAGAATCCGGACCGGCCAAATGAGGTTTGCCCCGAGCCACTCTTCTTTCTCCTCTTTCCTTCCTCTTCCTCTTTCCCGGTTACATTTCTTCTCCTCTTTCCCGGGTTTTCCTTCAGTCGTGCGGGCCCCACCTCTCTTTTTTCCTTTCTTTTCCTTCCATTCTTTTCTCCTTTTTCTTTCTCTTTTTCTTTCTTTTCTCCTTCTTTACCCTTTCAGCCGCCGGCCACTCTTTCTATTTCTCTCGTGAACCCCTGCCGGCCCCACTCCCACCTTTCCCTCTTTTCCCTTCTTCCTTATCTTCTCTTCTCCTTACCGAGCCCTCACGCCCTCCTCTGCCATCATTTACCTCTCCATCCACTTCTCTCTCTCATCCTCTTCCTCTCCTCCTCACACCCATCTCCTTCCTCCCCGATTTCTTCACACCGGCCCCTCACCTTCTACTTCCATCTTTCCTTTCTTTCTCCCCTGGTCTCTGACCTCTCTTTTTCTTCTTTACTTTTCCTCTTCTCCTTCACTGTTCCTCCCTTCCCCTGCTCGTCGCTGCAACCGTGAGCCGACACCGCCACCAACCTCCCTCTCCCTCACCGCCTCCACCTTCGCCGCCCTCCTCGCCCCCTACAACCTCCTCGCGTGCAACCGAGGACGACACCAGCCAGCCGCCGCCGATCTCCTTTCCTCCCTCTCACTTCCGGCTTCATCCTTCGCCTTTGCAGCATCACAAGTCGCCGCCCCGATTTGTTCCTTACCGTCGCCGTCATCGGGTTTGTGTGGGTAAGACGCAACACCGATCATTCTTCCTCTTCCTCTCTTTTTTTTCTTTTCTTAATCCGACCCCTACCAGTGCTAATCGGGTCTTGGTTGTCTTGTGCTTTTGGGTGTGGCTCTGTGACGATTGATACCTTTGATTGTGGGGGTTGTGCTAGGGCGTTGTCGAGGTGGGTGTGTGTGGATGGCCTTGATGGGGCTGCTGTGGACATGGGTGGTGATGGCTGTGAACGTCGGAGTTCTGTTGATGACCGGTTGTGGGTTTTCCACGGAAGCGCTGGCCGTGGATGATGGGTGGATGTTGGCGGGTTTTGTGATGTTGTTGGCGACGAGGTCCAACGGCAGTGGAGTTACTGCTCACGGATAGTTGATGCGTTGAGGAAGGACGACGTGTTGGATTTTTGGGGGTATTTTGCTGCGTGAACAGTAGCTGCCGGAATCCGGCGAGTCTCCGGCGTCCCGGGAATTTTCCGGCGAGCCCGGAAACCGATCTTTGGGTAATTCCTTGGACCGTATGCATTGTTGAGCTCGGGTTTGGGCGGATTACAAGTTAGGCTCGGAAACGGGCCGATTGTGCAAAGCCCATATTCTCGGGACGAATACATTCTAACGGACTAGGAACGTTAATGAACCCGGACTTTTAATTGTTTTAATTAAAATAAAGATTTAATTTAATTAATCAAATATTAACCCTTAATTCCATTTATGCTTTGTAATTCGATTTACAATTTTATTCTTTGTTGGACTATTAGAAAGACCTATAGTAATCCGGTTTATTTAATTCATACTTGGACTGTTAATAATTAAAGGCCCAAAAATACTTATTAACTTGATTTAGTTGTCAAATGTAAACTAAAAACATATATATGATTATCTATGAATTATAAACACATACATATAAATGACTATATATATATATAACCTACTAAATTATGTTTAGCTAAATAAAGAAGTTACAATTTTATTTATCACATAAATATATATATGGTAAAATGGGAATTACCTACTATATATGTATAAATATGGTCACACTAGATATACGTATAATCTAGTAGCGATTTATGTGAAAAAAACGTGTATATATGTATATATGTATTTTTAATATGTTTAAGTTTTTCCTTATCGACAAAGGGCTAAAGGGTCGGGATATCGGCTTGGAGCTCGGTTTCGGTTTTCAACTTAAAGATCGAGTATGACTGGTATATCGATTAAAGAGGCTAATATCATATTAAAGAAAAACATGGAAATAATAAGAATTAGACTTGGTATAAGACAAGCCGTATAACGATTTCTAAACCGGCATCATGCATAATCATCTTTGTTTGTGCATTATAAGTGATTATTGTGTTCCTATATGTACATATAGGGTATCGGGATTTGACTGGATAGCAGTTTCAGAGACATACCAGGTGAGGATGGATAAACCTTGATATGTGCCCGTAATACTGTGTATGCCTTGTTGTTTGATTGAACCGTTGAAATGATCCTTGTTAGTTATTTGATTGCCATGAATGTTGTTGCTGTTGCTGGGCTGTGTGGATTGATCATGTGGATACTGTGAATAATTGTTGTACTGTTAATTGTGTGTAATTAGTGATATGAAATTGCGGATTGGTTGAGCTTGAGAAATAATCTGTGATGATTATGACTGCTGCGATGTTGTTGTTGTTGATGTTAGACTGTGTTATTGGATTTGTGATATTGTGTAGAGGATAATGATGAACTGGTCAATGTGGATAGTTGGGAAAAGAATAATGAGTATTGGAAATGGAACTGAAACTGAAAGTGAGATGATGATATAATTGTCACTTGGAAAGTAGTGGTACGACTAGATGGTTAGAGGCTAGTTCTGTGGTGTCATGGCCAGAGGGTTTGTTGGTTGGGGTGTTGACCCCGGATTTGTGATATTGGGATGTTGATCCCGGATTTGTGATATTGGGATGTTGATCCCGGATTTGAGATATTGGGATGTTGATCCCGGATTGTGGTGGGGCCTGGCATCCAGAATTAGTTAATAACCAGGTACGACCATAGCTTGTCCAGTGACGGGGCCCGGGAGATAAAATTGGTAATAAAAACTAATAAGTAATCTTTGGTCTTGGCTTTGATGTGATTTAGTGAGATTCCTTTGACGTGTTGGTTGTGTTAGATTCCTTGATGCGTTGTTTGATTTAGATTCCTCTGTCGTGTTGTGTGTGTAGTTTCATCTGTTTGATGGTTGTTTTACTTCGAAAGTGTTACGGTTGAATATATCACTGTTTATCTTTCGTGGGTGAGTGCTTCGGACTCACCCCTCGCCTGCGGGGTTTCATCCCGTAGGATGAGTTGTTTGCAGTGCAGGAACGTACCGGGCAAGCTGAAACGTACCCCTCGGACAGGACTCGGATCCATTAGTTGCATTGGGCTTTACCTATGTTGTCATGTGAGTCTAAAGTCTTCCGCTGTGCATATTGATGAGTTTACTGCTGTGTGTATGTTGTGATTGGGCCATTGGGCCGGATGGTTGTTGTTGTTGATGTCCCCGAGGTTCGGGTGACGGGTTCCTTGTTGGGCCGTAGGGCCGGATTTCAGTTTTGTTATTGGGCCGTTGGCCAGTTTATTGTTTATTCACTGTTTGTTGGGCTTTATTGGGTTGGGTTGTCACAGTTCCGGCACGTGTTTACTGTGTACGGTAAATACTGGTTGGGGCGTTTCAAAGGAAACTTATTTATATTTTGCTATCAAACAATTTGGAAGTCTTGTAGATAAAGATTAATCTTGTATTATCTTATTCGCATTCATAGACTTTGTAGGATATATGTGTATTATGTCGTTATTCCAATTTGAGTATTATGACACTACATTAATTTGAAAAATTGTTTATAAATGAAATTATATATGAAGGGATGTATTATTGGCAAAATGTCTAGGTTGTTAATTTTACTAAGCTTCCTAGCTCATTAGGTAGCGCTCATTAGGTAGCGCTCATTAGGCTACCAAAATCTACAAATATCATACTAAGATAAACTTATATTTTGGGTAGGAGAGGATGGATCAAACCAGGGTCTTCTTGGCACAAGGCCAAAGGAAATTCCAGTGCAACTACTAAGACGCGTTAGCGATTCTCTACCCATCTCACATCCATGTATTTACCTTTTTTTTTGTTTCAATTCTTTTAAGGTCTTATTTGATGTTCTCCCATACCGTGTGCATTTTAAGCAGTAGAACTACAAATATGTTTTGTTTGATTTTTTAACGGGAGCTACAAATATGTTATAATACATGTTTACATTTTTAAAAATTTAACTAGTCGCATGTCTGTGTTACGCACGGATGGGGTGGTGACATAAAAAGAAAGCATCTATATGGAAAAATATCAATATCATTCTAATATATCTTTCTATAAAAAAATGTGAAGGAAAATAACACTTAAATTTACCTTAATTTCGAACTAAGAGTTTAGATATATATGTTTGTCAATGAGTTTCAATTTCAACCAAATATGAGGGAATAATAATACATCAAAGCAGGTCAATATATAGATATATATACTTGTAAGAAGAAAGAGTAAGAAAGATTGGACAGATGGAGAATTACGTCACTCCTAACATGTCCTAAGCATAAGATATAGAATGATTTCAAGTGTTTGTACTAGGAATTTTAAAAGACATTGTCTTAAAAAAAGAACTTGAGAGACATAGTCTTAATACTATGGAATGTATTTAATTTTGGGATAAAATGTTAAATTTTTTCATAAAATATTTACTAAATAATAAATAATTATCATATTAAATTGTATCATATCAATTATGAAAATGTCATGTATACAAATTGCCACGTGGCACAATATTCTCTTTTCGTAAAGAGACTGGTCTCTAATTTAATATATAATACATAGATATCTATGTATTTCGGGGCATCAAACCTGAATTTAAACATTTTGTTAACTCATTGTTTGCTCGCATAGACCCTATCCCTTTCTTGGAATTACGAAGCTTACTCATAAATTATGAAGGAGCACTGAAAGCAATAAATTTAAACCAGAACCTCCCAAGCCTACGATACCAAAGCTGAGATATCAATGCCTATAATTCCTCAGGCCAATAAAATGACTCGCACTACGAATCCTCCCAATGGATTTAAAGGACGGGATGAACCGGAGGAAGAGGCTGTGCCCGCCCCAGCCGTGACAACTATCGCTCTCCATTAGCCAACCGATCCTCATGGAATGATATAGGGTACAATAAGGTAGGACACGCTACCCACAAGTGTTACCAGCATTACCTGAACCCCACACCAAGTGCTCATTTTGCCACGACCAATTCCTATGCCTAAGTAATTGGTTTCCAGATTCTGGTGCTAGCCACCACATGATACCAAATTCAAGCACTCTAAATGTCTAAGAGACTCTAATTATTAAGAGTTCCAAACTAGAATTTAAATATTCGTGGGAACTAAAGTCGAAATTAAGTTGCTGTTAATCTTATATATCAATACTCACAAACTAAAATTACATGAAACTAGTTTTGAACAAACCATTACAATCTTTTTCATTTAGAAAGTTTCATTACAATCTTTTTCATTTAGAAAGTTTTTTGCTTTGTCCCATATAGATAGATGAAGAAATTCAACACATGAATTGCCAGTTAGAGTGGCTTGCTAAAGTTGATAAAATGTATTTTTGTTACTTGTATAGTTTTAATTGGTATGTCACATCAGTTGAGTATATTCCTCCAATGTGATACCATATCTTTGTCCATCTCTCCAAACCACCCTACTGAGTTTTCTTGTTCCACTTATTTTTTGCCTCTTACCACCCTACTGAGTTTTCTTGTTCCACTTATTTTTTGCCTCTTAAATACACAACTGATTATTTTATTTTATTTTTTTGAAAAGGGGCATTCTTCATTATAAACGGATCTAAAGATCTGAAATTACATAGTTGAAGATCTAATATAGCAAAAGCATAAGAAAAATTTAACATAAGAATTCTTTTTAACCTACTACATAAAAATACACAACGTGATTTATCTCCTTCAATATAGGATTTACAAAGGCACACTATTGAGCATCAGATCTAGTATGATCCGTGAAGCAATCAAACAGGTAAATTTGAGACATGTGTGGGGAAAAATATCCCTTTGTTGGTAAATTTTTGTAGTAGATAGAGAATCATTCTTCAAATCGAATCTTCCTCCATAACTTTTGGCTCCCATAGTCTTATTTGAAACATCAAAAAAGGTGAAAAAACTCCAAAAAGAGAGAAACCAACTTACAAAAAGTGAGACTAAACCCACAAAAAGTAAGAGTAAACTAATAAAACTAAAAACAAAAAGAAAAAACTAGCTAATTAAAAGAAATTTTGGTGGGGGCTCACCGCTGGAAGAAAATTGGCGGCACTCCCAAGTTGTAGACCTAGGGTAGAGAAAATCCTAAAAAAACATAACAGTTTAAAAGTGTAAGATGGTGTTTATTTTTCACAACTGATTATTCTTCTGTTTACGGTTTGATACCATCATGCCAAGAATAAAATAAAAAAACAAAATCTTTATAATCAAGTTATAATCAATCTTTATAATCAAGTTTTTTTAATATACTAATTGATGAAGATGGGCTCGAACCTAGACTCTTGTTGCTATTTAGAAATTAATTTTCATACATCGCCAAAGTCAATCTAGTTTAATAGTTTATTGTCTAATATAAATACATACATCGCCAAAGTCAATCTATGTTTAATAGTTTATTGTCTAATTTAAATAACTCTTAGCAAGGAGCCTCCTCTTGACTAAGATTCGCGTAATTGTGCAGCAAAGCTTTAATTCATTTTGATGATTAGGAGTTCTAGAATAGAGCAAACTTGCTGGAGAGTATTACCAGTTTACTTGTTCATTAAAAATCCTTAACAACTTTTCCTTTAGTGATCCGTACAATAGGTTAGAAAAAATGTTATTCCATCTCCAATTGAAAAAGTTACTAATAGAAACGAGGGAATCTCCTAACGAAACTTAAAGTAATAAAACACATTGGAAGCCATTAGTAATGGTCACAGCAGCCCCCGTTTGGAAGACGACCGGACCATAACCAAGAAGAGTACCGTGATACTGGGATGCCAAACATAGAATCTGTGACAAAAGGAAAAGGTACGCTCCTTCAATGTTATGAGCTAAAACAAAAGCAGCTAAAATATGTCATCACTCATCCACATAAACTCACTTCGTTGCTAGGAAAACCATTCATCTGAAATTGAAAGGGTGCTTCAATATAGCACTGCATAGCACCAAAGAATGTCAAAAAAAAAACTTTCACATGGACGAGTAACGCCATGTTGACTAGTTGAGTACAACCTGGAAAACTGAGTTCTAAGAGAAATGCTAGTAGCCTAATTGCAACTGACGACAGTGCACAACCGACAATCACATCAGTGTTTCATATCAGTAGAACTAGTCACACGAAGAAAAACAGATGCAAGAAAGTAAAAGGACTAAATTGGCTGACAATATAAAATAAATCCTGCAGAGCCAAAGAAGCCTCAAGAAACAGCCATTGCAGTGACATTAACTCCCAACGAAATGAGGACCGAGGTTCCAATTTATCTTGTATATACAACTGCAAAACCTGAAGAAGCATCGCTCAAGTTCAGGAATTCCCATGAAGCAGATAACAGCTAGATTTTGGTAGAAGTATTATTTTGCTCCAGCACTCAACCAATTAACCATTACTAATCTTATCATTCTAAATGAATTCATACATAGGAAGCTCAGACACTATCTCGAATTTAAGCTGATGATAGTCACATAAATGAACTCAATAACACTTGTTTCCTATATATAAATGAGACCTCATCTTAAACTATCAAAATCAAGGAAAACAACAGAAGCAATGCAATCAGAACTGCTGACTTGCTTTCCCATATACGCTTAATTGCTACATCTCACAGTTGCGATCAGTAATTCAAAATCAAATACCAGGCTACCAGCCATAAGCAAACAGAAAAAGTCCCAAAGAGATTCAGAAAAATGAAACAAAACACCAATTACACAGAGGCGAAATCACTTTTTCTAACACCCAAATCTTCCTAATTAATAAGGATGACACTGGACCCGAAGTAGATGGAAAACAGAGGTGGGTCAGATCATTACACCATCACCCAACACATAATATCTTGCAGTATAAGGAGATTGTGCTCCACAGCCACCAAGTAAAAGAGCAAATGCATTGCAGGGGTAATGATCCACGAAGGAGCTAATACTGCAACAGATTAAACAACGAATACAAATAGAACACCCAGCAAAATTGCCAACCCCGGCCATCCAAACCCAGCAAAATCATCAGTGCATTATTTATACATACGTACTAACTATAATCTATAAATTCATCCGGCGAGAAAAAATAAAACATAAACAAAGGCGGAGAGAGAGTTCATTTCCAACCTTTAAACCCCAAAGTTAACAAACCATCTTTAATTAAACCTCTCTAATTCCGTCACTTGAACTCATAGTTGGGAACAGGTGGCGCATCAAAACTCTCCAAAACCTCCGAATTGCTCCCGCTGCCGCTCGCTACGGTGGGTTCGTTCTTCTTCCCGAACCATCCGCCAAACCACGACGACCCAGTCTCAGCCCCACTCGTCCCCGCCGACGAAGCACCAGCCGCCGCCTCCTGCTGTGAAACCGGAACCTGCCCCGGAATCCCCATCGGAAAGCCGGGTCCACCCGCCATGGCCGGGACCTGGTCTTCAATCATGATGGGCATGTTCTGTTGAGCACTCATGACCTTATTAAGCATGATCCCAGCTCCTTCAATCAGCGCCAGGAGCACACCGCCGAACAGAGCCGACCGAGCCGAAGCGCCCAGGCCCTGACGCATCGAGAGGAACCCTCCGGTGGCGGCGCCGGCGACGATCGAGTTCCAGGGGTCCTCCTTCTGGCGGAGGTAGACCATGGAGCAGTCGAAGGCGGAGAAGAGGCCTCCCCAGACAGCGAAGCTCCCGCCGACGCGGGGGGCGTTCATGCGGACGGCTTGGGTGCCGCCGACGAGGCGGGCGCCGGAGGGGGAGTTGTAGATGCCTTTGATGAAGTGGAAAGCGGAGCCGCCGACGGCTCCCATGCCGAACGCACCGCCGATGTCGTCGAGGATGCGGTCCGGGCAGGGTTCTCGGGATGTCTCCGGGGTTCCCATGGCTGAAATTTAGGGTTAGGGTTTATGTTTTGGGATTTTTCTTTTTCTCTTTCTCTCTCTTTTAGCTGGAAGGGGGTTATGTAATGTGGGTGTTGGGCGGCGTATAAATCTGACTTGGGGATTCGACAAAAAAAAAAAAAACTGACTTGAGGAAGGGTTGAGTTGCTTGGATAACCAAAAAAAAAAAACAGTGGAGTTGCCAAAATGATTTATATTATTAGTCTAGTGATGTCCTTGGAGGAGAATTAGTGATATTTATTGATAAAACAAATTAGTGATATTTCTCCGTATTGTGGTATATTTCGATTTTCGCATAAAATGATACCACAATACTATTAATAAAAATTTTAACAAAAATTCCTCATCTCTAATAATCAAACTCTTAGCTATTTTAACACTTTTTTATCTTAATTAAACACTCAAATTTAAGATCAACTCATAAAAATTATCTATGTAACGATCCGGGTAAAATTTTCGTAATTTTTACCAAGCTGTTTTACTTTTACGGTGATTAATAAATTTTATCGCGGTTAATCAAGAATTTTACCAATCCGAGTCAATTTTTACTATCTTTACTATTATTTTTACTACTCTCAAAATTAAAGTTATTATCATTATTATTGTTAAATTCTAATCAAACATTAATTGTAATATTAATATATTCTTATTTTGCTATGATAATTATGTTGCAACAATTTACTAATTATAATTTAGAAAGAAAATTTCATCTTTCATTTCCATGATATTTAATAAATTAATCTTTGGTTATTTATTTTGAAATTTTATAAAAGAATAATTGTTAGATTATGTTTATAAAACACCAGGTTTAGTGTAGTTTCGATCGATACGACGTAGTTTTGGTGAAATCAAAACATAAAACACAAGGAGAGCTGCGTTTTGACCAAGGCATAGACAGGTGCTTGTGGACGTCCAAAACGACGTCGTTTCATTGTCGGCAAGGCACCAATAATTTGCCCGACAATACAGCCTCACTCTTTTCATTTTCCTTTTCTTCCTTTCTTCTTTCTTCTCTTCTTCCGTTTTCTACTGCCGGCCCCTCCCCCCTGTGAAGCGCCCCGACCCGTATTTACTGTTACACAGTAAACACGTGCCGAAACTATTCATAATGATAGAACAGACAGTACGACGTGCAAATATTATACAATAGCAACTATCAATACAACTGTCACCCACACTCGGGGACCATTATTCAATCCAAACACAGTGCTCTCAGCAGCAGCAGATAGTACCAGTAATATACATATCACAGGAAATTAGCAGTACAGCAATATAAGTAATAGAATAGCAGCGGAAGACTTATGCACATGCATCGGTGGTATGGATCCGGAGTCAGGTGGAGAAGAAAGCAGCAGCCATCGAACGTCGTACCTGAACTACGGAAACAACTTAACCTACGGGATGAAACCCCGCAGGCGAGGGGTGAGTCCGAAGTGCTCACCGACCAAGGATAAACAGTGATATGCAAGCAACCGTAATACTTAGAAACAAACACAGATAAGCAACAACATGTCTCAACAACTGAACCAAGGCCAAAAGATTGCTTAATTATTATTACCAATTTTATCTTCTGGGCCCCCGTCACTGGACAAGCTAGGGTCGTACCTGGTGATCAATTAATTCCGGATGCTAGGTCAAGAACCAATCCACATATCAGAACAACCGGATATTCAGCATATCCGAGCCACCGCGGATATTCGGCATATCCGAGCCACTGGGTATTCGGTATACCCCAACCTCAGGCGACGTCATGCCAACCAGATATTCGGCATATCTGAGCCACTGCGGATATTCGGCATATCCGAGCCACTGCGGATATTCGGCATATCCGAGCCACCGCGGATATTCGGCATATCCGAGCCACTGGGTATTTGGTATACCCTAACCACAGGCATGACGGGCCAACCAAACCAAAAACCGACCATAGCATCCCAAAATTAATTTTCAAACCATCGGGTCGTACCTCTACTTTCCACATGACAATTATAACAACATCTCAAATCAATTCCAATCTTAATTCCAATTCCTTTTCCACAATTTCCACAGTCAATAGTTCAACATCAATCTCAGCATAATATCCACAGAATCAATATCACAGTTCAAAAGCAACAATAATACCCACAGCAGATATTCAACCAACAATCAACTATTCAGCAGTTCAATCGAACAACAAAACACACAAGTATTACAGGCAACATAACAAGGGTTATCCATCCTCACCTTAGCCGATATTCAATTATGGAATTGCCCAGCAAGTTCCAAGTCCGGTTCCTCAGCAAATTGTTCGTTATCAACTCCTATATCAATCAAATAATATGCACACATAAGATGGTATGCAAATGCCTTGCTAATACTGTATACCGGAAACTAAATATAAACTCGGCTCGGTTACTCTCCCGGGTTAATTCTCCATTATTATCATCATTCACCATTTATTTTCAAGTGTACTTATTCCTATACCCGGGTACTATTCCGGTATTATACTTTGATAATATCCTTTCCGTAATTATTTCCTAGGTATGTACTTTCCAAAATACTATTTCTACAATTATTATTTTTCTTTCCATATGCCATATAATATTTCCTAAAATTATTTCCTCGAAATATTTATTTTCCATACCAATATATATTTTTTCCCATCTCATTTTTTTATTTTCTTCCATTTTATTTTTCCTCCCAGATTTCATTTTCTTCTTTTCTTTTTTTTATATATATTATTGGACTGGACCAGGGAATAGTACCAGCCCAACAGACCCAGGAGCCAGGCCCAGCTGCCAGCCCAGGCGTGTCAGCCCAGACCACGAGCCCAAGGCCTAGGTCACGGCCCACAGACCCAAACCACATTCGGCCCGCGACTCAGCCCACATACCCCCGGGTCAACCCGACCCGTGCCCTTATCCGGGTTGCTTCTTCAACCCCAACTCACCTTGCAGGCGACGGCGCGACGAACGACGACGGCAGAGGCGTACGCGGCGGTCTGCAGGCGGGGAAGGCGACGACGGTGCGCACGAGGGGAGGAAGAAGACGAGCTGCGAGGGAGGCCGGCGGCGGGGCGAACCTCCTGTCGGGTTCGTCTCGTCTTGGTCGGCGTCGATGAGCAGGAGGAAGGGCGGCCGGCGTGTGAGGAAGGAAAAGAGAAGGTGGCGCGGCTGAGGGGAGGGAAGGAAAGGAGAGGTGGTTGGTGGTGGCCGGTGTGGCTTACGGCGGCGGGTGTGGGAGGAGAAAGAAAGAAAAAGAAAACGAAGGGTAGAGGGGTGGCTTCAAAACGGCAGCGTCCTGTCTGTTTCCTTCTTCTCTTTTTTTTCTTTGTATTTCTTCTTCTTTCTTTTGTTTTTTTTTTTTCCTTTCTTTTGTTTCACTGGTTTGTGAATTTGCAGGGAAGGTTTGTGTTTTTTTGTTTTTGCAGGGAAGGAAGAAAAGAAAAGCAAGGAGAGGGAGAGATGGTGAAGTTGGTGATGGCGTGCATAGGGTGGCAGAAGAATACAATTTAATAGGCAGCTTAGGCACTAGCAATTCACAGGTATCACAGGAAATGGCGGCTAAATAATTGAACTTCAATTATGCAGTTACTATGCTGCATGTGAAGTGTGACCCACCTGGACCAGAAAATATCCGTTATACCCACTTATCTTATTTCTGGTCCGATAATTCGAGAATAACCCGGCTTTTTCCGAAGATTCCCGGACCTGAAAAAATCCCAACTTGGTCCGTAAAATCCGTAGAAAAATCCCGAGCGTAGGACCATGCTCGGTTTCAGAATTCAAGGCTCGATTTACCATAATTTAATTACCCAAGATTAAAAATCAACGGTAAATTACTGTACATTAACTTAAACAGTCCCGGTAAAAATGAAATTTTTACCTGGGCTGTTACAGCCTACCCACCTTAAAAGAATTTCGTCCCCGAAATTCACTCCGAAGCTGTGAACAAGTGCGGATACTGGGAACGCATATGCTCCTCAACTTCCCATGTGGACTCATTCGCAGAGTGCTTGCTCCACTTAACCTTTACCATTAGAATAACTCTGTTCCTCAATTGTCTGACTTCCCAGGCAAGAATCTGCTCCGGCATTTCTGTATATGTAAGATCTTCTGCGACCTCAACATCTACTGTAGTAACCACATGGCTCGGATCTGATCTGTACCTCCTCAACATAGAAACATGGAATACGTCATGAATCCGTGACAACTCCTCTGGCAAAGATAATCTGTATGCCAGGGTCCAATCCTTTCCACAATCTCATACGGTCCAATGTACCTGGGACTCAGCTTCCCTCTTTTCCCGAATCTGATTACACTCTTCCACGGTGCAACTCGGAGGAAAACTTGTTCTCCCACTTGGTACTCCATCTCCCGGCGGTGCTTATCGGCATAGCTCTTCTGTCAGTCCTGTGCTGCTCTCATACTCTGCTTGACTGTCTGAATCTTGTCAACAGTCTGCTTAACTAAATCCGGACCAACGATCAAACGAAGACCTTCTTCATCCCAACAAACTGGACTTCGGCACTTCCTTCCGTAAAGAGCTTCAAACGGAGGCATGCCAATACTGGAATGATAATTGTTGTTATAGGCAAGCTCCGCTAAAGGCAAATATTGATCCCAACTCCCACTGAAGTTAAGAGCACAAGTCCTTAGCATATCTTCTAGTGTCTGGATAGTCCTCTCCGACTGTCCATCGGTCTGAGGATGGAATGCAGTACTAAAACTCAGCTTCGTCCCCAAAGCTGTTTGCAGACTCTTCCAGAACCGTGATGTGAATCTCGGGTCTCTGTCTGAGACTATGGACTTAGGAATTCCATGTAGTCTCTCAATCTCTGCAACGTACTGCTTCGCCAACTTATCCAAGGTGTCTGTCTGTCGAATGGGAAGAAAATGGGCTGATTTTGTAAGTCGATCAACGATAACCCAGATGGCATCATGCTGTCTCCGGGTCAACGGTAATCCAACCACAAAATCCATAGTAATCATTTCCCACTTCCACTCTGGCACTGACAAAGATCTCATCTTCCCTACTGGAGCCTGATGTTCAGCTTCACTTGCTGGCAAGTGATACACTTAGCCACATACTCGGCTACATCCTTCTTCATACGTGGCCACCAAAAATGACTTCTCAAATTCTGGTACATCTTGGTGCTCCCGGGATGCATAGCATATGGTGTCATATGTCCTTCTTCTAGAATCTGACTGCGCAGGTCACCAACACTGGGTACACATAGGCGCTTTCCCAGCATCAATGCACTATCCTCCGCTATGTGGAACTTTTCTTCCTTTCCACTACGGACTGCTTCCTTCAGCTTGATCAGGTCGGGATCTCCATCTTGTAACTCCACAATCCAGCCTCTCAGGTTAGACTTGACTTCAATATGTGTCAACAAAGCTCCTGTCTCATCAACTGACAAATCAACTCCCATCTTCCTTAACTCGATGAGTGAGGACATCGAGTAAGTCGTGGAAGCATCTTTTGGTTGTCTCCGGCTCAAAGCATCTGCTACAACATTAGCTTTTTCCGGATGATACTCAATAGTACAATCATAGTCATTCAGCAACTCAACCCAACGTCTTTGTCGCAGGTTAAGCTCCTTCTGAGTCATGATGTACTTGAGACTCTTGTGATCCGTGAAAATCCGGCATCTCTCTCCAAACAGATAATGTCGCCAGATCTTCAAAGCAAGGATCACTGCGGCCATCTCCAAGTCATGTGTCGGATAGTTCTTCTCGTGTGGCCTCAACTGTCTCGAAGCATAGGCTATCACTCGGCCTTCTTGCATCAGAACAGCTCCCAAACCAAGACCTGAAGCATCGCAGAACAGTACATACTCCACTCCTGGCTTAGGCACTGTCAAGACTGGTGCTGTTGTCAGCTTCTTCTTCAGTTCATCAAAACTCTTCTGGCAGGCATCACTCCATACAAAGACTTGGTCTTTCTTTAACAGCTTGGTCATGGGACTAGCTATCAAAGAGAAACCCTCGATGAATCTTCGGTAATATCCTGCAAGGCCAAGAAAACTCCTGACTTCTGGTACCGTCTTAGGCGGCTCCCACTCCAAAACAGCCTTTACTTTGGCAGGATCAACCTTAATTCCATCCCCGGATACAACATGTCCAAGGAATGCAACTTCTTCAAGCCAGAACTCGCACTTGCTAAACTTAGCGTACAACTCTTTCTCTCGCAACCTCTGAAGCACTATCCTCAGGTGCTCTTCATGTTCTTCCCTATTCTTGGAGTATATCAAGATGTCATCGATGAAGACTACCACAAACTTGTCCAAGAACTCGTTCAAGACCAAGTGCATCAAGCACATGAAAACTGCAGGTGCATTGGTCAAGCCAAAAGGAACCACTGTGAACTCAAAGTGACCATACCGAGTGCGGAAGGTTATCTTCGGTATGTCCTTCTCTGCAATCTTGACCTGATGGTAGCCAGATCGAAGATCAATTTTAGAAAATACAGTAGCTCCCTGTAACTGATCAAAAAGATCATCAATCCTGGGAAGCGGATACTTATTCTTCACTGTCACCTTGTTCAGCTGTCGGTAGTCCACACACATGCGCAAACTACCATCCTTCTTCTTCACAAAGAGGACTGGTGATCCCCAAGGTGAAATACTATGTCTGATGAAACCTTTCTCCAACAGCTCATCCAACTGTTTCTTCAACTCCTGGAGTTCTGTCGGTGCCATCCGATATGGTGCCATCGAGATAGGTGTCACTCTTGGCATCAAATCGATGGTGTACTCCACTTCTCTGTCAGGTGGCAATCCTGGCAAATCTTCTGGGAACACATCTGGAAACTCCCTCACAACCATGATGTCTCCCAAAACCGGAGTCTGAACTTTTTCACCCTTGGCATGGGTCTATAAAGCATCTAGACCCAATGGCTTTATCCCAACATCCTGATTAGCAGAGATACTACATGTGGTAGCAGCTCTCCCAATACCTGTCAACAAATTCTTATGTCCACCATTGGAAGTCAACAACACCTCCTTGGTCCGACAGTTCACCAGGGCATTATATCTCGACAATCAATCCATTCCTAGGGTTATGCTGAATCCTCCCATATTCATCGTAACCAATCGTGCAGGAAATACCTTGTTATCATACGAAAGTATAACGTCTCTGCTCACATGGGTTAACTTGACCAATAGGCTCGCAGGTAACCTAACCCTCATCGGACATGTTAAACTCTCTCTTCCTTACCACTATGTTGTATAGCAAAACCTTGAGCGATAAAAGAATGTGTGGCACCAGGATCTATCAAACTGTATGCAATATAACCAAAAACTGTAAGGGTACCTGCGATGACATCGATATCTAGGTGACTTCCAGCATGCTGATTCCCTCCAACCGGATCCATTCGTCTTACCCTATATGAGAATGTATATGCATGCATATTATACTAACTCATGACAGACTATGCACAGATAATCACAGCAACACCCAAGGACCTACTGCCCGCTCCGCTACCAAACTGAAGCGCCCCGACCCGTATTTACTGTTACACAGTAAACACGTGCCGAAACTATTCATAATGATAGAACAGACAGTACGACGTGCAAATATTATACAATAGCAACTATCAATACAACCGTCACCCACACTCGGGGACCATTATTCAATCCAAACACAGTGCTCTCAGCAGCAGCAGATAGTACCAGTAATATACATATCACAGGAAATCAGCAGTACAGCAATATAAGTAATAGAATAGCAGCGGAAGACTTATGCACATGCATCGGTGGTATGGATCCGGAGTCAGGTGGAGAAGAAAGCAGCAGCCATCGAACGTCGTACCTAAACTACGGAAACAACTTAACCTACGGGATGAAACCCCGCAGGCGAGGGGTGAGTCCGAAGTGCTCACCGACCAAGGATAAACAGTGATATGCAAGCAACCGTAATACTTAGAAACAAACACAGATAAGCAACAACATGTCTCAACAACTGAACCAAGGCCAAAAGATTGCTTAATTATTATTACCAATTTTATCTTCCGGGCCCCGTCACTGGACAAGCTAGGGTCGTACCTGGTGATCAATTAATTCCGGATGCTAGGTCAAGAACCAATCCACATATCAGAACAACCGGATATTCGGCATATCCGAGCCACCGCGGATATTCGGCATATCCGAGCCACTGGGTATTCGGTATACCCCAACCTCAGGCGACGTCATGCCAACCAGATATTCGGCATATCTGAGCCACTGCGGATATTCGGCATATCCGAGCCACCGCGGATATTCGGCATATCCGAGCCACTGGGTATTTGGTATACCCTAACCACAGGCATGACGGGCCAACCAAACCAAAAACCGACCATAGCATCCCAAAATTAATTTTCAAACCATCGGGTCGTACCTCTACTTTCCACATGACAATTATAACAACATCTCAAATCAATTCCAATCTTAATTCCAATTCCTTTTCCACAATTTCCACAGTCAATAGTTCAACATCAATCTCAGCATAATATCCACAGAATCAATATCACAGTTCAAAAGCAACAATAATACCCACAGCAGATATTCAACCAATAATCAACTATTCAACAGTTCAATCGAACAACAAAACACACAAGTATTACAGGCAACATAACAAGGGTTATCCATCCTCACCTTAGCCGATATTCAATTATGGAATTGCCCAGCAAGTTCCAAGTCCGGTTCCTCAGCAAATTGTTCGTTATCAACTCCTATATCAATCAAATAATATGCACACATAAGATGGTACGCAAATGCCTTGCTAATACTGTATACCGGAAACTAAATATAAACTCGGCTCGGTTACTCTCCCGGGTTAATTCTCCATTATTATCATCATTCACTATTTATTTTCAAGTGTACTTATTCCTATACCCGGGTACTATTCCGGTATTATACTTTGATAATATCCTTTCCGTAATTATTTCCTAGGTTTGTATTTTCCAAAATACTATTTCTACAATTATTATTTTTCTTTCCATATGCCATATAATATTTCCTAAAATTATTTCCTCGAAATATTTATTTTCTATACCAATATATATTTTTCCCCATCTCATTTTTTTATTTTCTTCCATTTTATTTTTCCTCCCAGATTTCATTTTCTTCTTTTCTTTTTTTTATATATATTATTGGACTGGACCAGGGAATAGTACCAGCCCAACAGACCCAGGAGCCAGGCCCAGCTGCCAGCCCAGGCGTGTCAGCCCAGACCACGAGCCCAAGGCCTAGGTCACGGCCTACAGACCCAAACCACATTCGGCCCGCGACTCAGCCCACATACCCCCGGGTCAACCCGACCCGTGCCCTTATCCGGGTTGCTTCTTCAACCCCAACTCACCTTGCAGGCGACGGCGCGACGAACGACGACGGCAGAGGCGTACGCGGCGGTCTGCAGGCGGGGAAGGCGACGACGGTGCGCACGAGGGGAGGAAGAAGACGAGCTGCGAGGGAGGCCGGCGGCGGGGCGAACCTCCTGTCGGGTTTGTTTCGTCTTGGTTGGCGTCGATGAGCAGGAGGAAGGGCGGCCGGCGTGTGAGGAAGGAAAAGAGAAGGTGGCACGACTGAGGGGAGGGAAGGAAAGGAGAGGTGGTTGGTGGTGGTCGGTGTGGCTTACGGCGGTGGGTGTGGGAGGAGAAAGAAAGAAAAAGAAAACGAAGGGTAGAGGGGTGGCTTCAAAACGGCGGCGTCCTGTCTGTTTCCTTCTTCTCTTTTTTTTCTTTGTATTTCTTCTTCT
Source organism: Turnera subulata (assembly GCA_028386065.3). Lineage (NCBI taxonomy): Eukaryota > Viridiplantae > Streptophyta > Magnoliopsida > Malpighiales > Passifloraceae > Turnera > Turnera subulata. The sequence continues at coordinate 47,265 of JAKUCV010003141.1, read as the reverse complement.
TTCTTTTGTTTTTTTTTTCCTTTCTTTTGTTTCACTGGTTTGTGAATTTGCAGGGAAGGTTTGTGTTTTTTTGTTTTTGCAGGGAAGGAAGAAAAGAAAAGCAAGGAGAGGGAGAGATGGTGAAGTTGGTGATGGCGTGCATAGGGTGGCAGAAGAATACAATTTAATAGGCAGCTTAGGCACTAGCAATTCACAGGTATCACAGGAAATGGCGGCTAAATAATTGAACTTCAATTATGCAGTTACTATGCTGCATGTGAAGTGTGACCCACCTGGACCAGAAAATATCCGGTATACCCACTTATCTTATTTCTGGTCCGATAATTCGAGAATAACCCGGCTTTTTCCGAAGATTCCCGGACCTGGAAAAATCCCAACTTGGTCCGTAAAATCCGCAGAAAAATCCCTAGCGTAGGACCATAGTTATCAAACCCGGCCCGGACCGGCCGGTTCGACCGGTTGAACCGTGACCCACAGCCTATTCTGGGTTTTTAGAGGTGTTGACCCGGGTCTGCAAGTGAATAGTGAAAAACCCGTTGACCCGGCCGGTTTTGTAGCGACCCGGTCGAACCATTTACCCGGGTCGGGTCGGTTCAAAATCACAAAACATATAAATTTATTTTTTGCATAAAAAGTTGTATTATTTAATAGAATTTTTTTTATTTTTATTATTAAAATATAGGTAATATTAATATATTTAGGTTTAAATAATTAATTATTAATAATTATTATTCCGGGTCAATTGCATTGAACCTCCGGTTCGAACCCGGTTCGACCGCTGAACCATGACCCACGGCCTTTTCTGGGTCTGTACCCGGGCCGGGTCTGATAACTATGCGTAGGACCATGCTCGGTTTCAGAATTCAAGGCTCGTTTTACCATAATTTAATTACCCAAGATTAAAAATCAACGGTAAATTACTGTACATTAACTTAAACAGTCCCGGTAAAAATGAAATTTTTACCTGGGCTGTTACACCCTGTTTCCTTCTTTTCCATCTTTTCTCCTTGTCTTTTACTTCCCTTCTCCTCGCCCGTTTCCAATCATCCCTCTCTCTCTGCTTCCTCCTCCACCCACCTCTACTCTCTCGCCTCTGCCCTCCTCTATCCTTCCCTGCCCGTTGCCTCCTTCCTCTGCAACCCAAGTCGCCGCCGCTGCCACCTCCTCTCAAGCCGACGCCGTTTCTTCCACCTTCTTCCCTGCAGTCGCCGCGACGCCCCTTCCCCTACCCCTGGTCACCGTCGCTGCTCGTGACCGCCGCCACTGACGAGTCGGGCTCGTCACCACCAAGGAGCAGAGCTCGATCTCGCCACAACTCAGTCGCCGTCCGCTGCTTCTCCTCACCCTCGGCCACGACTTCTCAACTCGCGCTGCCAAGAGGAGTAACCAGAGGAGCCCGATTACGGCCACTCCTCACTTCTTCCTCGTGCGTCACTCGCTGCGTGCCCTCTGTTCTCCTCCACCTCGTGCACGCCGCCGCTGTTCTTCTCAGTCGCGCCGTCGAGTTTTCCTCCGCCTCTGCAACCCGCGCCGACCGACTCATCCCTCTCCCGTTCTGCCCCGGACGCGCCGTCAGTGGGTTTCAGTGGTAAGAAACCCCAAACCCTCTGCCTTCGTGTAAAAGGGTTGGTTAGTTCTATAATTGAATTTAATTTTTGCTTGGGTTGTGTCTAATCGGGTTCTAAACGTTTGCTGTGGGTCTTTGAACTTTGTGGCAGTGTCGATGCTGCCGTTGTTGTTATTGTTGTGGTTGTGGATTGTAATATTTTGGATTGCCGATGTGGTTATTTGGTGGTGTTCAACGGTCACCGGAGAGTTGCTGCAAGTGTGGGTTGGGTTATTGGATGGATGGTGAACAGTAACGGTGGAGCAGATGGACTCGTGAACAGTGCTGACCGGAATCCGGCGAGTTTTCGGTGTCCCGGGATTTTTTCGGCGAGCCCAGAAACGGACCTTTTTGGTAATACCGAGCCTCTGGACCATATGCATTCTAATGGACCTTGGACGATAACAAACCCGGACATTGAACGACCGTAATTAAACAATTGATTAATTTAAACTTAACCTATGATTTTATATATGCTTAGCTTTTTATTTTGATTTATGCATTTATCTAAATTATGTTTTATTTAATTTTCCGATTGGCTATTAAGAAGGCCCATTGTATTTGATTTTCGGTTGTTTAGTTTTATCTGGGCTAATTAATAAAAAGCCCATGATGTTATTTATTTTAATTATGTCTTTTAACTTACAAATTATCATGTTAAATAGATTTATTCTCCATGGGCTAAATGTTCGTGAAGGCCTACCGAGCCTATTTTTCGTAATTCCTTTAATTATGTTTAAATTGACTTAAAATTATAAAGATCTCATATAAATGTAAGTATATCTCAATTATGTTATTTTATTTGTTTTGGACTAAATAATGTTAGACCCAAATCTTATTTATTGATTTCACTCTTATATACGTATATATAAACATATATGAATGAAATAATACTACACTATGATCTTACTTAATTTTATATATGTATTTATATTTACGGTTATATGTGATTTACTACTTATATACATATATATGTTTTACAATAGTTACTTCTTTTAGCTTATATATAAAATATACCTATATATAAATGCGGGTCATAATTTGTCCTGATTACAAATATAAGTCATTATAAATAATTTTGTATTTATAAGGCCTATTATATAAACCATAGAAATTATTTTATGGCTACAATATATCTTATAGTGGAATCATTTTGATTAAATACTCACATTATTTTACTAACAGTTACATCATTCACTCGTTAATTTTATTATCTCTGTTATTTTATAACTATCGGTATATAAGTATATATGGAATTATAAGTATCGCTTTTGCAACTTTACAATATAATCATTTTATACCATACGATCGGCTAAGCTAACTTATTACCAGTGGTACTATTTTAATTTAAACGGTTGTATTACCCAATTTGTTGTTCGGTACATTATTCATGTATTTAAGTATCTTCACTATTCTATAAACCTCAATTACTAAATGTATAAACGTTCATTATTACTTTATTGAGAATAATTATTTTATGAAATACCATTTATTTTATATTGTACTCCGACTATGATTATTCTATGAATTATAAATACCTTACAGCCGTAAAAGCAATGTTTAATGGAAACAGTTCCGGAACGATGATTAACCGTGGATAAGTAGAATAATAATTAATCTCATGCATTGCATTCTTTGATGTGCACTATTTGTGATTATACGTATTGATATGATATAGGGACAGATAAAGCTATATGGATTATGTGCTGATTTCAGAGACATACCAGGTAAGGATATAAACTTATAAACTTCGATATGTTGTCCATGATACCCCGGTTGTTTGTTTGTTTATAGTTTATATGTTATCTTGCGTACCTGTCATGTTATTGCTGGCTACTGTTGTGATTATTGTTATATGCTTGATGACTACTGTGGATTAACTGTTGTGCTTTGTGATGTTGATATGATTATTGTGTTGTTCGTATGAGATATGTGGTATTTGATCGGTATGAGATATGTGGTATTTGATCGGTCAATGGCAGTGACCCAGTATTGTGATGTTGGATTCCCAGAAGAGCTGTGAGGCTGAGAGCCTGCTCTGGAAAGTGAGTATGATGAATTACTGTTGGATAGTGGAATAAGAAATAATAATAAACAGTGGTAATATCATCTAGACATCTAGATTGTCACGTGACAGGTATTGGTACGGCTAGATGGTAGTCTCCTTGTGATTGTGATATGATAGGGAGGACTGCGGGACTCCCGGCTGAGGACTGCGGGACTCAGTTGATTTGTTATAGGAAGGACTGCGGGACTTCCGCCGAGGACTGCGGGACTCGGTTATTTGTGATATGACTTGTGACATTTAGTGGGGAGCACCCTGGGGTTAGCTAACCTGGCTACCAGGCACGACCAATACTTATCATGTGACAAGGGCCCTAATAATAAAACTGGATAGTCAGTCGCCGATTGTCAGTGAGTTTAGAGGACTAGCTTAACGGTGTGATGTCAGTCGTAAAGTAAGGTCTGGTAGTTGTCTGATTCCGATGCTATGTTGTGCTTGTTGTACCTCTATTGTACTGTGTTGGCTTTGGTGTATATACGGTTGCTTGTATACTGCGGTTTATTTGTTTATCGGTGAGATAGTGGTTGGTCTCACCCCTCACACAGTCCTTGCAGGTTAGGTCAGGATTGCATTTCGGCGGCTGCAGTGTTCCCTCGGACAGGACTTGGATCCATTAGTTGCTTCGGGCTTTGCATATTCTGACATTGAGTTATAAATGCTTCCGCTGTGCTGTTGATATTGAGATACCCGAGGTCTGGTGACATGATGTTATATCTGGGCCGTTGGGCCGAATTTTCCTGTTGTATTTACTGTCTGTGCCACGTGTCAGCACTGTTGTTCGGTAATTACTGTGCATTGGGTAAATAGTAGTCGGGGCGTTTCAATCTAATTAAACACTCATCCCCTGACTCCCTCCATAAAATAAAGTAAGTGAGCCCAACAAGTTCGAGGAAGAAGCTTCCGTTGTTGGGTTGTGTTATGAGGTTAAACTTTTCTTGGAAGCATGTAGAAAAAAAAATCTTATAGAAAAGTCTGTTTTTTGAACCTAGTATTAATCTTTTTACAAGTATTTCCCTTTTTTTTTGCTGCTGTTAAATTCATATCTCCGCAGCTGGCCGATTAGTCATCATATGTATTAGCAGAGGTCTCCTGCTAAACAGTACTCAAATCTCGCAACAGGCTTTTTTCTTGGCCTCCAGGATTTCTTCAAATCCCTCTTGCTTCAAAAACTTCCATGCTCTAAAACCCCAAGCTTTACCAATTAGGTCCCGCCCAAAACCCTCACAAAACCATCTTCCAAACACTCACTAAAACCCTTTTCCTGCCCAAGCGTCAGCATTTTCACATGTATTCCATCCAAAATAATTTCTTTAAGAAATGACAAATTACATAATCAAAATGATAATTTGGCCGTTCATAAGTTTAAGCCAAATCGATTAGGTCTAGTGACATAAGCTCCCCACACTATGGTGGAGCTCTTAGATTTAAAGCCCGATGGAGTGGGAAATATAGTTTTTCATAAAAGGAAAAAAATATATGTATATAAGTTAGTTTCAAATGGAAAATTCTAAACCAGCACTACTATCAACTAAGTACCTTTGTATGTACAGGAAGCATTTATTTTTGTTATGTTTTCTTCTTTAACTTAGGTTAATGGGAGGTTCCCAAATTCAGGATTAGGGCAAACCACCAGACTCAGTGAGAATTTATAGTGGTATTTACACATTACCTATTAAGAAAGACGGTCGGTGAAGTTCGAACTCTCAATCTAATAGGAATGCTGACTGAACCTCAACCAACTAAGCCAACTGTCAGGAAAAAAAATCCTTCATTTAGCTTGTTGTTTTGGTACGGATTAAGATTAAATGGTTTATTTCGTGTTACTTGTTAGATTGACACATTTCAATGATTTACCCTTCACACTATTAAAATGACTCGGCACATATATATATGAATACAAATTAGTTTAAGAGATTAAAATATACTGAGAGTTCCTACTCCTCCCTAGGATACTAATCCATCTATTAATATATTTTGTTTAACTCATCAAATCACGCAAATTAATCCGATCAGTTTTATATAAAATAATTGGATTAGTTAGTTAAGTATTGGACATGGCAAAAAATAGTCAAAATATTAAAATATTTGAGGAAACTAACAACTTAAATTCTAATTTTTATGGTTAATTATAAGGTTTTATGAATATTAATCATAAAAGTTATTAGAAATTATATAAACTTTAGTAAACATGAGTCTTGTAATGTTTGAGTTCTCGTGTACGAGTTTTAGGGTTATGGTTTATGTTCTTGGGGATTTAACGGGTGTTTTATGTATTGTGGATGTTGGGCGGCGCGAGGAGATGTTGGAGTTAAAATAGATCTAGCTTGGGGAAGGGTTATAGAACTTAAAATAGTTTAAAGGTTAGATAGGGATGCCTGATTTATTAATCTCCATGTTTTAAAACATGATTTATTACTCTAGTGATGTCCTTGCCTATTGCCTATAATGGTGTATGTCTATATGATAAAACTTATGTAAAATTTATTTTTTGCAATGTTTTTGTCAAAATCACATATTATTCTATAAATTTTAACAAAGTTTTTTCATTTCTCTTACTCCAACTCTTAGCTATTCAAACACTTTTCTATCTTAATTAAACACTCAAATTTAAAATTAATACATAAAATTATCTTTAATTAAACACTCATACCCTCCCCCTTCCTCCATAAGATAAAGTGAGCCCACCCAGCCAACTTGATCGAGCATGAAGCTTCCTTTTTTGGGCTGAGCTGAGGTAAAACTTTCTTGGAAGCATGGAGAAAATCTTCTAGGAAAGTCTGTTTCTTGAGTCCTAGTATTAATCTTTTTATAATTATTCCCCTAACTCTTTTGCTGTTGTTACATTCATATCTCAACAACTGGCCAAGACCCAGGCTTTTTCCTTGGCAAAACCCTCACTAATCCCAATTGAACCTTCAGAGTGTTCTCACACTCCATTTGCCTTTCACATTATTAAGATGACAATGACAATGCACATATGAATAAAAATTAGTCTAAAAGATTAAAATTACGAAGAGTTCCTACACGTCTCTAAGAATACGGATGCATCTATTAAACTCATCAAATCACACAAAATAATCCCATTAGTTTTATATAAAATAATTAAATTAGTTAGTTAAATATTGGAAGTAGGATAAAAAAATAGTCAAAATATTTAAATATTTTTAAATTTTTATGGATAATGATAAGTTTTTATGAATACTAATCATAAAAATTGTTATTAATTATATAACTTTCATAAATACGACTTGTGATGTTTGGGTTCTGTGCATGAGATTTATAATTTGGGTTTTTTGTTTTTCGGGATTCGTTTTTTCTTTGTTTTTTTCTTTTAGCCGGAAGCAACATAGTTTTTTTACTGTTTGTGTATGGAGGGTGGTAAGGAATAAAAGAAAAAAATTGGATTTTACTGGTCTAATAAAATTTTAAATATAAATGGTTAAGTGAAAGGATTGATGGTTATTATTGTTATTGTATAGACTAGTATTATAATTTTAAAGGAGTAAAAATTCACCACTTAATGTTCAATCCCAACAATTAGTCAAAATAAATTATAATATTTTTATGTTTAATCATAAATTGATTTTTTATCACCTCTTAAAATAACAAATATGCAAAAAAATTGACAATGATCATGTCAAAATCACATATTGACATAAAATTTTCATTTTGTTAATCAATGAAACACAATTATTTTAAAACAGTTTTATATCTTAAATAAGCACTCAAAACATTTTTTTTGAATAAATAAGCACTCAATTTTATCAGTTTTTAAAGGGTCAAAAATAATTTTTGGTCATTGAACTCAGTCTTGCAATGGATTTTGGTCATTGTACCCAATTTCAATGGATTTTGGTCACTGTACTCAACAAAAATCATAAATTTTGGTTCGCGGGTTAACCCAGTAAAGTGAAGCGCCATGTGTCTATTTGTGAGTGGTCTACATCATCAGGTAGACCCCAAAAAAAGTGGGTGTACCCGCTTCGAACCGGATCGGTTAGAAAATGTAACTGCCCGGGCAAAATTTGTGTTTTTACCGGGACTGTAAAAAAGCTTTGTATAGTAATTTACCTTATGAAATTAATCTTGGGTAATTATTTCAGAGTAAATTATGCATCGGATTCTGAAACCGACCCTTACCCCACGTTCCCGATTTTTCTGCGGATTTTTCGGACCAGAGTTGGTATTTTTCGGGTCCAGGAATCTTAAGAAAAGTCAGGTTTAACCTCGAATTAACGGACCAGAAATAAAGTCAAGGGGGTATTATAGTTATTTTCTGATCCGGACGGTACACGACTGCATAATTGAGTCACGCAGCCGCCTCTTCCTATGCTGTCCGTGACTTTCCTGTGTAACCTGTGATAAACTTTTTCTTTCTTTTTCCCGTGTCTTCATCAGTTTCCAGTGCACCAACACCCTCATCTTCTCTTCTGCAATTTTTCTCTGCACACCCACTGCCTAACAACCAACACTCTTCCTTCTTCACAAAACCAAAAAAAAAAAGAAAAAAAAAGAAAAGAAAGAAAAAGAAAAAAAACTATACACACCACACGCCGCCGTTTAGGCAGCAACCACACCACCAACAAACACCCACGTCGCCTTGCCTCGCTGCCGAAAAAGAAACCGCAGCTGCGCCGTCTGAGTTCTCCACGAAAAGCAGCCACTGCCATCGCGTCGTCGTCTTGCTCGTGTCGCCACCCTCACGCGACACCACCTGTACCCACGCAGCGACCCGACACCTTGCATCGCTGCCGTCTGAGAAAAAACCGAGCCCCACAGCCGTAGCAGATCGACGCCGCCCAAGCCTCCGCCGCCTTCCTCTCCTCGCTGCAACACGACGACCGAGACGACCACCAGCAGCTGCCTTGCCCGCGTCGCGCGCCTCGCCGTTTGTCCTGCCGCGTGCCACGTCTCGCGCCGCCGCCGGAACTCACCCAAGGTGAGCTGTGTGTGGAGGAGACGCGGGTCGACCCATCTGTGACGGGTTTGACCCGATTCCGTTTGGGTTGACCCGGTTCTCTTATGACCTAGGGCCTGGGTCGTCGTGGGCTGAGTTGTTAACAGGCCTAGACTAGTGGGCCTGGGTTCTAGTATGGCTACACCTGGGTTATATGGGGCTAAGCACTGGGTTGGGCTTGCACTATTTGGCCCAGTCCAGAAATTAAAAAATAATAATAACTAATAATAATAATAATTATTAAAGAATAAATATATTTTGGGAAGAAATATATAATGTGGATTATATATGTTTACTGGAAATAAAATAATAAATAGTATGTGGCTATATCTTGTGAAAATAAACGGAGTAATTACCCTATTATAACATTTTCAAGAGATTAAGATAATTATAACATGATTATAGTAAATACCTTAAGGATATATATTGAAACGCCCCGACCCGTATTTACCGTTATACACAGTAAAAACGTGGGACTACATACTATCATAGTATCCACAGCGGTAAATACCACAGCCAACAATAATAATACAATAACAGTACATCATACATCAACAGTACTTGTCCCGGCATGGAGACATTATTACAACAAGCATCAGAACTGAGTAGTAAATGCAAGCAGCGGAAGTCTTAATACAATACAACAATAAGCAACAGTATGATAATGATGCATCGCAGGATGGATCCGGGCCTGGCAGAGGGTGCGCCACAGCTTGCCTCGAACGTACCTGAGCTACGCACAATCAAACTACGCGACCAAGTCACGCAGGCGAGGGGTGAGTCCGAAGTGCTCACCGGGTGAAATCCATAAGCAATCATACATATACAAGCAACCATAAATAATCAAGTCACATCAACAGCAATTAAACTAAGGTTCTCACGAACCTCAACTAACACACTTTGTGATTCTAGACACGCTATACCAATTTTATTATCAGGGCCCCTATCACTAGTTAAATGGTGGCCGTCACCTGGTAGTCAAGCTAGCTAGCCCGTGGACCCCGCCCTGGTACCTCCACGTATAACTGGCACAGACAGGGAGCAAACCCCAAGCACACTCTCCCCCAGCGCCTAAAATAATAATTGGTACAGACAGGGAGCAGTCCCCAATCACACTCTCCCCCAGCACCATAAAAAAAAAAAATAAGACTACCATCTGACTGTTCCAACATTTAACCGTGACTTACTAGATGTCTAAGTGTTTCCAATTTTATTATTCCTTTGCCCTCATCTAGTTACTGTACTTCTATTATCCGACCATTATCTCATTATCCCGAGCAGGCTCACAGCCTCTCCGCTCGTCTGGATAATACCAACTTATTCCCAACTGTTATCCCATACTAGTGCCCCTGGTACTCAACTCACAGTACTCACAGTCAACAACAATATCAACAAACTCAACAGTAGCAATATTCTCAACAACATCAATGGCAACAATTATCAACTTAATTCATCACACAACAAACTATTCACAGCCACAAAATATTGTACCAGCAATTATCTCACATAGTAAACAAACAGCAACTTGATATCATGGGTTGTATATAAATATTTACTTATCCTCACCTTGGCCGATAAATTCCTCGTGAATTTCTCCCACGAGTTCCAAGCCCTCGTTCACGTCCTCTTCACCTAGATGCATTAATCATACAATCACATAAATGCACAGCAAATGATATGAATATAATTGCGTTATAACATTTTTATTATTTATACCCGGTCTATATCCTTGGTATAATATGCGTATTTATTTCTAATAATAATATCTTGTACTTCTTACCATTTTTTATACTTCCAAGTATATATATGTATATATATAGAGAGAGGTATGTATATTTACTATCATTGTTATTACCACCATAAGTTTTCCCGTTACTATAATCTGTATATATGCATATATATAATCAGCCCATTTATTGTGATGCAGGCTCATGAGTAGGCCTTTGGGTTCAGCCCAGACTTGGGCCAAGCATTTTCGGTCCACCAACAACCCAGCTCGCAACTCACCGGAACTTGGCGGAGCTGGACTCGGACGATGCAGTTCCGAGGCAAGAAGGGCTGCTGGCGGTCGGCTGCGGACGGCGGTGCAACGAGGAGGAAACGCTCGGGGTGTTACCGGCGAAGAGGCGACGGCTGCAGGCACGATGAAGGGCGGTCACTGGAAGTTAGGACGTGACCTGCGTGTCGCTGCGGTTCGTGTGGCAGTGTGACGTGCAACAGTGATTGGCAGGTCTGCTGGAGGGTTGTGGGGCGAAGCCACGAGGGAGACAAACGGTGGAGCTGTACGGTGAAGGGCGGCGGTGTAAGCATGCGATAGAGGAAGGCGACTAGTGGCGACGGTCGCGTTGGTTGGTGCAGGCGTGGACGGTTGGGTTCGGTGGTGTGGTCGGCAGTGCGGGTGAGGAAGATGAAGAAGAAATGATGGTACTGTGGTGGTGCGGTCCGGTGGTGACGCGAAGGAAGAAGAAGGAGATGATGATGCTGCGTACTTTTGTTTTCTTTCTTTCTTTTTTTTTTTTAAATGAAAGGGAAGACTTGTACGGATAAAGAAGGGAATGGGTAGCTACTGGGTGTAGACTGTAGAGGATGAGCAAGCTGAGTGTGTGAAGTTGGAAGCTGGGTTTACAGTGGGTGCTGGTGTTTATGGTTTCTGAAAACTATAGCTTATAACCAGAAAAAGAAGAAGAAACATGTGAGGAAGGCTGAGGGAAAAAGGAAGGGTGTCTGCCACATTTCTTCAACCGGGGATAATCATGAAGGAGCATGCACCATTGAGCTGGAAAGGGACTGAACCAGATTATACTTTCTTATTATTATTATTATTATTATTATTATTATTATTATTATTATTATTATTATTATTATTATTATTATTATTATTATTATTATTATTATTGTTATTATTATTAAATATTCTTAGAACGAAAGACTTTTATGCCCTTTTTAGTTTCTCTTAGTTGTAAAACTAACATAGGGATATGATTGTCCTTTTAAGGTTTTCCTAACCCGGAAAATTCCGTAAAATATCCGAAGTATGGATCGAAACTCGGAATTGGAATCTGATGCTCGATTTACCATAAAATAATTTTCAAGATTATTTTTACATGGTAAATTACTGTACCAAGCATTTTACAGTCCGGTAAAAATATAAATTTTAACCCGGGATGTTACATATATAGTGAAAATGCTTTACCAGAAATATATATATATGGTATACCTAAGTAATATTTCTGGAAAAAGATTATTATGTTGATAATATAATTGTTTGGGGATGTATTATATCTTTAGAAAATAAATATGCATACCTATATTTATTTTCAGAAAATATGTTTATATGATTATATTTTCTGGAAAAAAAGAGTACATATAGTGTAAGCTTACCTTAATATATATATTTGATAAATAATAATTTTCTGGATACACATATTTATATTTATATTTATATTGCTAGGAAAAAAATAAGGAATATGACATAATTTTGAGAATTTAGGTAAATGACATAATTTATTATATGAAAGTATTTTCTGATATATATATATATAAAATTTGGTAAGTATTTATTATGGTGATACTTTTACCTTATGGAAAAGAATATATGATATGGTAAACAATAATTTTTATGGAAATATTTTGGAAAGGGTATTATCAAAGTATATACCGGAATAATAACCGGGTATAAGTATAGTATAGTATTTTGACACATGAATAATAAATAGTGAATTATGATGATAATGGGATTTCACCGGGACGTAAACGAACCAGTTTAAGTTTTATTTTTACGGTATAGCATCATTTGCATTTATGTGCATCTTATGTGAGTATATGCTGTTATTTGCTATATAGGAGCTGATAACGAGCAGTATCCCGAGGAACCAGAGCCGGGACAATTTGAGGACTTTCAGGAGTAGGGAAATCGGCTAAGGTGAGGATGGATAACCTTTGATATGTCGCACATAATATTGTGTTTGTTTCTCTGATAATTGTTGTTTGATTGAACTGCTGAGCCAATTGAGTTTGATTGTGGTGTTATTGCTGTTGCTGTTGAGTAATTGATTGTGGATAAACTGATATGATGAGATAATTGAATAATTGGAAGTTGTGTTGACGTCTGTATTGTTACTTGGAAAGTAGTGGTACGACTAGATGGTTAGAGACTGTTTTGTGGTGGCTATGATCTGGGTTACTTGTGATAAGTATGTATATGCTTGGGATGTCTATCCCGTGATTATATTTTTGGGATGTCTATCCCTGGGATCTATTTTTGGGATGTCGATCCCTGGGCTCTCTTGGATTGATCTAGCACCCGAAACATGTTAATAACCAGGTACGACCCTAGCTTGTCCAGTGGCAGGGCCCCGAAAGATAAAATTGGTAATAATAAATATTCTTTTGGTCTTGGCTCAGTTGTGTTCTGGATGTTTCTCTGTTTTGTCTTTGCTTGTACTTTACTTCGAAAGTATTGTGTTTGCCTGCATATTACTGTTTATCCTTCGTCGGTGAGCACTTCGGACTCACCCCTCGCCTGCAGGGTTTCATCCCGTAGGATGAGTTGCTTGTAGTACAGGTACGTGGTTTGGCCAGCTGTTGTTTCTACTCTACCAGTCCCCGGATCCATACCTCCGCTGCATCTCATTCTAAGACTTCCGCTGCTGATTATTATATGTTGTTGTATTTTATGTGTTGTTGCATCATATGTTTTCTGCTACTGCTGTTGTGGCTTGAATAATGGTCCCCAGGATCCGGTGACGGATGTTGTATTTGGGATTTCTTTATACTGTATCTTATATGTTAGTAACCGGGCATGCAAACTTGACAATCAAAACGCAGCGGAAAGACCCGGTACTCATGGAGGATCCAAGTGAAGCTAACTAAACCGAATAACAATTTTTTGTACCTTGCTTGGTTGAGGTCTTTCACCCAACTGTAGTGTAGAATCAGCAAGAACCCGACAAGAAATCCGGCTCCTCTACGGTATCCACACGAACCGTTGATGACTGCTAGCAACCATCTCACGATCACTAACCCGAGCACTCCCGAACCGCAGTGCTAGCTACAGAATTTTCGAGAGCTAGAAACTAGTGTTTATATGTGCTTCTTTCTTTCTCAAAGAATGAAGTGTGTAATCTAAATTGTGTGTGAATGTTGTGTGTGTTGATAATCTGATTATCAAGCCCTATTTATACACACAATTAATGCATAGATTAATGAGACAATGGCCAACATCATCATGCATTAACCATCATGATTATACTTTAAGTCTAATCATGTCTCCACAATGTCTTAATGCTCCACTAAGCATTAATGGATGCTCCACTAAGTATTAATGGGATTACACATCATATGGCATTAATTTTGGTTCAATAATTCTGATAATTAGTGAACCAAATCAGCCCAAAATGACCCTGTCCAACCATGGTCCAACCAAGGTTCAACCATGGTCCACCCACCTGGTCGAACCACGGTCCAACCATGGTTCAACCACCAGCTCGAATCAACAGTTCTAAGTGTGTGACCCTGTAGGCACTTGTAACGTTTGGCAATAATTGTAAAATCTCATTTTACAATTATAAACAATGAGCGGTGTCTAGCAACACATCATTGCTACCCAAACGACAAGATCAGTACTGATTCAATATGCCTCGGAAGCATGTCATCGTCCTTTCGTCACATTATCAAGATTAAACACGAGACTTGGAATAAGTCAATCTCGTATATGTTTAATCTAAGTTTCTTGATCCCCGAGTTAACTGTGTAAAACGGATACTAATGATATCACCATATCACATAATCCGAGCATGGCCATGCATTTACAGTTCAACTCTATCAAGAGGCCCAACTGATAATATACCCGTTATATGGGTTGGACGAATTCCATCTTGATCATACAAAACCCACTACACACTTATCATATACCCAATGATTACACTAAGGTCTACTCAGTTACGAATAGCCAAGAGTAATATCAAAGTATATGACTAACATGTTGGGAACCTTGATGATCTCAGGTCAAAGGACAATACATATAAGAACCACTAATGACAATCATATAACGTTCCATGTAGTGTTCTTATGTTGGGTCAGTCCAGTCCACAAGTTCTCTAACTTGTACCCGTATGTAGAATTCATATCTCATATAATTCTCAACATACGCTAGTCTTAATTTATTATTACAACCCATCCATAATAATAATCGACTAGGGACATTTAAGAATATAAAATATTCTAGGGTTATAAATATGTGCAAGCATTTATCTCATAAACATATTTATTGGAATAACCTTAATATATTTACATGACTATGTACAATCATCCAATGATTGGCTTTTGGGCATATTACACTAACATTATGTTGTATGTACTGTCTGCTACTGTAGTAAGAACAGTTCTGGCACGTGTTTACCCGGTATGGTAAATACGGGTTGGGGCGCTTTAGAAAACGAACTCATTTGCACTCGGAATGGGTTAAACCACAAATTAAAATAAACTGGAAAACCCAACCTAAAACCCGTAAATTAGTTTTTTTTTAACTTTTGCTATTCCCAGTTCTTTAAAAAATTATATTTGTGATAAAGGCAGATATAACATTAATTTCAAACTCTTCTTTCAAAAAAAAAATCTCCAAATTAAATCCCATTGAGAGTGATGATTTGAAGTTGGCCGCTGAGTTCCTTGTGAAAGAATATTTGTGACATGCTTTCGAGGACTGTGTCTTAATACTGGTGTATTGCATTGGGTGTGTTGGCTTGCTACTGCACGGTCTGGACCTGAGGCAAAATAACATTATGCAAGGACAAAAAAGCACCAACAACTTAGTATCACTCAAAATAAATCACGAATATTGATTTTTCAAACAAGGAAAACCTGTGCTATTAACCACATTCGACTGATTGTTGCATTCAGATTGAGCCTTTTTTTTGGAAGAAGAGGAGAGAATACATTAAGTGGGGTTTAATTTAGAGATTTTAGTGAAAGAAGAGTTTGAAATTAATGCCATATCTGCCCTTATCACCCGTGAAACATAATTTTTTAAAGAAGTGGGAAAGCAAAAGTTTAAAAAAAAAAAATTAGGAGTTTTAGGTTGGGCTTTTCAATTTATTTCAATTTATGGTTTAATCCATTCGAGGTGTAAACGGATTCGTTTTCTAACCGATCCGGAGGGGACGAGAGCCTTTAGCCTAACTGATTACTCAGGCGAGATAGAAGGATCCATACTAACGATGGCAATCAAATCTCAAGCCCCTTTTGTAATCAGTTAGTTCAAAGGTTCGTTCTTGCAGGATCAAGGAAGATCATTTATTAATTTCATCACCCTAAACTATGAGTGTTCGAAAATCAAGAGAGAGTGTTTTTAAGAAGCCATATTTATTAAACAAGTCTGAAGATTGAATCAGAACATGTCCTCTGATCCTTACAACTTGAAAACCCTTGTATTTATAGTTGGGGGTCTCTTCCAACTTACATCACTGCTTACATCACTGACTTAATTATTAAAGTAATAAGACAAAGACTGTGTGGTAACATGACCACGACATAAAGCAAAGTAGTGGGGGACAACAGATTCCCACTTTATTTATTATACAGACTCGGATAGTGATAAGAGAGTGCCATAGAGTGCCATTATTTATTAATGGACTCGTGACTTGGACTGAGATTGGCATCTTCTGGGTCCACCATTGAATCATCGCTATCATTTGCTGAAGTCCGTGCAGCTTGGGCATCACGGGCATCTCGGTCACGCCAATAATTTGCTTCAGTCTCATCAGAATCCCAGGTGGCATCCATTTGACATGTTGCTTGAGAATACGGATTCTGCGAATCTTGAAATAATGTTTGTGGGACCGGAGGTGGAGTGGGAGACAATGGTATCATTGCAGTGGAAGAAACTTGACTAGCAGCTTCATAATTGAAACCATTGAGGAGACATAAACTGTTCCATGCTCTTCGAAGGAAACTTTTTGATGGGGATGTACATGGGTGAGATGGTGGTACTCGATGATATTCTACAAGGGACCTCGGAGGTGGTGATGCAAGATAAGATTCCCATGGTCTTACAATAGGATGAGGACGTGGAGGTGCTCCACGATAGGGTCGGTGTGCCGAAAATATCATGTAAAGTAGTGGTCGCTGCTGAGGTGGATGCATATCAAGAGCTGTTTTAATCCAAGTGCGCCACTGACTTAGTAGGGCCATCCACTAGAGAAGCGTCCACTGATTAGAGGAATTGTTTTCTGCATCGAGAGCCTTGATCCTGAATATGCCATAATAAAGAGTGAACAGACACCAGTTGTACCAGAGTTCATCTTCAGAGAAATCATAGCAATGGATAAGACTAATCCTTCTGAAAGGGTGGCCAGGAAAATATTGAGACTGAATGGTTTGGGAAAAACTAACACCTTGTTCTTGAAGGAAGATAGTGAGGTAATGGAAAAGGGAATTTCGTGCAAATTCTCGAAGTGAGTAAAGGTTTGATTTGGGATGAAGGGTTTCAGGGAAATTAGGATTATTGGTTGCCATGTCGGTCCATGCTGCCGGTTGAGCTGGAAGTTGCCAATATGGTTCAGAGGAGGAGGAAGCCATGAAGATAACAAGAATGAGATTGAATTTAGAAACCAAATGGACTGTCTTGGATGGTCGGGATAACATGTCAGGAATGAGATTGGTATCTCCCTTTATATGCTTGACTTCAAAATCATACTTATCAAACCACTGTTTCCAACGCAGAAGTTGCTTGTCTGGAACTCTTTTGTTCTTGAAATCTAGCAGCTTTGGAAAAGATGGGTTGTCCATTTCCACGATAAAATGATGGTTGACAAGATGGAATTCAAACTTTTTGATTCCATATTTGACCGCCAAAAGTTCTTTATGAGTGGTGTGATAATAGAGCTCTGCTTCTGAAAATTTTCCACTGGCATGGCCACAATAATGCCTCTTCTTATCTGTCATTTCTTCAATTAGTACTGCTCCCCAGTACTCATCACTTGCGTCTGTCTGGAGGATTCTTGTGCCATTGGTGGGAATTCTGAGTGGAGGTGGATCCTGAGTGATCTGTTTTAGAACTTTGACAGCTGCAGTCTGATCTAGTCCCCAAGGTGGGGCTTTCTTCTTCAATAATTTGGACAAGTGGCTGGTATGGTGTGAAACCTTTGGGATGAAGTCACGGATGTAATTGACTATTCCCAAGAATTGTTGGATTTGCTTTGGCGTGAGATTCTCATCTGGAAAATTCAATAATTTATGGGCAATGTGGGGTCCAGGCTGATAAGAACCATTCTTAAAATGCATTCCCAAAAAATCAACTTCTGTAACACCGATGTAGCTTTTCTTCTCTGAT
Organism: Turnera subulata; assembly: GCA_028386065.3. Classification (NCBI taxonomy): domain Eukaryota; kingdom Viridiplantae; phylum Streptophyta; class Magnoliopsida; order Malpighiales; family Passifloraceae; genus Turnera; species Turnera subulata. Next base: position 29,306 of record JAKUCV010003141.1, on the reverse strand, counting down.
AACATAATTCCATAGGAATGGACTATGTCATAAAACTGGTGCAAAAGCTGTAGGTGTTCCGTCTCCGTAGATGAGAAAAGGAGGATGTCATCAATGTAAATTAATGTATGGTGGAGAATAGGTTGGAAAATGTGGACCATTGCCTTCTGAAACAGGGAAGGGGCTACTTTTAACCCAAAAGGCATAACCTTCCATTGATACTGAGCATCTGGTATATAGAAAGCAGTTTTATGGCGATCCTTGGGGTCAATCCCAAGTTGCCAAAATCCACCTTTTAAGTCAAACTTTGAAAAGATGCATGCATCCTTGAGGTGAAGGAACATGGAATTGATTTTTGGAAGAGGAAATTTATCATCTCTTAAAAAATGATTAAGAGGTTTGTAATCAATTTCTAACCTCTTTTTTCCTCGAATTTCCTCAGTTCTTTTTTCCACATAGAATGCCTGGCATGCCCATTCTGATTTGGTGGGTTCAATGAGACCCTGTTTAACAGTTGTGAACATTCTTCTCTGGCTAGAAGTAAATCTGAGGGCGTCATGCCTGGATGAGATGCCTTAGTAGGATTGATATCCTCATTGAGCTTGAAAGGCAACGTAATGAAAAATGTTTCATCCTTCCAGAGGGGAGATGGATGTGTGAACTGAGCATGACTGTCAGCACAGGATTGTAATAACTTTGTCTTGATCTCCTCATACTGGACTAGACATTCTGAAAGGGCAAAAATCTTTTTAACATTGGTGTAAGGAGCAAAGAACCTCTTGAATTTTAATCCTTGCGAGAGAATTTGAAGTTTTTCTGCCTGTTGAATGATATCAAAACCTATGAGTAGGTCTCGATCTGGAAGACTTGTGCCAAGAACTTTGGTCCAGATAACACATCCAGGGAAGAATTGTATTCCAATACGTAGTGATCATCGTGGTTTGGAATAACTCTCCATTTGCAGTCTGAAAATACTCCTTGTGTGGCTCCCATGCCTCTGGAGGTAGGATTTTTGGGTTGAGAAAATTTTGTGAGCGCCAGTATCAACAAAACCAATAAGAGGGATTGGTTTATCATACTTGGATGGGAGAATCTGTATCTTGACGGATGGAGACTTTGTTTTGGACAAAATGGACTTTTGGGCTTCTTTTTGAGCTTGGAAAACTGGCAAATATCGATCATCAAATTCTTCATCTTCAGAGGTTGTTGAGGAAGATGTATCAGATTCTTGTTCAATAACAAAGACAGTGTCTTCTTCAGGCTCTTCAGTTTCTGAAAATAATGATTCAACATCTGCATTATCGAGGTCGACATGAGTGCTTTGTTGGATTTGCTGAACCAATTTTACTGATTTAGCTGGCTGATTTGGGCAATTTTTTGCAAAATGACCCTTTTTCTTATAGATAAAGCATCTGTCTCCTTTGTTGCCACGTCTCCCTTTCTTCTTGAAGTATTTGAATTTGGAAAAACGGGATCTGAACTTCTTTTTGGACCTTTTTGGAGAAGGCTTCTGATAGTGATCAATATGGTTGGACTTTCGAGAACAAGAACAATTCTTATCTTTGCATTTGATCTTCAGATAAGAGTTGTTGCACACACTTTTTGTAACGCCCCGAATTTTTCATAAGTTGATTTTCGGAATTTTCGGAAATTTATTCCGATTTTACCTTGGAGGTATTTTCGAGTTTTAGTTGAGGAAATAAATTATTTTGCCATGAGAATGTCAATTCTAAGTCGGTATTGTTCATAGTTCGGGTTCCGAGGGAAACGAATTCGAAATCGGGACGAAACGAGAGGTTTAGCGTAGTTTCATTTGAAACTACGTCGTTTTGGTCTAAGCAAAAAAAAAAAAAAAGGGGCTGAGGCGCGTTGACCAGGCGGGGGTTGACCGCGCCTAAGCGGACGACGGGTCGTCCACTAGGGCGGCCAACCCTAGCCGAGCCTTCCTCTTTTCTTTTTCCCCTTCTTTCTTTTTCTCCTCCACTTTCTTTTTTCTTCCTTCCCTACCGTTGCCTCTCCACCCAGCCGCCGCTTCTGCAACGGCTATGTCCCCCACCTTCTCTCCCTCTTTTCTATTCTTATCCCTTCCTGATTCTCTTCCTCTCCTTTTCTTATCTCCTCCTTCTCTCCTCTCTTCAATTCCACACCCGCCACCATCTCCCCACACACTAAGGCCGTCACCGTCCCACCATCTTCACTCCCCTCTCGATTGGACGCCGCCGCCGCCATACATCTTCTGCTCCCTTTCTCGTGTCGTCGTCACAGGGACACGGGGCCGCCACCACCACGAGTCGCAGTGGAGGCTGGGACGAGGGCCGTCTATGCGTGAGTCGCCGCCGCCTGGTAAGCCTCATGGCCGCCCCTGCTCTTCGCTTCTTCTTCTTCTATTCTTCTTCTGTTGTCAATGGCGAATTTGATGCTTGAACTTTTTCTGGTGGCGGATGGTGCCGGCGGGATTTTGTGCGTGTGTGTTTGGGCGGTTCGATGGGAATTGATGTGTGTGGGTGTTGTGCTGTCTCAGGTTGGTTTGGTGGCGGATTGTGGGTTGGTTTCGTGCGCGTGGATTGTGTTGAGTGTGTTGTTGTTGCCGGCAGTTGTCGTGGACGGGTGTGTGTGTTCTCGGGTGTGTGAGTGTGTTCGTGAACAATCTTTTTCGGGTAAGGATTCTTGTCTCAAATTCTTTTCTAATATTCGATTTGTGATGCTGGGGGGATTGTATGGATGATTTAGGTGTTTGGGTTTGTTTCCAGCTGGGGTTTTGTGGCTCGTGTTGCATTTTTCCGGTTGCCTTGGACGGATCCGGTTACTGTACAACTATTCCGGTAAGGATTTTTCCTAAATTCGTTTAGGTGTATGTGATTAGTGAGTTGTTGAATTGGTTGTTTGGTTTTTGGGTGGCAGTTTGTTGTGTGGCTCATTTTGGTGCTGTTGAAAATTTTCCGGCGAAGTTGACCGGATTCCGGCGAACACGTACTATTCCGGCGAGGCTCGGGAATTTTTCGGCAAAGGCTCGAATTCTGTCCAACGACAGATTTCTCTTGCTTAGACGGTATAATCCTTTGTTTTTGTCTCGGTTTTGTCGTGTACTTAAATTTTGAATTATTTACCGAAATATACATTTATTTTTATTAAGCGAATTGTGGATTTCCGAGAGCGGCGAGTTAGAGTGTGTGGCCGGAAAGAATTACCGACACGTAGAGAATTTAGGCCGATCAACTCTTGGGCTCGGAAACGACTTTAGGACGGTTTTAGGAAAAACCGAGCCCAGGCCCAATAACCTCAATTTGAAGCTTAGGATATTTAATTGGACCTAAAGTACGGACTTAGGACTTAATCACGGGAAATTAAACTCACGGATGTTAAGAACGGGCTCGAAGCCCAATTTCATAATCGGTAAAATATGAACTTAAGGAAGTGGGCCCACGGCCTGGAATTTGTGATTTAGGATTTAGTGGGCTTTAGGCCCGAGAATTCGTTAATGGACTTAAACCGATGAACCTTAGACCTCTAATCGTTGGAGTTATGGAAGATAAAAATATTCTTTGGACTTAGACCCGGAAATCTTATAATCGAGTAGTTAGGGTCGGGAGATACTCGATTAGAGCATACCATTAGCATACATACATGTTTTATTCCTAAAATTGGCTTGGTGATTATGTTATGTGCCGGTATTCAGGCACGGGAGATACCTCGGGAGCTGTAGGCTCGGATCGGGAAGAGGTCAAAATTCACATTTTGAGGTGACATTACAAGTCTTTTTATATATGTTTTGTGAATGCGTGTTGGTGTGGTTTGTTTGTTTACTTGCCTTGTTTGCTACATGCGATGATTGGATTTATATACCTGATTGATCTCACCTGTCTAAAATTTCTACATGAAAAACTGTTATGAAATATAACATGTGATACACTTTTGTGATAATGTGTGGTTATGGGCCGCAGGCCCGGATGAAACAGGGACACTTACAGTGCACACATCCCTGAAAGACATAATGTATCTCAACCGAAATGTAAAAACGTAAATAAGAATAAAGTACTAAATTCTACTGTGGTGACGGTTGGTAGCCCCGAGGGAGGGTTGGGTACCCTCGGGTCACATTATGCTGTTTAGCATGCCCAGGGGATGTAGGTGCACCCCTGGAAGACTTGCACCGGTTAGGTGTGTCTGAGTGCACCCTCAGGTAGCTAGCGGCCACTTGAGATTTATCAGTGGTTTTTGGCCTCAGAACCTACCCCTTCTGAGGTCCGACATTTGGGTTTCACACCCTGATCTGATCAGATGCGCTACCGAGACTTGACTCACAGTAGAGGGCCCATAATAATAAAAATAATAATAATGATAACAATAAGATAACGCATTGAGCTCAAACAATACGAGCTATATTACAATAAAACATTTATGTTATGGCGTGTGATTCTGATTTGCTTGTATGTTGTACTTGTGCTCGTGAGCTACTCACCCTACGAGCATGACTTCACTTTCATGTATATTTAGACTTTTAATGTTCACTGAGTAGGCGACTCACATAATCGCCACCGTTATTTTTTTCAGACTTTAGTTAGCGTGCAGACTCACTTATACCTTTGACGCGGAGATCAGACGCAGTCACTTCAGCAGGTAGTTGTGCATTATCTCTTGGTGGGATCCATAGGGCCATATGCATGATATTTTCTACCTTGAGTATTATTATTACTTTCATCTTCCGCTGCATGTGAAATAACTCGAGATGTCATAAATATTTTATCTTTATATCGGCAGTTAGCCGGAGTTGATTTGTGATATTATGTCGGCGTGATGCCGTGATGGCTTATTATTTGTTAAACCGGTTGATCTCATTTATTTTTATGACATCTCGTTGTTAATACATTTTCTTGGAGAAAGTTTGTATGCCGAAGCATCGGTTTTTGTACCCCGGGTTTCAAGAGTATTTTGGTAACTCTTTTTCATTTAATTATTTTATTTTTATTTTATTGGGGTACGGGCATCCACAGTTGAGATCTTGAGATCGTTTAGAAAGGTCTCTGAATATTTTTTTAGTATCACAAAGTGTCTGTCGAGCTGCGAGAATCATTTGGTATAATTTTCCAAGGGATGTATTAGACATACTCCGATTGCTGGATTCCATTGCACTAAGAACATTGCCCTGCAAACTTTCTGGGAAGGAAGCCAAATAGACTTCCCGATGAGCATCTGTAGCTCCCAATATGTAATAGAGCTTACTCATGGCAGAGTGATGTCGTTGGAGGTCAGAAAGTTGTAAAGAACAACATTTTCTTTGATGAAATACAGTCAATCTGTGTCTATTTTCATCCGGAGGAGAACCAATGAATTCATCATGCAATATATTCAGAAATTCAGAAGTTGTTGGAACCTGACACAATTGCTGGAGAATTGCTGGGGTGGTTTTTTGAAACCATTCTATGAGGGTTCCTGTGGAACGAGCAATGAATTACTTATGGATCCAGTATGGTGGATTTTCTTGTAATTCTTCTTTGTCTATCCAGGCTTGAAATTCTTGAAATCTTTCTCTCCATCGATGCTGGGAAACATCATCAAGGGAAAACCATGGTCCATTTTCTGTGGAAAAACCATCAGGCTTTTTAGTGGGAGGAATAAATGGAGGTGGTTGATTTGGTTGGTTTTTGGGTTGTGATGATGTAGCTTGTGGAGTAGTTGTGCTATCCATTCCTTCAGTTTCAGGGGGAAACTCTATAGTGTATGTGGGTCTGGGTTGGTGCATCAGAATGTTGGAGATATCAGCATAAGCTGAATCAAATCTGAAGTTTCTGAAAATGTTTCTGAAGAACTATCCTGTGATGTATCATCAGAAATAGATGGGGTATAAAAAGGTCGTTTAATCATCAGGGATGGAGAATGATCTCTTGCTGGTTCTTTCCTGGCTCGATGAGGGGGTCGATCTAGTGGAGGACTAGGGCTACGCCGATATTGTCGACGGGGAAGTCTTGTTTCCTGTGGAAACATTTGGGACAATGATTTGAAAGGATTTTCTTCAGGATTTGTTTTGGTGGGAAAAGGTTTAGTATAAACTGGAAACATTGGCTGAGGAGCTGGGGGTTTTGTACTTGCTAAAACTTTCCTAGCATCATGAAGCTCTTGTTCAAGATGAAGGACCTCTGATTCCTTTTGCTTGACTAAAGGGTCATAAAGACTTCGTTTCTCCTTGATTGTGTTACATAATTCTTGTTGAACTATGTTGAGTTTCTGAGTAAGATCGTGCTCCATCTTTTTCATTTAGCCTGCAAGGGAATCACATTTCTGAGCTGTTAGTCCTTGTTGTGACAGGACCTGGTTCATTTTTGAATCAAGATTTTGGAGAAGGTGATTCTGAGCCGTCATGTTTTGCATTTGCCAATTCAAGACTTCTTCAGCTTGGGTGAGTGGAGAGAGCTGACCATCCGGCCTTACTTGTTGAAGGCGTAACAAAAGGTGTATATGACCTTTTGGTGGATGTATTAACCCGAGACTCCAAAGGAGGGAAATCAGCTGACTTAAACATCATGCATGAAACTGGTTGTGGAGATGGTGTCATGGCTGGGATATTAACTTCAGAGGTCCACCTAATGATGTGGACCACTCACAAATGAGCACATGGCGTTGGATTTACCTGCGAACCAAAATTCATGATTTTTGTTGAGTACAGTGACCAAAATAAATTGAAATTGGATACCATGACCAAAATCCATTACATTACTGAGTTCAATGACCAAAAATTATTTTTAACCGTTTTTAAAGTAAAAAAAATCAACCCATTGTATTTTTTTACAATAGAATTACATAAATACTCATAACCCCAAACCTCCACAGTCACTACCTTCGGAATCCATGACCCTTTAAAACCCAGACAAGAGAGATGCCACCCCAGCTATAAAAACTTTTAACTAGAAAAGGTATTAAATATCGTGTATGTGTATATTCGGATTTTCAGCGGCTCCCTTACTTCAGTCTCATCCCTTCTCCGCATAAGATAAAGGAGCCCCATCCACCTTGTTCGAGCATGAAGCTTCCGTTGTGGGGGGCTGCGTCATCCGAGGTAAAACTTCCTGGAAACACGGATAATCTTATAGAAAAGTCTGTTTCATAAACCCTGATATTAATCTTTTATAATTTTACTTCCTATTTCGTTTGCCGCTGTTAATTTCATATCTCAGCCGCTGGCCGTAGTAGTCATATGTATTAGCCCAGCTCTTCTGCAAAGATGTATTCAAATCTCGCAAAGACCCAGGCTTTTCCCTTGGCAACCAGGGTTTGTACAAATCCCTCTTGGTTCAAAAGCTTCCACGCTCTAAAACCCCAAGCTTTACCAATTAAGTCCCGCCCAAAACCCTCACTAAACCCAGCATTTTCGCCTGTATTCCATCCAAAGTCACATAAAGCTTTCAACTTTGAGATACCCACCACCAAAGCTGTTTCTGTGGAAACTGGTAGTGTAGCTAGAGGTAGAAGTATATTAGGCGGGGTTAGGCTTAGAAGTGCTGTGCAGTGTTGCTTGATGTTGGGCGCTAGAAGTTTTTCCGATCTGCATCTGGAGAGTGGTGGAGGAGGGCGTCGGGTGGCACGGGTTGGGAATTCACTTCCTTGGTTGAGCACTAAGAAAGTTGGGGAAGGCAATGGTTTGAAGAAAGTTGCCAGTGCTAGGAGTAGTCGTTCTTCCTGGGAGGAATCCGCAATGAAGATAGAGGGAGGGGCGGTTGCACAATCTGGCAGCTCTTCCTGGGAGAGGTCTGCAAGAACAGTTACAAGGGACAGTGATAGTCACAAAGGGAGGAGGAGTAAGGAAAGCAGGAACAGAATAGGTGGCATGGTGGAGGACAGGGAAGCTCGTTATGGTCATAAGAGAAGAGGTGATGACATTGTAGAAGTTGATGGTAGAGAAGAAGAGGATGTGGACGCTGTTGATGATCCTCGATGGGATAGGATTAAGAATAGGTTAAAAGGAATGGCAGGGACGAAAGGTAGGACTGAGAAACCTGAATTTCAGAGGTGGAATAAGCAGGAAAGTTGGGGTAGAAAGACATTGAAGGAGGCCACCGAATCTACTCTTCCTAAGATGGTTGGAGAAGGGGTTTATGGAGTAGGTCCCGTGTTGGCTGCATTATCTGCTGCAAGAAGAGAATTTTATGCTTTGTATGTTCAAGAAGGACTGGATTTGAGCAGTAATAATAGGAAGAAAAAGGACAAGAAAGGGTTTGAGAAAGTGTTGAGGATGGCTGAGAAAATAGGTTTAAGCACAAAGGAAATTTCAAAGCATGACCTCAATATGATTGTAGATAATCGCCCTCATCAGGGACTTGTCCTTGATGCTTCTCCGTTGGAGATGGTGAAAATAATGGAATTGGATCCTGTTTTGCCTGAGGAGGAGAAGGGTTCACTTTGGGTAGCTTTGGATGAGGTTACTGATCCTCAGAATTTGGGGGCAATTATTAGGTCTGCTTACTTCTTTGGAGCTTCAGGGGTGGTACTCTGTGCAAAAAATTCGGCTCCATTGAGTGGAGTTGTGAGTAAAGCTAGCGCAGGATCACTTGAATTAATGGAGCTTAGATATTGCAAAAATATGATGCAATTCTTGGTATCTTCCGCTGAAAATGGATGGCGTGTAATCGGAGGTTCTGTTTCTTCAAAAGCTGTTCCTCTGAATGATATTTTGCCCGGTGCACCCACTATTCTTGTTTTGGGCAGTGAGGGCACTGGATTGAGGCCTCTGGTGGAGAGGTCATGTACTCAGTTAGTGCGTATTCCCGGGAACATTCCCGTGGATGTAACAGTTGGAGGCACTGATGATGTGGATGCTCAAGAAACAAACCCTGACTGGTCTAGTAGAGAGTTTCAATCTTTTCTGGCTGTGGAAAGCTTGAATGTCAGTGTTGCAGCGGGTGTGCTGTTGCACCACTTTACTGGGAGCAAAAATGATGAGACTTGTGTAGGTGATAACTCAGCTGGTGTACTTGAATGACTCTCCATGGATATTACTTTGAACATCCAATTTTCATGATTCAACTTAATTATTAAAATTGGTTATGCTTATTCGTATTCATTTTTGCTCTTATTGACGGAATCACATTTGGATATATAACTATGGCTTTGTCTGTTGATGCACAAATTACCAAATTGCATATGTTTGCAGTTTTGTCTTGCACCAATTTTGACGATTTTATGTCTTGAAATTTCACATATCTGCTCTAGTAATTATATTACCTGCATATTGATTGGAGTTGCGTATCATTCATTTCTCAAAGATGTAATTTGCTATGCCATGTTTTTGTTCAGCAAAACATCTGTTAACTAAGCACTGTTGTTCGCAGATGGAACTATAGTTGTCCTGATGAATCATTAGAGGATAAACTAAAGGGATTTAGAACAAATTGGAAACGCCATTGCAACAGCTGGTGCTTCCTTTCGAATTTAAGACCCTTGTTTTTTGTTCCTGTGCACATCTGACACCCTTGGTTCTATCATTTATGCCTAGATTCTTGCCTCTCCATATATTGTAGCAAGGTCAAGTCCCTGCAAGCCCATCTCTTGGTCTCAAAATATCTGCTTGCCTGGGAATTTCAAGAGCACTAACATCTAAACTTGTCTATTCTCACGCCTTCATTCACAATCAAGAACAAGTTTCATTCATTTGCACAAGGCTTATATTGCTACTGAAGATGCATTACGACATATTGTCCCTGCAAAAGCTTCATTACAATGTCCTTTAGACCCAGGAATTTGCAGGCCTTGTTGCCCAAAACAATCACCAACCTCTTCAAAGCCATCCTCCCTTAGTTGTCCAGTGATGTTAGGCCCTAGGGCTGGAAATGCCCTGTGGTCCTTTCCATACACCCCAAGCCCAGGGTCTGCAAACAGAGTCCAAGTTTGCAGACCCTACCAAGGAACGTTGACAGTGGAGGCCGAGATTTCATAACCATTTCCTTTTAACCTGGATTTCGCAACAATCTTGGGGTCACACTGATTGCGCTGGTAGGCACACCAAAACAACAATAACTGATACAATTACAAAAATATTCAGTAGCTGTTGGCACTATTTTTGGGTAGAAGCAACTCCAAACAAGCTTTTTCCGGGCTGGAAAATTATTTTTGGATAAAGCAGCAAGCATGATTTGGTACTTGGAACTGTTTACAGATCCAAGTCACCAACAGTGACCTTTCTTTTGATAAGCTCGTGACCAGTGGCCAAAAACATATGCCGTGTTTATTGGCATATTTTAATGTATAGCAATAGCATTATAGTCATAGGATTATTCAAATATGATAAGGGGGGAAATTGGAGGAAAGATGTGACCTGAAAAGCCGTAGCAGGTATAAGAGATATAATTGTTAATTCCTCTTCTCGAGTGGTTAGGCCAACAAAATGTTACTTTCATGAATCACTTTGAAATCCTTATGTCATGCTTGAAGGGAGAGTGCTGTGCTTGTAGAAGCTAACATCTGTCTAGAACCAAAAATATAGAAAAGAAAAGTCTTAGAGCTCAATATTTTGTAAATAAGGTTTACATTGGAGCATGTAATCATAGAAGGGCCACTTCTTATAATGGGTCTAATAATCTGAATTAGTCATTTTCCATAGACTTTAAAATCCAAACTGTATACCAACAGCAATGCTCAAAATGCTTGGTGGTTTTTTACACTAATAAATGCTATGTTGACCGTAGAAAGGGAAATTCATAAACTCTGTACTTGGCCACATGATAAGGACTGTTACTAACATGGTCTCGGAGGCAAAAGCTGGCATTCCATGTGAGTCGACCACAGACATATATTCGTCATTTCGTTGTTATGTTATTGTCTAGAGATTTTTAGCTTATTGTGACACATAAAACCAAACTTGAATTTTAGCATTCGCAACCGCAGCACGGCATATTTGTGGTTGCGCCTATATTTAGGGCTGAAAATAAGTTAGTGGTTTCATTTTTTTTGGCGGGCAAAATTTCATGCACACTTTTTTTTTTTTAATAAAAAAGTTGGACTCTTCTATCTATGCTACACTCAATGTTGTTTAAATTTTTTATTAGGTTAGTTCAGATTTTTTAGCATTTTTAAGTTTTGGTTGAAATATGCATTTAACTGACATAAAGATAAACTTACCGTGTATTGGTACAATGTCCCATACCACTGCATGTACCTAAGACGAGTAAAATTGTTTGAGGCCTACAAGCAAAAGCTGATGAGGATATCTACTTTTTTTTTCCAAGATGAAAAATAGTCCTACAGGATGCAAATGGTCCAATGCATCCAACTATCTGTCTTGAAATGTTTAGCTTTTCATGAATTTCATTTTGTTTACGTGCAGTTCTTTTTTAATAAATCGTTGGTTTAAGGGCCTCTAATTAGCTCTTAATCTTTTTCTTGAGTATCCTGAGTAGCTGTTAATTCGGAAATGAAAGATATAATTGTATACTACGTACCCGTGCGGGACCATGATTATTTGGATTTGTTCTCCTTTACCTTCGCATGGTCATTTGTTAATACAGCCGAATATTAATCATTGCAGCCATGGATGCCCCTACCTCATTTAGTTTCATGTTCTAGAGTTCACTTTCTGGGTATAGATTATGCAGGATTAGCGAAAGCCAGCCAACAAGGAAAGCAACACTTTACCCCTTTTTTTTAAAATAAAAGAAATCTACTAGTAATTATGAAACAAATCCTGGTATAATTAAGACCTTTTTTTTTGTCGTGGGATACAATTAAAACAGACGATTATAATCTATCTTATTGATATGAAATTAAGACGAGGATGATTTGTTTAATTTCGTGACCTGCAACGTTTGACAGTTACTGGAGCATAAATAGCCAAAGGCCCACCACACCAAAAACAGACCCGGACAGCTCCTCTCCAATACAGTGGAAATACGCAACCAATAGTATAGTAGTAACAAACAGAGCGAATACAGAGAACAAACGATGACACGTTGACAAAAGCGACAGCGGATTAGGAAAGATTCGAATCACAAATCAGCATCTCCCTTTTTTTTTCCGCCTCTTCCCTCCCCCCGTATAAAAAATAAAAATACCTAAAAAAAGAGAAGAAAAAGAAAGTATAATAACAAAAGAAAAACACACACGTGCCGTGCCAGCTGACGCCAACATCATCATCACGCGGCGTCACTCTCCCTAGAAAAAATTTCCGGTTTTCTCATTCATTTTCTTTCTTTCTTCTCCTCTCTACAACAACAGCAGCAGTCTGCGTTGTCATTGACTTGTAGATAGAAATACAGATTAGATAAATAGATAGATTTAGATAGATGATGATGATAATTTACCATCCGTATCTAACGGTCTCTCCCTCTCCCCGCTGTTTCTTTCTCTCCCGCCGCTGCTGCTGCTGCCTCGCTGCCTTTTTACCCTAGAAAACGCCCAAACCACCAGCAAAAAAACACACACACACCAGCAAAAAAACACACACATACACGCAGGCAGGCAGGCAGGCAGGCAGGCTTACATTGGGGGAGAGGGGGCATTTATATTATTCCATGTCACTAACTAGTACCAGATAGAGCAAAAAAGCGGCCAATCTCCAGATTATTATTATTATTATAATAATAATAAAATTAAATCATGCCATTCTCTCACTCTTTGGCCCCTCTCTTTCCTTTCTCTTCTTCTTCTTCCTTCTAATTTTGCCTCCAACACATACATACGTACACACTCCCTCTTCTATTTTCTTTCCCTTTGTCGCTCCTTGTGTTTCTCCCTCTATCTCTATCTCTCTGTCTTGGTAATGTTCTCTCGTTTTCTCTTGTTATTTTTATTTTTTTCACGTTCACCGCGATCTAATGCGGTTATAAAATATTAGGAAAGGTTTTTGTACCTGAAATTTGTATTTCTCTTTTTTTGGTTGTAGTTTGTGTTCAAACACAGACAAATCGCGAGAGAGAAAGAGAGAGCGAGAAGCAGAGAGGGAGAGATAGAGAGAGAGAGAGGAGGAGCAAATGTGGGCAATGGAGTGCTTGGATTGGCTACTCTTCTCTCTCAGCAGAGCCTTTTGCAGCCCTCTCGCCGTCTTTATTCAGATCCAGGTTCCAATTCTCTCCCTCCAGATCCCACTCTCTACCAGCTGACTCCTGTTGTTTCTTTTTTTTCATTGGTTTATACGCCTTTTTTTTTTAAAAAAAAAAAAGTTATTGTAGATAATTATCGGACTTGTTTGTGTAATTAATTTTTTATGGATCTCGGTTGCTTATTTTCAATAATTCGGTGTCACTCAGGAATTCCAAAGTGCAATATGTTTCTATGTTTGTGGATGTGACGGTGACATGAATGCTGTTGGTTAAGGGATATGAGTTTTGTCACACACAGAAATTGTCACCTCCATCACTTTCTGGTTTACCTTTTGTTTTCGGTGGCTCACACCTTAATAAAGTGACTCTGTTTTTGGATATGCAACTTTCTCTGTTTTGTTGGATTTTCTGTTGCTGTCAAGCTACTAACTGAAAGCAAAGCATATATCAGCTTTCCTTTGAGTTCCCTTTTGCTTGGAGTTCCTGTTGCTGACGACTATTGATGACAGACTTTGACTTTCTAACTGCTCCTTCTTTGGTCAATGGCATTTAAAAGTTTTAATAGATAAACTAAGAACAATTTTCCAGTAACAAAACGGGGATGCTTTTGTGTTTTTATGAGATAGAAGTGGAAGTTGCGGAACTGTTTTGTTGTTTGGCTGCCTTGGTTTCTGTGATTGCATATTGCACATGCAATTACTATGGAAGTTTCCAGTTTAATGCCGTGGCTTTTGATTTAAATATTTCCTTAAGGTGATTAATCGGCCCCTAATTGAAAAAGTTGCTTTCGTTTTACGTTGGCAGGATTTATTTTTGGGTGGCATTTTTATGTGTCTTTTATTATCTGTTGGTTGTGTTTTTTGTCCTTGCTTTCCATTCTCCTTCCCAGGGTTCTTGGATGATTTAGCAGGATTGGTGTTGTTGTAACTTTGAGTTCTTTCTCAATCATGCTGTAGGGATGTTTTATCTGCTTAACTCTTGCTCTAGGGTGGGCTTGTGCTGCTTTCGTCAGGTATCGATACGCTGGAAATGATCCACATTTGTCCCTTATCTTTATGTGCTGTTTTTTGCATAATTTGTAAATGAGTTATTCATTGATCAATATTTCTCTCACATCCTTCTTTATCATAACGTTATAGCTTGTCAATGGTCCATTTTCCCCCCTCATCCTTGTTTATTGTTTTGCGTATTACTTGTTCATATTTTGGATATGACATCAGGATTTCTTCTTGTGCCCAGGAATAGAGAAATCAAACAAATGAAGGATAGTATGAGAGCTGGGAACAGCTTTGCTTTTCTTTATCATGATATAAATCAACTTGAGCATGATAATCAGGTCAATCTGCCCAGAGTCTCTGTGGTTATGCCTTTAAAGGGGTTTGGGGAACACAACCTACATAACTGGAGAAGTCAGGTAAGTTTATAATTCTAAGCTGCATTTTCCTTTTCATTGTCCTGTTCTTCACATCACTAAATGAAGAAGTTGGTTAAGTTTGATGTTCTGAGGTTGTTCTTCATGTTATATTTATTTCCACTTCTTTGTTTAGGGTAAGTCAAGTTTTGTGATCCATTTTTATGCTATCTTCATTTTGTATTTCACTCATTTCCTGATAATATTGAAAGGGCTTATATTTTTCCCAGAAAAATCTGAACTCTAGAGTCCTGCTTCTCTGAAATAGGTTTCATTTGCACCTGTGATCTGATACTTGCGCTTACTGGCAATGCTTGCAAGATATCCTTTTTTTTTGGTTGTTTAAATATCTTTAAACTTCTTTTTATTGAATTTCTGCCTCCTATCTGATTGGAAGAATAGACTTTAAACTGCCATCATCTGTGATTCAGGTTACATCGCTTTATGGAGGTCCTTTAGAATTCCTGTTTGTGGTGGAAAGTACAGAAGATCCAGCTTACCATGCTGTATCTAGTTTAATTTCGGACTTGAAGGTATTATTTTAACCTCTGAATTTGGTGAATCTGCTGGTTTTACTAGTTGAAGAAATTGGCAATATATCCTGCATAGTATGATTTGACACTAATGTTTGATATACCTTCTGAGTCATTTTCTTTCCATCTTGACTTTGTCATCTGGATGGGGCACCATGTATCATGTTTGCGTTCACTGTACTGAATGCGTTATCTTCCTGTACCTCTTTTTCTGTCTGGTAGTTTTGAGAAAAGTTTTACGAAACTTTTATACTTAATTTCCTATTTAGATAAACAATTTGGATGAAGCCTCAGCAATGAATGCTTATCCATGGAAATGCAGTTTTTTGAATATTTTGTTTCAGTAATATCAAGGAAAGAATTTTAAACTTCTTAAAATGTTGTTGGTTTTTGAGGGCATTTATCTGATTGGAAAATATTACTTGCTTGAGCAGGATTCTATTGATTGCAAAATTGTTATAGCTGGTTTGTCAACAACGTGTAGTCAGAAAATTCACAATCAATTGGTATGTACAAGTATCTCAATTCTCCCTTCACTATTTATTTTTTGTTTGAAGTCACTTTTGGTTTTGTCCAAGCTTTACTGTTTAATTACTATCAGATTTTTCTTTTTTGTTTATAAAAGAATGCCACTATCACCCTTCTTCACACTTCTCCTGTATGGTGTGAAACGTGGCATGCTAATTTTATCTAAAGGACTGAGAAAATTTCCTAGATCTTCTCAAGTAGCATTTTACCCTTGGACTAGATTAATTGACATTGGTTTTTGACAAAGTTTCTACAGTGATTGCTATCATAAAAGTAGCATAGTGCAAAAGTTCTCATAATGGCTTAGCCACTCTATACTTGTGCCTATGGTGTCTTCTTTGTTCTATCTTCTTGTCTTTGTTTAACATTTTCATTTTCATTCTGTTGCCTTGTTAAGGTTGGAGTGGAGAAAATGCACAAGGACACCAAGTACGTTTTATTTTTGGATGATGATGTTAGGCTGCACCCCGGCTCAATTGGAGCACTCACTGCTGAAATGGAAAAAACTCCAGAGGTAAGGCAACCTGCAATTGCTTCACATGTTGTTTCCTGTGGCACTAATTTGTCTTACAATTGACATTTCTATTGCTTTCAGATATTTATTCAAACTGGGTACCCTCTTGATCTACCTTCTGGGAGTCTAGGAAGTTACTGTATTTATGAGTATCACATGGTAAAGATTACTTTTTGCTTGTGTATCTTCCAATTGATGAATCTTTTGCTAGATTGAACTTTTGTCGTACTTGAATAAGGGAACAAATGATTGATAACTGTTGCTATAATGCTATGAACCCCATCAGTTCCACTGTCAAGAATATACATTGAGCTCCAAAATAGGAGAAAATGAAGAAAGTAAACAAACTGAACCATCAGTTCTCTTAGTGAAATTTCAAAACCATGAACATCTTTTATTTCTGACAACTCCACAAGGAACTCCTTGTTGCTTTAATTTATGATAATTGTGCAAGTGATAAGATTTATTGGTTAGAGCAGGGATTGCATATTTATCTTTCTTTACTGTTGTTATTTAAACATTTTCTTTGATTTGTTTGGAAGATATTATGGACGAACTGGATGAAGCTTAGTTGATAGCCAAGTTGACATAATTTTCTTACAAAAATTTTTGAACTGTGGGTGTAGAACTCTGGTTTTGTTTACTCTTGTTGTTTTCACTTGTGATTACTAGCCTAGCATTATATGTTAGACTAGCTTTTGCATTGTATATTCTTATTGTCTCTAAACTCAAACATGTTCAATGTTCTTTTTAACAGCCTTGTTCGATGGGCTTTGCCACGGGCGGGAAAACATTCTTTTTGTGGGGAGGGTGCATGATGGTAAGTGCCACTACTACTCTCCTAATACTCCTGGACCCAAAATCCATTTATGTTCTTAAATTGTTTTACCTTTTTTTTTTCCTTTCCAGATGCACGCTGATGATTTTAGGTATGATCGGTATGGTGTGGTCTCAGGCCTTCGAGATGGTGGATACTCTGACGATATGACTCTTGCTGCTCTAGCTGGTAATTATGTCTCTGTAATTTGTGTGAAGGTTATTGTTGTGGGATTAGAAGCAACCTTCTCACTCTTAGCATGTCTTGATCTTAACTATCATATAAACTCTTTTTGAATGTTGACCTTTTGATCTTTCTATAGGGGCTCATAAGAGGCTTATAACATCGCCTCCTGTTGCTGTTTTTCCTCATCCGCTTGCGAGCGATCTGAATTTTTCAAGGTTTGTGACATTCATTCTTGGTTAGGCTTCAATGTAGTGCTTCATTACATTGAACTTTTATTTATTGCCCAGGTATTGGAATTACTTGAGGAAGCAAACATTTGTGTTGGAATCATACATATCAAAAGTTAATTGGATGATGAACCGTGCGCTCTTTTCTTCCCACTGCTATTTATCATGGGGATTTGTGGCGCCATATTTCATGGCTATGGTTCATGTTGCAGCAGCTTTGAGAATCTATATCCGTGGTTATGCAAGTGATGAAACGACCTTCGTTTCAAATGGTAAGAACACTACTTTACCCTTTTGGTAAGTTTGTTGTGTTCAGTGGGAGTCCTTCAAATATGA
Organism: Turnera subulata; assembly: GCA_028386065.3. Classification (NCBI taxonomy): domain Eukaryota; kingdom Viridiplantae; phylum Streptophyta; class Magnoliopsida; order Malpighiales; family Passifloraceae; genus Turnera; species Turnera subulata. The sequence continues at coordinate 11,753 of JAKUCV010003141.1, read as the reverse complement.
AAAGAGGGATTCGAATTCTCCCCTAGGATACATGAACATATATCCCATGTGCTTTCTATGTCTTAAACTTGTGTTCCATCAAATCTGTCTGGCTTCAGAAAAAGAGAAATTTTTCAAAGATGGTGGGTGGTTTTAATTTTGAAGCCACCTTTAGCTGTACGCTTACTCATGTACAGCTCCTTTTCTTGATTTACAATCGCATCCTTGGGGTATGATATTGTGTTTTTTTTCTTCATTGCTTATATATAAGAAGTCTTTCGGAAAATAATAACTGATGCATGTAGAATCAAGTCATTTCCTTTTCCTTTCACTTAAACATGTATGTCTTAATATGTTAAGCATAATATAACTTCCTAGATTTTGGAATAAAAAGCTGAGGTAAAGCTAGTAGCGACATTGGAAGTTTCATTGTTTTATCTGCTATAACCCTAATCAATTTAATTCTTTCCAGGTTTGTTACTGGTCACCGGCCTGGCAGTATGCACCTTTACCGAACTTCTCTCGATGTGGAACTTGACGAGGGTCGAAGTTCATTTATGCAACATTCTATCCCCCGAGGCACCACCGCTCTCACTTGCTACCTATAACTGGGTCCTTGTAAGTGCTTTTACATGTTGGACATTGTGCAGGCCATTCATTTTACTTTAGAATCTTAATTGGTTTCTATCCTACATCCACTAAGTGGCAGGGTTGGTTGTTTGTCCAATCAGAAAGTCATTATTTTAGTGGTTTTCCTCTTTTACGGCTCTTCTATGGAGCTCCTTGATTTGAATGTATATGTAACTGGGTTTCTTTCTCTAGGTAGTGCTTTTCGATTCTTAGTCGTGGTTGTTGGTGTTCTCAGATGCTGAAATTTTAATGCATAATTTTCTTTTAAAATTTGCCAAGTGCCGGGATGCTAAAAGGTCCAAATTTGAAATAAACATGTGGACACCATTTGGTTAGGCACTAGGATTTACTGATATCATGAGATAGTGTGACGCTAATAGGTCATGGTTTGCAATGAAACAGGTATTTATTGCAATGCTGGTGGACAATTTCTTATATCCCATTTCTGCATTCCGTTCCCACTTTTCTCAGTCTATCAACTGGTCTGGTATAAGATACCACTTGAGGGATGGCAAGATTAGCAAGGTACGACAATCAAGGCCTTTTGCAAATTTAGAAAGCATTATTTTATATTTGTGTCTGGATAGAACTCCTGACATAAATGTTATTCTGCTTTGTACTCCATATTGAAGCAGCTTTGATGTAATAGTCTCTGCATTTGAGGAACCCCTTTCAGGGTCTTTTCTTTCACTGAAGTCCCTGAGGCCAGCTTGATTTTTTTTTTTAGATTAGTGTAGATGATATGTAGAAATTCAGTAATGACTTAAACTGGCTTTAAATACACGCTTTCATCAGTATTTTTGCTGGTTATCTACGCAGATTGATCGAAGCAAGGACATGGGCCCAATTTATACAGATTTGGGGGGAAAACATTTGGGGAAGAAGGGAGTTCCACCCAAAGTTTCATTTATTGGTGCTCTAGTGAGAAGTCTGGAACAATGGCGACGGCCTAAGAAGTTTGATGGCTAGAAATGTTCAACAGAGAGGATACTGTGATTACTTTGCTCACCTCTTTAGGGTTCAGTGTGCAGTTAAAGGTTTGGCAAGCAAAAATTTGGTTGATTACATGTTACTCTTGGATAGGTTGTTTAGTCCATTATTGATTGATTTTAGTTTAGGAATTTTAGATCCATTTTTTAATCCCCATTCAATCCATTCGATTCTTCCATTCCGACCACCCTAGCTGGGTAGATTTTGTAATCTGTTCCGAGTTATGTAATCTATTTGTCAAAAATTAAATGTGAAACGGTAGTGTTGCCAATATCAACAAATATCACATTCTCATTGTTGCTTGAGATGGCTTTTATCTTCTCCGCTGCCCAAGATATCCACGCAATGCTCAAATTGTTTTCCGTTCTGGATTATAGCTGCTGCAAGTATCAGTGCAAACTTTAAGAGCAAAAGTAGGAAGATGCAATGCTTTTAGTGATCAAATGAGACCCTGAGACAATGAAATGAGACGGGATTAACCAATTTTTTCAAGATTTTTCTTCACAAGGTCCACTGGAGTTGGTAAGAAAGATTAGAGCCCCTGAAGGACATATAACAAGTGGCTAATCAGCTGCCTTACATAGATATTTTCCTTTCATCTAGCAAGCTGGCACAGCAAATGCTTTAAAAGGCTCGGCGTTCTGCCTCAATATTAACAACACTGCCCACACTACGTTCTTTGTTTGCCATGGGCCTAAGTCCCTACTTGAGCAACTTGAAGAAATGAATAGAATAGCACTTGGAAGAATATCATTGCAACTGCTTTACGGCTCCGCACAAGCGCTTTTAAAACTGCCGTCTCTCATTAAAGGAAATACAATGTGGTGATGCAGTAATGGAACCGATGTTACAGGAAAGGCAGATAGACCAAATAGAATCGAAGGACATTTTAAGTATGCTTCTCTGCCAGTTCTGCAAAGCTTATGGCTCCAAAACTATTGCTCTAGGTCTCCAATGTAGAAGTCCTCAATCATGTCAAAGACTCTAGTGGCATGTTGTGGCCTGTCATGAAAATTAAATTTGGAAAAGAGGGTGAGGCTATATGGTGCAGTTGGTCCAATGCAAATCTGCTAAAACTGAGAAAGAAAAGAATTTCACAAGATGGATGTGGTCATATGGTTTATGCTTATGCAGTGCACTAATGCTGTTTGATGAGTAGTCTCATAGAGTAACTGCCACCCAAAGAACAGCAGAAGCGCCCCACATATAAAATTAATCACTGAAGGAGGGATAGTGTTAACCCGGCATATCATCGATGTCAAATCTTTACCAGTTTGTACCATGCAACTAGGAACAACACATATTATGGTTACATGACTGCTGCTAAACAACAGAGGCAGTAATTTGGCAATGGTGACACATTCTCTTCCAAATATTTATTGGACAAACTAAAGCCATATTAAATATGTTGGAGTTCATCTTGTGTGACATGTACATACCCGAAAAACCCTTCCGTTGAATCATCCCCTGCATGTGCTAGGATGGCATCACCACCAGGGTGTTCTTCTACATATGAGGTAACATCATAGACCTGTAGTCACAATGAGAAATGCAAATGAGAAATATAGCTTTGCCATCATATGTTCTAATGTCATAAGAAGTACTAGACCAGAATTCTACCTTTTCCTTGATAATGATCCAGCAGTCGGTTCTCTTGTTATGCAAGGAGATTTCATCTTTACGATAGGTTTTTGATGATGCCTGCATATACAAATATAGTTATTCCACGAATCGGAGAGTTCACTAGCTACTGAAATGAACAACAATAATGCATGAATACTGATATTTCGTTTAATAGCCATTACTGTGAAGGACACTTAGCTCCTCGTCTACAAAATTAAACCTTCAACTAGATAGACTTCACCTTGTAAAATGTTATACCAGACAGTTCAGAGCAGAATGCTAAAGAGTAGAATTGGATTTGAGGTCCCCTTCCTATGATCCAACACAGCAGTTGAATTGGACAAAAACTATGTTGAACTAGATCCCACACATCGACTAATTCTCAATGTTCAGTTAAAATTTTCTCGGCCAGTAGCTACAAAAGGGGCTGACATTCCTCTACCAGAGAACAAAAGGACTTGCATTCGCTACCGGGTTCTCAAGTGCATTGACGGTGATAGGTGACACTACAAGTAGCACAAGAAACTGCTAACCTCAATCTTCCCGAGAAAGCAAATAGGGTATTAAGAATGAACTTGTCCTCAGAAAGTATCACTTACCTTATTCCCGTTAGCACTTGAATGAGAATGAACCTTTTGCGCTTGAACTGCATTTGGACAAGCTTTCACTAAGTAAGTAAGCATATACAAAGTGCGCGTTTGGTGGTTAGAAGAGAAAAGAGAAAAAGATAGAAGAAAAATCGTACCAGAGTTTCTGCTTCTGGGAATCAAAAGAAAACCGCCCAATAAGACACACAAAAGCACTGCCACTACAGCTATGACCATCTCCGGTAGACCGCCTTTTCTGCTGCTGAAGTAAGATTCACCCAGTCATAAGAAAGCACAATCAAAAGATGTCATAGAAACGAAACCAAATTCATTAACTGAAATCTACACCGAATCACAGAGTGTGGAGAGGAAAACAAATTCCCATTCTAAATGTAAAGAATTAGCCTTTTTTAACGAAGGGTTTCGAAAAGACGATCCAATAAAGAAGTTCAATCTGGGTTCTTTAGCATCTCCAAGTCAAAGACACAAGTCATTTTTTGACGAGCTCTTTGCCTCTATAAAGTGGCGTAAGAGAGAGAAAAAATGAAGGAAAAAAAAAAGGAGAGAAGTGGATGGAAAATGCAGATTGAAAAGTTCATTGCATACTCAGTAAGAAATGAGTTCCTCAAGTTGTGGAAGAGTGAATCGGAAGGGTGGTCTTTCCTGGGAAGATAAATTGATTTTGAAGTCGACGAAGATTCAAAGGGAAGAAAAGGTGAAGTTTCAGGTACTAATAAATAGTAAATAATACTGTAAAACTGTGTGCTTTCACTTTGCTCTGCTTTGGTTTTGTCGACTCAGGAGGATCATGTTGGCTCACTGGCTTGTGCCAGCTACACGACGATTGAAGGAGGGCTCTTTGGGCCTGGGCTTTGTTGGGTATTATGTATGAGGGCGTTAACTATACATGTTTCAGTTTTCAGTTCTGGCATGATACAAGGGGGCAGGAGGGGCAAGGACCTCCCAAAATTTTTGTCAAAAAGTCAAGGGTAAAATAGTAATTTCTCATATTGAAATATTATCATTTATGTATTTAACAGATTACTTTATGTGGGGCTAGGCTATATGTAAAGGAAGGAGGGCCGAAAAGTTTTAAAAGGGTAGGCCAAAATTAAATGTGTAGAGTTACCCAAAGGCAATGTGGTCGTTTGAAATCGTTTTTTAGTGGGAACCGTAATTGTCAATACGGCAAAATTTATTGCCAACGGCACACGCACATTACTACTGTAAACATGAAGTTTTTCTTTTCCATTATCCCACAGAATCTGAGAAATAGACAAGTACGATTTGCTAAATTATTTTGGGCTCTTTCTTACTTGATTAAGAATGCATACTCCATCTTTTTCTAGTGGTATGATTTTAATTTACTTTTTTAATTCTTTACTTATATTTAATTATACTGAGTCCTTTATTTTTGTTTTTGCTAACTTCTATATCTGAAACTATTCTTGCCCTCTAAGACTGCAATATTCCATCTGTTCCATCTGATTTTAATTTAGTCTTTTAGTTTTTTTTTCTATTTAATTATGGCCAAGTCTTTTACTTTTCTTTTTGCTATTGCATATATCTAAATACCATACATATGCGTACAATAAAGAGACTGTTTTGGCTGTAAGACTGCATATTCCGTCTTTTCCATATATGATTTTAATTTACTCTTTTTGCTATTGCATATATCTAAATACCATACATATGTGTACAATAAAGAGACTATTTTGGCTCAAAGACTGCATATTCCGTCTTTTCCATGTATGATTTTAATTTACTCTTTTAGTTCTTTATTTATATTTAATTATGGCTAAGTTTTTTACTACTATTTTTGCTAATGTGTATGAAACGCCCCGACCCGTATTTACCGTACACAGTAAACACGTGCCGGAACTGTGACAACCCAGCCCAACAAGGCCTAGCATACAGTGTATAAAGCATAACCCTGGCTCAACAGCCCAAAATATAAACAACAATATGGCCCTACGGCCCGACATCAATAACGTCAATAGTAGTGAAACTGGCCCAATGGCCCAACAACAATAACAATATGCACAGCGGAAGACTTAAACTCACTAACACTGTATGCGACACATGCAATCTATGGATCCAAGCCCGTCCAAGGGATAACGCCGCAGCCTGTCGGGAATGCACCAAGCCTGTACAACAACATCTCATCCTACGGGATGAAACCCCGCAGGCGAGGGGTGAGTCCGAAGCGCTCACCGACGAAAGATAAACAGTGATATATTCAACCATAACACTTTCGAGGTAAACAACAATCAAATCAGATGAATCTATCACGAACAACATAACAATGGATAACAACTCAGACAACAACAACAACTGAGGAAATCATCGCAAACAACACGACAGAGGACTCTCACCAAATCATATCAAGCTCAACCAATCACATCACAAGTAAATTACCATAACAACTATATCAAGACCAATGAATGCTTAATTATTCTTATTACCAATTTTATCTTCCGGGCCCCGTCACTGGACAAGCTAGGGTCGTACCAGGTTATCAATTAATTCCGGATGCTAGGTCAAAAACCAACCCACATATCAGAACAACCGGATATTCGGCATATCCGAGCCACCGCGGATATTCGGCATATCCGAGCCACTGGGTATTTGGTATACCCTAACCACAGGCAACAACATACTAACCAGATATTCGGCATATCTGAGCCACTGCGGATATTCGGCATATCCGAGCCACTGGGTATTTGGTATACCCTAACCACAGGCAACAACATACTAACCAGATATTCGGCATATCTGAGCCACTGCGGATATTCGGCATATCCGAGCCACCGCGGATATTTGGCATATCCGAGCCTCTGGGTATTTGGTATACCCCAACCACAGGCATCAACATGCCAATCAAATCAAGTATCCCAGAATTAGTTTTCAAACCATCGGGTCGTACCACTACTTCCTACATATTTCATCATCTCATATCAATTCCAATTCCAATTTCCACTTTCCATTTCTCAATTATCCACAATCAATAGTTTATTCCAAATATCCCATCACAACACTGTCTACCGTCAACAATCACAATATCCATAACAGTCAAACAATTATCCAATTTCCTATTAGCTCAAGTTACACAACAGGCCAATCCCTCATCAGTTCCATAACATCAATTACTCACAGTCCAACATCAATCACAACACAGTAACCAATAAACCAACAACAGTCATACAGCGGTTCAATCCAGCAAATCAACATCATAGCAACAACAACAACAATAACCATAGCTGCCAATTACCCAATACAATTCCATATTACCAAATATCCACCAACAGTACATATAGCACCAATTATTCACAATTAACAATTCATCATAATATCCACAATCAATAATCCAACATCATTCTCAACACATCAACCAAGAACCAATTTCACAATCCAGTCAACAATTTCATATCACCAAACTGTCACATCAAACAATTCAACAATATCAACCGTTCAACAATATTTCCAACACGACATACACAGGGCTAACACGTTTCTACAACAGCATCAACAATACCATAACAATCATGCAACAGTCAACAAACATTCCAGCAGATCAACAAACA
>JAKUCV010003140.1:14276-67357 GCA_028386065.3 Turnera subulata | reverse complement strand
TGTCTAGAATCACCAGTGTGTATTTAAGGTTCGTGAGAACCTTGGTTAATTGTTGTGTTGTGACTTGGAATAGTTACGGTGTATGTATATGTATATTTGCTTATGGGTTTACCCGGTGGGCACTTCGGACTCACCCCTCACCTGCGGGCTTTCATCCCGTAGGTTGAGTTATTTGTGGTTCAGGTATATTGCATTCCAGACAGGCTGCAGCGTTATCCCTTGGACAGGCTTGGATCCATTAGTTGCATCATGGGTTGCATACAGAGTCATTGTGAGTCGTTAAGTCTTCCGCTATGCTGTTTATTTTGCCGTTGGGCCGTAGGGCCATATTGTTGTTGCTTACAGTGTTATGTGAGTTAAAGTCTTCCGCTGTGCATATTATTATTGATGTTGGGCCAATGGGCCAGTTTTATTATTATTGATGTTTGTTATTTTGGGCCGTTGGGGCCGAGTTGTTGTTGTATACACTGTAAGCTGAGTCATGTTGGGTTGGGTCGTCACAGTTCCGGCACGTGTTTACTGTGTACGGTAAATACGGGTCGGGGCGTTTCAGCCTAACAGAAGACCAACCTGCAGTACCAACAGCAGTCCGACACCCCCCTATCGAGCACACCATCCGCCACGGCCATGCACCGGTGACGGGAACACCGCCACAGTCACATCCAGCACCCAAATCGCCACAATCCACATCCACAGCATCACCATCAACCTCATACCCACTCGTACCCGCCTTGGCATCATCCAAACACAGACCCACAAAACAGCCAAGACCCGGTTAGCATCAAGTCCACAAAAGGAAGAAAAACAAGGGTAGAATAGGAGAGAAGAGAGGAGGAGAGACGGCGACTCTCTTACCCACACGACGACGACGGCAGATCAAGGGCAGGGATGGGTCACGGCGTCGGCGTCGGCGCCGGTTGCAGAGTAGAAGGGAACAGAGGAGGAGGACCGAGCCGCAGCTAACCTCGTCGGAGTCTCCATCTCCGGGTCGTGAGCAACAAGCTCCGTGGGTTCTGTCACCGGCGACGGGGCGGCAGATCGAGGAAGAGGAGGCAGGAGGAGATCGGGCGGCGGTCTCGGCGATGACCAGTTGCAGAGGGAGGCGGCTGGCGGCTTCGCGGCGAAGGAGAAAGGAAGGAGGAGATGGGTGGCGGCGTGAGGTGGTCTTGGTGGCGGTGAGGCGGTGATGATTCCCTAAGGAAGGCGAGAAGGAAAGAGGGCAGAGGAAGGGGAAGAAGGTGAAGCGAGAGTGGAAGGCAGGAGAGTGGAGTAGACGGTGAAGGGAACAGAAAAAAGAAAATAAAGGAGAAGAAGAGAAGAAAAAGACAAAGGGAGAAAAAGAAGAAAAGATGGAAGGGCCGGTGGTCACGGGTGAAGAGCTGTGGGCGGCTGGAAGGAAGGAAAAGAGAAAGAAAAAGGAGAAGGAGAAAGGAAGGAAAAGAAAGGAAAAGAGGGAAGAAAGTGGGGCCCACGTGGCCGGGGAAAAATCGGGAGAGAGAAGAAATGTTGCCGGGAAAGAGGAAGAGGAAGGAAAAAGAAGGAAGAAGAGTGGCTCGGGGTAACCACATTCGGCCAGTCTGGATTCTCGTGTCGAAATCCCGTAAACGCAGGGATACTCCCGTCTTTCCGACAAATCCCGTCCCGAGTCCAAAAATACAACTTGGGCTCGAAAAATCCGATTAATCCTCCTGAACGTCGTCCAAGTCTCGGAACTGAAAACCGAGGCTCGGTTTGTTAGGAAGATGCTCCCGAGCGCAGGAAAACTCTCGTTTTCGAAAAACGACTCCCGTTTACTGTGAATTAATTACCCAAGAGTAATTCAACAGTAAATCGCGGTAAAACGACTTCCACAGTCCCGGTAAAAATCGAAAATTTTACCCGGGCTGTTACATATTTGGTATGTATTTGGTATATATACAATGACATACATACATGTACAGTATATATTTATAACACTCCCCCTTGGATGTCATTGTGTCGTTGGGTAGAATACGCTTTGGGGATACTGCCTCATTAAAAACCTTACCAAGAAAAACCCAGTGGGATAAAAACTTGGTGAAGGAAAAAAGAGTGCAGTGCGTATTCTACTCCCCCTTATTTTGGCCTCCATTGATTGCTTGATGCTCCTCCTCTTTTTGACCTCCATTGATTTCTTGATATCGTTGCATGTCAATCGCCCTTGTCAGCTTCTGGTGACGTGTGTTTCGTCTGGTCACTTTTGGTACATCATTATTCCAATTGGACAGAGTTGGCAGCATTAACTTCATAATTTTGTTGTTGGAGCGTCTATCTTGCCATCTTGTTCTTGTAGTCCCGATGATATTGCGGTATCATGTGTAAAGTTGTGGTTGATGTCCGTCTCTACCTAATGTGGACTGAATAAGGGATCTACATTTGTAAATTCAGCTTTACTCTCTTTCGGGTTTACTGGATTAGTTATTTCCCGAAGATAAGAGCAAATACATATCTTGCCAATAGGCTTAAATCAAAAGCTTCAGGCTTTTATGTTACAAGCAATGTAAATTGCACTTTGATAAGGTACTTCAGGACCAGTCTAATAGCACGGTATTTGGAAGTCTCTTCTAGAGTGCCAATCATAAATGGATTTATCCATATTCAAGAAATGTCTGAAAATATCAATTCAGTTCTTATTTTGTAATTTTCCGGGAATTAGTTGCTTCAGGCATCTTGGATCCTTCAGGGATCTTCATGTATATTTTGTATATTGTATGCTTTTATCTTGAGGGTCACTCCAGTTAATATGCCTTTATCTTGAGGGTTGAATTAGAACTCATAACGTTGCCTTCTTAAAAATGTAATCTGAATTTCCATTTCTAGTTGCTCTAAGCTTACTCAGAATGAGATTTGTCACAAAAAAAAAAGTTTACTCAGATTGGTAAAACGCTAAGCTTACCCGGATTGGTGAAACATTTATTTCTAACCGTGTCCTTAGCTGCTGTTAGGTTGATTTGAATCAACTAGCTGGGCCTTACTTTTACTTTGAGATTCTGAATATGATGATCTGCAGATTGGCATTGAAGCTACCATATTGTATGCTGCAGAGCTACAAAGTGTATAGAAAAACTGAAATAAAATAGTTGAGGTTGCTTTTTTATGTCTGCTATAACAGAAGGAAAATTTCAGAGCCGAAAATCGTGAGCGGCAGGATTCGAACCTGCGCGGGCAAAGCCCACATGATTTCTAGTCATGCCCGATAACCACTCCGGCACGCCCACTTTGATGCCAGTGGAACACAGTTTTGCCAAACATAAACAATAATCATCACAGAGAACAGATAACTTATCTGCTCGTGGCCGAGTGTTATAGAGTGGACTCATTGTCTATCTTTCCAAAATTTTCAAACCATTAGCAGCGGCAGCAGCTGCAGCCGTGTCCAATGCTTCATGTTTCAACTGTCTAAAGCCGACTTCCACCACTTATTATTCACTTTCTCCAGTTTTCTTCAAAGTTTGTGGCCTCTCCAATCTAAAAATCGTTTGATTGGCGCCACTAATTTTAAGGTGGGGAAAAAAAAAAAAAACCCAAAAGCAACGAAACTTTCCTGTCGAGAAACACACGGACAAACTTGAAGTGCTAAAGAAACAGAGAAAGCAGCGTCAGGAAAACAGAGAAGTAATTCCAATGTTTGTTTTTTTTTTCTTTTTTCTTACTTGTTGCCCGCAGGAGACAATGTTAATGTTTTGCGGGGACTCTGTCTCATGTTCTTGCCAATGCCAAGTCTACTTCTGATTGATTGGGCTTTTCTTTTTCCTTCGGCTTTGGTATTTTATGATCGAGAAACCCAGAAAAAATAAAAGGGAGATAATAGAAGAGAGACATTTGTTAATGTATTGGGATTACTTTCTGGCTACCCTTCAAATGCAGTCCTTTTTCAGTGTGTGTGCGTGTGTTTTGTTTGTGGCTCAGATTCTTCACTCTGCGTTCCTTTACGGGTTTTGAGCTTGAATTATCTTCTGGGTGTGTCTGGTTGTAGTCGCTTTGAACAATTTCTGTGTCAAGTTTGAAACTTTAAGTTATGAGTTTGGTTCTTGTTGTGGCCATTGGTGCTTTGCTTATCACCTGTTTGATGTTTTTTCAGGGGCTATCGGAAAGTTGTTTGCTTCCCGAATTGGAGCGTTAGCCAATAAAACATGGCTTCTACATTGTTTAGAAGCATCCAAACGCGTCCTGTATTGCTATATCCTACTGTGCTCTTTAGAAGAAAGACTGGAGTTTTATATTGCACAACTAGAAGCAGTGCTAAGGCGCAGACAGCAACAGAAGAAAAGCAGCAGAACCCACAGAGCAGAGTGTCGTCGCAATCCGAGAGGATCAAGAAACTTGAAAATCTCACAAAAGACTACGAGGCAGTCATTGGTATTGAAACTCATGTGCAGCTCTCCACGTTAACCAAGGCCTTTTGCAGCTGCCCATACGACTATGGGGCTCAACCAAACACCACTATCTGCCCCGTATGCATGGGTTTGCCTGGCGCATTACCGGTTATGAACTCGAAAGTCATCGAGTTTGCCGTCAAATTAGGCCTTGCTTTGAATTGCAAGCTGTCTTTGAACTCAAAGTTTGACAGGAAACAGTATTTTTATCCTGACCTTCCAAAAGGTTATCAAATATCTCAATTCGATATACCAATTGCTAGTGGTGGTTATCTTGATGTGGATCTTCCTGTGGAATTCGGTGGTGGACACAGGAGATTTGGCATTACAAGGATTCACATGGAAGAAGATGCGGGAAAGCTGCTTCATGCAGAAAATGGAAGTTACTCTCAGGAAATTACTTGCCCCCTTATTTCATTATATGTTTCTAGATGATATTCTTTATATTGGGCGTAACATCAGTATCTCGTCCTTATAATGTTGCTCTTTTAAGGATTTAATCTATGCTTCAATTTGCTAGTTGCACTAAGTTTAATCATCCATTGTCGTACGATGGAATTACTATAGAGGTAAAAAGAATTTATTGGTTGACATTACTTTTTCTGCAGATTGATAGATTTATTTATGACTAACGATGTGCTTCACTGCTGTTTGTTTCCTTGTGCAGGTTGATTTGAATCGAGCAGGGGTTCCTCTGCTTGAGATTGTTTCAGAACCTGATATGCGAAATGGTACTGAAGCTGCAGAGTACGCAGCAGAGCTACAGAGGGTGGTTCGGTATCTTGGAGTGAGTAATGGTAATATGCAAGAAGGCTCACTTCGGTGCGATGTAAATGTCTCAATTCGACCAATTGGGCAGTCTGAGTTTGGGACAAAGGTAATTCTTGTGCATATACACTTATTTTCAGCACGTTCTGGATTAGTGGATTGAAGGATGCTGATGTACTTTTACTAGCAATTATTGGTGCATCTCCTTCAACAGTCATCACACTTGCATGTGGTCATAGGAACGCTTGATCTGACTTCTGGTTCTAGTCTAAATGGGCAGATTTATCCCTCACAAACCTATGTATCTTATTATGATTATCCCTTCATGTTAAAGGATTGATGCACGTCTAAGAAAGTTATAGTCTGTTATAATTTGGTTATCAACATTTGGCTGCTAATACGCTTGAAACCCACTATGTGTTGGCAGGTGGAGATAAAGAATTTAAATTCATTTGGATCAATTAATAGGGCCATTGAATTTGAGATATCAAGACAGGTGGAACTCTATAGTCAAGGCCAAAGCGATTTAATTGTACAGGAAACTCGCCAATGGGAAGAAGGAGCTAAGGTTATATTGCAGACTGTTTTATTCTTGTGAGGAAGTTAAAGAAACATGTATTTCACGCTAATATAGCTTCTCATATGTGTCTTTTATATTTTTTAGAGAACAGTTACAATGAGGAAAAAGGAGGGGTTGGCTGATTATCGATATTTTCCAGAGCCAGACCTCCCAGAAGTTATCCTCACTAAAGAATATATTGAAAATATTAACAATTCTCTGCCAGAACTTCCAGAATTGAAGCGTCGGAGATATGAGAAATTGGGCCTCAGTATGCAAGATGTCATTTTCCTTGCAAATGACACAAATGTAAGTCCTCGTAATATACCAAATATATATTTTATATATATAGTAACTTCTTGAGGTTCTTTTGGGACCTCGATCGAGTTCTCTGTTTTGTCCTAAATTGTTTTTCCGCTGAGTCTAAACTACCCTTAAGTATGGATATGGGTATATGTTTTCACTTTCCACTAGAATTACTTCAATCCAAGAAAAACCACATCTTATGGGTTGTTTTACTAATATTTTGGCTATTCATTTTCTGTTTCCATCTTCTTTTCAAGATAAAGTGCACTATTCTCACACTGTAAAGGTATCATGGAAATGCCAAGTATTTGAGCATGTTTAAAATAGACCTCTGTACTCCATTAACCTTGTTTACTGTATACAAATAACATCTTCAGATCTAATTAAACTTATATCTTTTAGTTTGTAATTTGATTTTTAAGTTTTTGTCATTTGATTTCTTTTTATCTTTTGTAAGAGTATTCTTTCTTTAAATTATAACGCAATTGGTGGTTTTTCCTTGCACAGTTTATGAATTATTTAACACAAGGATTTTGAGTGATTAATATTTTGGTCTATAAGACGTTGTTGATAGCAAAACATATAGAGCTCAAGTTTATTATAAAATATAACAAATTAGATATGTTTTTAACTAAATTAAAGTTAAAGATCAAATTACGATTCTCTAAGCAAAATGATAAGGATAAAGATTTTAAATTAACAAGTATTACGAGTTTACTGGTACTTAAATCATTCACCTGAACAAAGAATAAGCAATAAAGTGCATGCAATTTCTTCTGTCCTTTTAAGGGTATGTTCTCTTTATATTATGACTCAGTTAATGGTTTGTCTAATGTGCACAAATTTTGAGTGATTAGCCAAGCACGATGTACTTGATTTTGCAAGGACATTTGCTAGGTCTATATGATATATAACCAAAAAAATGCATTCATTCTCTAAGTTATGGCAGAATGCAGCAAATCCCCAGCTGTTTGCTAGTTTTTCTCTGCTACTCTTTTAAGAAATAGCATTCTGACAGTGTTGGCAATGCTGTCAACTTCCAGGTCTTAGCACTTGCACCCTTTGAATGATGCATAATCTAAGTGCATTTTTTTGTCCATTTGTTTCAGTTTCCATGCTTTGCATGCCACTAATGCTGTACCTAGAGGTCTTTTGCCTTACTCTAAAGCATGCTTGAGTTCAAAATCATTGATTGCTTAGTTCCTCAAATGGTATTTTCTGGGCTATGCCAATGATGGAATGATCAAATTGGAGATTCTCTTTAACTGAAAGAAGACTGCAGGTTGCAGAATTTTTTGATGCTACCATTTCAATGATCAAATTGGAGATTCTCTTTAACTGAAAGAAGACTGCAGGTTGCAGAATTTTTTGATGCTACCATTTCAAAGGGTGCTGAGGCAAAGCAAGCTGCCAACTGGCTAATGAGTGATATTGCTGCATACATGAAGGATGAAAAGGTGTCAATAAATGAGATGAAACTTACGCCTGAGGAGCTAGCTGAGCTTATAGCTTCCATTAAAGGTGGCACTATTAGTGGCAAGATTGGAAAAGAGGTAAAAATGTATTCCAATTACTGTTTTCACTGTTGCTTATTCTGCATTGACCAATGTCCCACCTCATCTGGGACATATGCCTGTGTTCCTTGAGTCCTCCTCTTTGGTATCTAGATGTAATGGCCTCCTTGTTTTGAAATATGCTGATCGTAAGTAATAGTTTGTTTTCTCACTTATCTAGCTTGGTATTTGTGGGAGTTTTCCCTTTTCTTCCATGATTGGTTGAACTCTAACAAACATGCAAGTAGCTGGACAATGACATCAACTGGCTGTCCTCTTTGTTTCGCAATGAAGCATGCTCTGCCAACAATGTGCAAATAACCATGCGGAATTATACATTTAGTACCCATTTTGGAAGTATAGCCAAAGGTAGCCAAGGCCCCAAGCATCTGTGACCTCAGGGTAGGACCCACAGTGGGCATTCAGAATCACTAATATTTGCATCATTCCCTATACATTAATATGGAATACCATGGTAATTTCTGTAAGGCGTACCCTATCATTCTCTTATTCATGAGAATTTCCTCCAAATGTATTTGCAGATACTGTTTGAACTCATGGGCAAAGGAGGAACTGTCAAGGGATTGATAGAAGAAAAAGATCTTGTCCAGGCGAGTTATTTTATTTTCTATTATGTTCTTGCTGCATCTTACAGAATGTTCACAAACACAACTAATCTTGTCAAAATAGACCAATTCACCATCCAAGAAATTCTAGACATGATCAAGTAACCAAAAATGTTGCCCTTTAGCTGGCGGTTAGAAAATGTTTGCAACAAAGATGGTCAGTGGAAGCATTTCCTTCCAGAGTAAAGCCCTGTGTTTAAAAGTCGTAGCTTGTTGGAGCAATATGCTTGAAACTTAAAAGCAGTCCCTGAAAATATCGATATTAAGCATTAGGTATGGGAGAGATGATTCAGGAATATAGCTCAACTAACTGGATATTCTATTTCATGAAGCTCACAGTGGACAAGAGATTATTATCTTAAAAAATGGAAAAGAAAAGAAAAACAAAAGATCATAAGCGTAACTGTGTTTTTATATGTTTCGAAATTACAGATAAATGATCCTGTGGAGATTGAGAAAATGGTAGACCAAGTGATTCTCGAGAATCCAAAGCAATTGAAACAATACCGTGATGGGAGAACTAAGCTACAAGGTTATTTTACTGGCCAGGTATAATAGTTGTCCCGACTCTTGACTTTCACCAGCAGCTTTCTTAGCATTATGGTCAGGAATGAGTTGACTGTAAAATGGAATCATATTGCAGGTGATGAAAATGTCAAAAGGTAAGGCAAATCCTGTGCTCCTTAACAAGATTCTTGTGGAGAAATTAAATGCCGGAAGCTGAAGATTTGCAAGCAAGGTTGTCATCATCTTTCCTTTCTACAATGTACATCACATTCCATGGTGAGTTTAATCTTCTTGCAAGTGCCTGGATGGTGCACTAGTCTTGATCTATTTGTCAGAAGCTGGTTTGATGGGATTTATAACACATCTACTATTAGTTTGAAACCCATCACTAGCACTATCTGTCTAACTCGGATAGTCAGAAACTTTCCTTTTCATCTGAGATCTCTGCTCAAAGTCTTCCCAACCTGATTATGAAATTGTATATTCTAGTTTGACAGCCTATCTATCATTCCTGTCTCGTTTCCTCTTTTCTTTTTTGGAATGAAAAAGATATTGGACCATAAATAACTTCAAGTTACATCAGAAAGGCTTGAGGCACTATTTAAATCCTGAAGCAATACAGAAAAACAACCCGTTGGAGCCCCCACTAAACTGCACAATGCCTAAAGAAAACTGAATCAGCAAGCCAATTTGCACAACGGTTTGCCTCACGTTGCACCTTTACTTCCCAATTTTTTAGCTTCCTGCGAGTAAGCCATTATAATTATGAACGGAAAGTGTAGATTTTACTTTTATGCACACATACGGTGTAATTCATATTTGCTGCAGTTCTCTGCTGGTGAAAAAGAAATCTATACTATTCTTATCCTTTTGGCAAGTTTTTTAACAAAAGTGCTATAGCAACATTCTCCTGCAATCGCAGATACTGGTGATCTTCCGGTTCAATTTAGAAGTTCACAAAAGCTTAGCTGATGAGTGATGCCTTCATAATTTACCGAATAGGGAGGTGTGGAACTTTGACTCCACATTTTGGTTATAATAGTTCCCTGACTCAACCCAAAAGAGGTTAAATTGATGAGGAAGGTATATGTTACCATTTTTTTTTTTTTATGATGAATCTACTTTTCAATAAAGTTGAACAACGCAACCATCACTACAAATTTCCAGCTTGGGCATTTTCAAAAAATCAGTGGTAAGGACATGGTATTTTTTTGAGCCGTAAGAAAAACCGTGATAGAAAAACTAAGAAGCCGTAAGAAGGAAACAAGAAAGTATTTTGAGGCGCCATAATAGAATCAGTTTTGTTAGAATAGATAAAAAAAAAATCTATAAAAAAGAGGAAATAAAAAGAGTAGAGAATTGGTATAAAATAAGTCAATAAAAATAAATATGCTTTACTGGTTAAGTCAATAAGTATACCTACTTTATTTATAATGATTGAGATAGAAATAATTAGACTAGAAAAAATATGGTGGTTATAAAAAATGAAAAGTAAACTTTATTTGCTATCAGTATGTCATTGAGAGTTTAGTGTTATGGATACTGAATTAACCAGTCTTTGTAGTTTGATGCATACCACGCAATTTCAGATATCAGGTTCAGAAACAATCTCAAAGTAAAGGAACGCCTAACTACAGATCAACCTGACTACAGTTAATTGAGTACACCGCTGGAGATAAGTGATCTACAGATCTGACAGACAGAATCACGCGGACCAAATTAAATAATATTTTTTAAAAATCGCCAAGCAAATTCTATTGTACAATTCATTTCAAAGCATTGGTAAACTTATTATCAAAAAAAAAAAAAAGCATGGGTAAACTTAGTCCAACTAGAAATTGAAATATACATAGATTAGATGGGGCAATATAATGATTTTTTTTTTTTATGAAGGCAATATAATGAATTTTAGATACTGATGTGATGCTCAAGAATCAAGATATATACCTTTTTGATATTTTTTTTATGAAGGTGATATTCGAAACCTGCGTTTTGCAAGAGTATCAATGCACTATAACCCCATTGGCCAAGATAGTGGAAAGCAAAGGAAGAATCGATGTATAAGACTGCTGGTGCAACATGTTTTCTTAT
Organism: Turnera subulata; assembly: GCA_028386065.3. Lineage (NCBI taxonomy): Eukaryota > Viridiplantae > Streptophyta > Magnoliopsida > Malpighiales > Passifloraceae > Turnera > Turnera subulata. The sequence goes on along the minus strand of JAKUCV010003140.1, from coordinate 56,553 downwards.
CCTTGAAAAGCCCTACCACTAAATAATACTCTGGCATAGATTAAAGTCTCTTTGCAGCAACGAGTACCGAAATCACCAGTAATCCGTCTCAACGATAGCTGGGTGTAGGGTGCCAATATATCTTCCACCAAAATTGCAGCAAATGTCACAGAATCCTAGCAGGTATTAAATAAATCAAAATACTAAATTCTCTATCTCAAATATCTTTTATTCGCAAAAAAAATAAATGTCAAGTATCTAATTTTTTTAAAAAAAGAATCAAAGGTAAATGCCACATCATGTGCCATATTATGTAAAATAATTAAATATATAAAATGCCAAACCCGTCCATGACACTCTCACAGAAATATAGCTTCAGCGACAATTCATCAACTTCTGATGAAGCCGACGAGCAGCAACAAAACATTATCGACAAAAGGAAGCAGGGAAGAACGATTTCCAATTAAGCAAGAGTCTGCTCGTACGTCAAGGATAAGGAAGCAGAAGCACCTGGACAAGCTGGGGGCTCAGGTTCTCTGGTTCCTCACCGAGAACCATAATCTGATTAACAGGCTGAATCATGTATCAGAATGTCATGATTGCGTTCTTCAGAATGTATGTCTCAAAGAAGAAGCTTCTGATCTTTCCGAATGCTTACGGGGACCTCCAGATTAGTAGTCCTTATACAGCAACCACTGCTTTGAGAGATCTAGAAGAGGAACCCTGCATCACAGCTCATCTCAGAGCTGAATCCTCAAACAAACCCATCTCCAGTTCCATTGACTTGCTTCACTGAAAATGAGAATTTTTTCCATCATCAGTACGTTATATTGCCCCTCTTTTCTTGTTGTAAAATCAGTATTTGCCTCCACGTGATGAGTTTGTACGGGATCAGAAGGTGGCTGCAATAACAGCTTTTAACTGTCTTCTTATATAGTCAACTTAATGCATGATTGTGTCTTGCATTTGCAAAGCATTGAAATAACACTGAAATAACACTGGAAAAATGGGCATGCCAGGCATTCAAGAAGCAATCTTTTCCCTTCATTTGCTGACGAGGCAGAAGTTGCAAGCCTGTTTTCTGCCACAAATGACTAGGCCTGACAATTAGCATTGGTTACCATTTTGAGAGCATATGGCTGTATAGCTAATGCATTTGCATCAGTCAATTATTCTGTGCTTTTTTGGGGCCACATGGCTTGCTCAAGTTATCCTTGGCAGTCATGACATCCCAGCAACGATAGACCATCAGCCAGGAAGTCATGTCATATCCCCTCCCAAATCAAGGGAACGACCAGCTCCCTTCATCAATAATACCAGGCCATCCAGCACCTCGTATATAGATTTGGAACAGGGATGCGTTTTATCAGCAGCATAGAAAGAATGAGTGGTGTTAGTAATGCTTATCCAACTGCATCCTGGAGTTTTAGCCAAGCCCTTCTCTTTCATCATTGTCCTTACTTCAGCTACAACATCCCATCTCCTTGAAGAAGCATGTAGGTTGGAAAGCGAGACATAATTTGAGGGATTATCAGGTTCTAACTGAATGAGGAACTTGTATGCCAGATCCTGCATTTCTGAATTGCCATGTATTATAGAAGCACTAACAAGAGCGCCCCAAACACTTGGACTGGGTGCCACAGGCATTGTTTCAATGAACTCTAATGCCAGGCTAAGCTGACCCGATTTACCCAACATATCCACAACACATGCACAAATCTCAACAGTTGGCTCAATTCCGTGGTCATTTACAGCGGATTTATAGATACTAAGCCCCTCATCAACCAATCCACACTTGCCACAAGCAGACAGAACCCCTACTAGTGATATCATGTCTAGTTTATTCCCAAGTCGAAGCATCTCATTGTATACAGAAACAGCTTCATGGCCCTTGCCGTGCAACCCGCACCCAGATATCATTGAACTCCAAGAGATAGCATCTCTAGCAAAAGAAGCATCTTCAAACACGTGTTTTGCAGAATTCAAGCTACCACACTTGGAATACATGTCAATCAAAGCATTAGAAAAAGATACATCATGACTCAAATTCTTCCTAATGGCGAATCCATGAATCTGTTTCACACCAATTAAAGCAGCAACTGAGTTGCAAGCAGGAAGAATACTTAAAAGTGTGACATGATTCGGTTGCACTGCATCTCTCATCTGCATTCGACGAAAAAGACACAAAGCTTCTGCTAATGCTCCGTTTCGCACATACCCATTTATCATCGCTGTCCAACCATAAACATTTCTCCATTTCATTCTATCAAAAACCCTTTTACTTGCATTGATTTTCTTACTCCTGGAATACATATCGATCAAACAACACTCCAAGTGAACATCTGAATCTGAAAACAATGCATTTCTTACAATAAACCCATGAAGCTCCCGCCCAAAATCATACATCCCTTCACTCTCGCCACACAAGGGCAAAATACTCGAAATAGTGAATACATCTGGCTTTAAGCCCTCCATTAGCATAGTTTTCAGACACCCTAAAATCTTCGCGTCAAAATGAAGATTCCCAGAATCCACATATCCAGCGATGACAGCATTCCAAGAACTCACATTTCTCACAGGCATTTCATCAAACAGCTTCAAACATTCTCCAAACTCGTCGCATTTTCCATACATAGACATAAGGGAATTTGCAACAACAACATCCACAACAACCCCCGTTTTCAGACTCCTCCCATGAATCAATTTCCCTGCATTCCGTCCCCGAATCTCGCCGCAGACTTTGGACACGGTTGCCAGGGTATAATCATCGGGCGACACTACGCCGCCACCGCGACACATTTGGGCAAACAAAGCAAAAGCTTCACTAAAGGAGCGGTTTTTCACGTACCCATTAATCAAAGTGTTCCACAGATACACAGTCTTTTCTGGGGCCGAGTTGAAGACGAGTCGAGTCTCGGCCGGAACGCCGCAAACAGCATAAGCAGAGATGAGCTTCGTGGCTAGAAACGGGCTTTGGGTGAACCCAGAAGTGACAACTCGGGCGTGGCATTGGCGGGTGAGCGCGAGAGATTTGTGGGAGAGTGAGAGGTGAAGCAGATGGAGCAGAATTTGGGGGGAAGGGAGAAGAAGAGTGGCAGAATGGTAATAACGGGAGGTTGTCTTCTTGGCGGCAAAGAAGAAGTTCATTTACGGTTGGAGATGTTTGGATTAAGGGGGTAAAGGAGGGGGAATTAAGGAACTGTCATAAATATTGTATTTAATGTAGAGAATAAAGGAGAAGGAGTGAAAAGAGAGGAAGGTGATGAACTGGGAAGAAGATGAGCTCGTCATACTCAGTTCAAAAATTACTTCCGTGTTTTGAGTACATCATATATATAGAGAAACAATACAAATGATGGGTAGGTGGGATAATGCCATCACCACTATTTACCACATTTAATAATCTTGAATGTCATTATACTATACGCTTTTGGAATAACTGCCTTGTTAAAAACCTTACCAAGAAAAACTCAATGGGATAAAAACTTGGTGAAAGAAAAAAGAGTGCAGTGCGTATTCTACTCCCCCTTATATTGGCCTCCCTTGATTTTTTGATGTCATTGCAGGCCAATTATCTTTGACAACTTCTGGTGACATATACTTTGTCCGTTCACTTTTGATACTTTAATTGGAGAATATAGGCAGCATTATCATAATAATTTGTTGTTGGAGCATCTTCGTTGCTATGTATCCATATGAATCTTGAATGTGCAGCATCATCAAACTTAGCCAAGCACAGTCTCAACTGGCTTCTGCATTATTTGAAATGGTAGCAACAATACTTTATTTTGTGCTTGCCATGATACTTCAGGTATCTGCTGGTGCTTTATGTGTATCATATCAATGACTTGCACCTGCAAAACAAACTATATTCCCCTTGGACTCACAAGGTTAAAATAATTACATGTCCATTATACCCCAAGATAATGGAGAGCTTCAGGCTTTATGAAAATTTTAGAGCAAAATAATATTTTGCTAAAAAAATTTATGACAAAGCTTCAGGCTTCATGTCACAAGCAAGATAAATTACACTTTAATAGTGTACTTCATGACCAAGCTAATTATCTTTTGAGGTTTTCCCATTCTCTAATTTTTTCTTAAAATATAGCACAGCGTTTGGAATCTTCTTCAGGAGTTCCAATCATATTTAGATCATAATAGTAATATCTAAATCATTAATCATCAACGATGATAATAATTAATTCACATATGAACTAATTAAATAAAACACATAGAGCATATATGCAAGAATCATAATAAATACCCAAATTGGTTCGAACTATATGAAGATCAACATAATTTTGTATATTCCCGGGAATTCGTTGCTTCAGGCAACTTGGATCCTTCAGGGATCTTCATGTATATATCATGACTTATGGATCCATAGAAATAGGCTGTAATAGCATGCATTAGATGCATTTCTAATTCTTTTCATATAATGCCAGACTTATCAAAAAAAATAGTTGCATCCACCACAGAGGAGTATATCTCCTCACAATTAAATACCAGGTCGTAGAGCAAAATCTTGTGCGACATGCGACAAGCCGTGCTTTGTGCAACAAACTGCGCTTTATATTTCACTATTTCCCCTTTCTCGCACAAACTCCTTTTATAATCGACCGGCTTTATACCACTGTTGTATGGACTACAGGTCCGAAAAATTCCTCGCTTCACAAGCGAGTCTAACACAGCCTTAATTATATTTCTCTATTTTGGCCAATCATTCTGCGCCTACATTCATCAAAAGATGTAGGTTCATGATCCTCATTTTCTTTCATAAGATTTAGTGCTATAAAACAAATTTTCCGTCGACGGTTATTTTACGTCGGTTCCATCATATTCCTGACACTATGATTGAGATCTCATTATTTTGACTTATTTCAAGTACCAGAGTTACTTCTGAAACTTTATCAATTGTGTCAGAAAAACCTCTTCTGGAGGATTTTCCTCTTCTTGAGGACTTTTAATATGAACCTCTACTGGAGGCCTTTTTTTCTTACTGGGATCATCTTATCTCTTTGCTCCTTTTTCTCTATCGAGAATTTTGTTTTCTTTGGAACCGAGTATATTCTACGCTTCTGGCACACCTTGGATTCATTTGCATACTATACTTGTTCTTCTGGAACATGAATTTGAACAGGAAAATTTGCAGCTAGTATATAAGATTTGGTCACTTTATGTGTCTGGCAATTTCATATCAATTTTCCTGCAAATGAATCATCTTCTGAACGTCAGGTTCACACACACTTGTTTGAGGATCAACAATCATACATTGATAATGCATTTCAATAATATCTTGATCCAGCTACTTATTTTCTCCCCCTGATGTTGGGTAAACTCTTTCATCAAATTAACAATAAACAAATCTCCAATCATTACTCAATGGTTTCAATTACTTTATAATTGATGGAGATTCATACCCAACATACACAACATATATTCCCATTCTTCTTTAAGGACGATTTTACTATACTGTGATGGAGCATTATATACTGTACAACCAATGGTCCGAAGATGGGAGTTACTAGGTTCATGACCATGAACCAATTAAATGGGGAGACCTTATGATAACTTGTTGGCTTGATGCACACGAGTGCTGCTGCATGTAAAATACCATTTTCTCAATCAGTAATATTTCATTAGCAATGGTCCTGTAATCAATTGTCAATATTCTCCCAGATCTATTTGGGTCTATTTCCAATGATATACATTATCCATTGAAGAAATATACCAGCATTATCTAGACATATAGTCTAATAACATAAGTCGGGATATGTACCCTCAAGTGGCTTAATCATTAAAATAAGTGCGCACAATGCCAACTTGCATCACACAATGGACCATCTAGTCGATGCATCGTAAAAATTACCTAGATGGTCAACACGACGGATTTATTAGTCCGCGTACATGTCCCTAAATTATTCCTAAATTTGCTGGTGATTCTAGGCCAATCTCATCTTAGGAAGGCCGTATAATTAATTTTGCAGCAAACAAACATATGGAAATTCATTGATTGTAAAACTTCTGGTTTTTCAATGAATGACCAAATAAATTTTGTGCATCATCATTGATCTGGGATGGCTCAACCGGTCATGCCAAACAATAAATCCATGAACCAACTTCAAGTTGGTGCCAACTTGAGGCTGCTATTTATATACTAGCTTCAGGTTGGATATGATAACTTAAAGAAATTATTTACCAGCTATAAATTACATATCTATCAGCCAATTTCTAGTTGATCTCAGCTTCTGTAACAGACCAAGTAAAAATTTGGATTTTTACTGGGACTGTAAAAGTCTTTTTACAGTGATTTACTGAATGTAAAAGTCTTTTTTGTGGATTTTACGGACCAAAGTTGGTATTTTTCGGGTCCCGAAATCCTCAGAAAAATCACACTGGAAAATAACTAAGGGGGGTATGCAATTATTTTTTGGTCCGGTTTGGACACGCCTGCATTATTGTGGCAATAATGCAGGTGGCGCTTTCTCTTCTCCTGTGTTGCCTGTGAACCGCTTTTCTTTTTTCAGTATTACTCGTGGCTTACCAATTCCATACACAGCTATAAAGCCCCACCTCTCCTGCCTTCCCAGTGCACCATCGCCTTACTCTCCTCTGCAAGTTTCTTTCGCAAAAACTCACCTGCACCACCCACTGCCATTCATTCAACATGCTAAAAAAAAAAAAAAGACCACACAAAACACACACGATGCCATCTCACCCTCCCCTCTCTTCTCTTTCTTTTCTTTCTTTTCTTTTCTTTTTCTTCTCTTCTCCTCCCACACCTGCAACCGCCACCAAACCGTTCTCTGCCACCAGCGGACGACCGCACCCAGTCGCCGCCAGCCTCGCTCCCTCTACGGTCCGCCACGACGTCGTCCTCTTCGCGTCAGCTGCCACAACCACCGCGTCACGCTCCTCCCCGCAAGCAGCACGACCACACCGACGCCGCCACCCGTCGCCTTCCTTCCCCTTCGCGCCTCTGCCTGCGTGTAGCCGTTCGTCCTGCCGCGTGCCACTTCTCGTGCCGCCGCCGCTGCAGCTCACGAGGTGAGCTTGGGTGATGGTGACCCGATTATGCAACGGATTAGCTGACCCGCGGATCTGGGGCTTGACGCCTTGGACCGGGTTGGCTCTGTTGGCTTGTTGACCTGGGTTGGGGGCTTGGGCTTGAAGCCTTAGTCGCGGGCTGGGTTGCTGGGCTGATGTCTGGGCTGCTCCATTTGGCCCAGACCGGGTTTAATTAAAAAAAAAGGAAAATAGCTATATGGTTTTGTAAATTAAATAATTTCTGAAAATAGACAAAATAATTAACTTGACCAGATATAACTATACTTTTGGAAAATGCATATACCTAGCATATGGTTATGTGTTAGAAAAATAATTACTTAGACATATTATTTTGAAAAATTAAGGTAATTATATTATGGTTATTTTAATAATAATATGGTAAGAATGAGTTATAGTATTTTGGGGGATATACACATACATATATATAGTTATACTTTCTAGAAAATAAATAGATATAAATAATAATAAAGGATTATACTTTCCGAAAATAAATATGATATATATGTTTATATATTTAATTATGTTGCTATTAACCTTAGAATATATATACGGTACATGTTAATAACTGTGGAAATAAATATCATAACATAGTATTGAGAAATTAAGGTTAAGTATATATAATTTATACTACGGAATAATTATTTTGATGATACTTGTATCATAAGGATATATATAAATATACATCTACACATTGTCATTTTCTAGAAAATTATTTTATGGTAAGAATATATGTTATAGTAAATGATTATTTTCATGAAAAATATTTTGGAAAGACTATTAACAAAGTATTAAATACCGAAGTAATATTCGGATATATGTACAATATAATATTTTCGGTAAATGGTAATAATAAAAGATAAGTAACTGGGATGGTGTTATATTTATTTTGCAGAATAACATCATAGCATACCTATTATGTGCATCTTATGTGTGCATTTATTATCTGTTATATAGGAGTCGATATCGAGCAGTTCCTGTGGAACCGACTTTGGACCGATTGATGTTTCCAGAGTTGAGTAATCGGCTAAAGTGAGGTTAAGTAAATATTTATATACAGCCCGTGATATCAAGTTGTTGTTTGTTTACTGTGTGCGATGTTGCTGGTATGATACTTTGTAGCTGTGAATGGTTTGTTTGTGGTGAATTAAATTAATGATTGATGCTGTTGATGTTATTGGTGATGTTAGAATTGTTGGTATAAGTAAGTTATTATTATTGTTGTTGGCTGTGAAATTGTGTGAGTTGAGTACCGGGGGTACTAGTATGGGAACAGTTTGGAATAAGTTGTATTATCCAGACGAGCGGAGAGGCTGCAAGCCTGCTCGGGATAATGAATTGATGATTGGTTAACAGTATTGTGGTATCAAGACTAAAATGGTAATATTAATAAAATGGAAACACTTAGACATCTAGTAAGTCACGGTTAAATGTTGGAACAGCCAGATGGTAGTCTTATTTTTATGATGCTGGGGGAGAGTGTGCTTGGGGTCTGCTCCCTGTCTGTACCAATTTTTATTTTAGGCGCTGGAGGAGAGTGTGCTTAGGGTCTGCTCCTTGTCTATGCCAGTTATTACGTGGAGGTACCAGGGCGGGGTCCACGGGCTAGCTAGCTTGACTACCAGGCGACGGCCACCATTTAACTTGTGATACGGGCCATGATAATAAAATTGGAATAGCGTGTCTAGAATCACAAGTGTGTCATTTTAGGTTCGTGAGAACCTTAGTTAATTATTGGTGTGACTTGGTTATTATCGGATGCCTGTTTGTGTATATTTGCTTATGGGTTTTACCCGGTGGGCACTTCGGACTCACCCCTCACCTGTGGGCTTTCATCCCGTAGGATGAGTTATTCGTGGTACAGGTTTGATGCATTCCAGACAGGCTGTGGCGTTATCCCTTGGACAGGACTTGGATCCATAGTTTGCATCAATGTCGCATACAGTGTCTTTGTGAGTTATTAAGTCTTCCGCTGTGCTGTTTATTGTTGATGTTGGGCCATTGGGCCGGTTTCTTTGATATTTTCATTAATATTATCTTCGGGCCATAGGGCTGTGTTACGTGTTATATTTACTGTGGTACAGTTCCGGCACGTGTTTATTGAGACTGGTAAATACGGGTCGGGGCGTTTCAGCTTCGAGCTGTACAAATCGTGTATTTAATAACTTAAAAATACTAGCTTCAGGCTAGTGCATTCCAGCTTCTGGCTGGATATGGTAAGTTTTTATTACTTGAACAATTATGTAGCACAATCTACACAATAACGCTGGTAAACTTTCCACGACTTGTTTGTTTTCAGCGGTCATAGTCATTTTAACATATGGGGATATTCAGTATCGCTTTCACTTATTGTCTCAACATAATATTCATTAATTATTATAAGTATGAAAGTTTGTACTCTTCAAGAGTATAATGAAGTTTATGCTCTTCTGGAGTATAATAAAAATTCAAGCTTTTCCGGAGCATATTAAAACTCATGCTCTTCGGGAGCGTAAATATGTGCTATTGTAGAGCATAATATAACTTGTGCTCTTCCGGAGCTTAGATATATACTTTTCTAAAGTATAGTGAAAGTTATGCTCTTCTGGAGCTTAAATATATACTCTTCTAGAGTATAGTAAACTTGTGCTCTTCTAGAGCATATTAATTTTCTTGAGATTGTACTATCATTGTTACTGATGAATAATTTCCGTTTATTAAATACAGAATATGTCATTTCATTGTCTTCAGGACAAATGCCCGAGTCAATCATAGTTTCATGTTCACATTAAAAATTTAGCAGTAATAACATGCATGAAATAAACATAATATAATAAATATAACAAATAATAATAAAGCTGAACATAAAATAAAATCATTCAATATTGACTTGTACCTTCAGGGTATATTGGCTTGCACCTTCAGGGTAAGCAACGGTTTCATCAATATTAGATTTGCCCTTCAGGGACATTTGATAACCATTTATTCGATGCCTGTTATAAAGCCTGTTTGTGTCCAATCGAATGTTCATACCCATAATCAAAATTATTACATACAATCACATTCTCTTCACGGAATGGAGCAGAGCCAATTATTACAATGAGACATGGGATTAAATCAAATAGTTCGTGGATTCTCTTTCACCATATTGCTACTGCAGGAGCATATATGATAATTAAATCGTTTTCTTTTCGTATCAACAACAATAATATATTCTCCACACACAATATAATCAGAGAATTCATTCGAAATATAACTGTACTGTATAAATTTAACACTTGCAACTTCAGGTGCATACACTATTAATATGATTTTCGGGAGAACATCCATCTTCTGAAGGTCATATAATTTCCAACTTCTGGTGGTTTATATTTTTTTCAATTTTTTTTTTAAAGATCTGCAGGATCTTTTAGCAATAATACTTCCGGTCTTTGCCATTTTTCTTTCATTGAGTCTTCCAGACTATTATCATTAAATACATTTCCACATTTTAATGCCCATGATAAATTTCTTCCGGAAATTTTAAGGGTCTCGGATACAAATGTTGTAATATTAACATAATTCTAAAAATTAAATAAATAAAAGACATAATTAAATTAAATAAATAAACATGGGCCTTCTATTAATTAGCCCAACTAAAAATAAATAACCGAAAAATAAAAGTGATGGCCTTGTATGAGCCCAAGCAAAACATAAATAAAATTAAAAGCAAGAATTAAATGCAATAGGCCTTTTTAATAGCCCAGTCGAAATTTAAATAAAAACATAAAATATGCTTACTTGATAAATCTTTTAGCAATAATAATAACATAATAATATAATATATGCTTACTCGATAAATCTTTCAGCAGTATTAATTATCTCCCCCCTTTTTTTATCAGAATATATAATCCATCCAGATTTTATTTACCATTATTATTTACCTCCTTTTTTATATATATATTTTCTGCATGGGCCATGAACAGTAGGCCTGACAACAACCCATATCCAAACCCACACCAATCTAAAAATAGCCCAGGTGCACTTGGCCCAGGCCATGGTCAACAACCCGGCCCACAAGCCCAGACACAAGCCAACCCAGATCCATCCAAAACAAGCTACCAAAAAAAAAAAACACACATCCGGCCACCATCAAACCCGCAATCTCCACGGCCACCAACCAAACACCAAAACTCAACCACACCACCATATCAATCATCCACAACACCAACACCCACGTCCACAGAAACAATAACAGAGGCATCCAAGACAAACCAATCCACACAGAGAGTTGATTAAAGGATGAGAAAAAGAATGTGAAAGGGAGGGGTAAGGGTCGTAGTCAATCTCACCCACACATCCACCCAGTCGGCGACGAGAGGAAGAAGGAGGAGGTTGGGCGGCGACGGCTTGACAGCGGCGCGATGTTGTGCTGGACCCGGTGGCGGTGTGAAGGAGGAAGGAGGCGCGAGCACGACGCGAGGAAGGCGGCGTCGTGGCTGCTGGTGGCGGTCGCGAGCACGGAGAAGAGGAGGAACACAGGCGGCGGCGCCTTGCTGCAGCGAGGACGGCGCGGCGACGGCAACAAGGGAGGAGAGCAGGTGGCTCGCGGCTGCGGAAGGTGGCAGACCCGACGGATCTTGCCGTGTCGCGGGCGTGGCTGTCGGGTTTCTTCACCCCGGCGGTGCGTCCGGTGGTGGCAGGGGACGGAGAAGACGTCGGGAGGTAGGCGACGGTGCGGAGAGGAGAGTGGTGCCGGCGGTGTGACGAGCAGCGGCCCGGAACGTCACACGGTGAACAGTAACCGTGAGGGGGTGCAGTTCATCTTCTTCGTTTTGGTTCGTTTCTGGTTTTTTTTTGTCTGTCTTCTTTCTTTCTTCTCTTCGCCGGTTTTCTTCTTCGGGAAGGAGCTCTTCGTGCTGATAACGTGTCATAAATATTGTATTTAATGTAGAGAATAAAGGAGAAGAAGGAGAGAAAAGAGAGGAAGGTGATGAACTGGGAAGAAGATGAGCTCGTCATACTCAGTTCAAAAATCACTTCTGTGTTTTGAGTACATCATATATATAGAGAAACAATACAAATGATGGGTAGGTGGGATAATGACATTCACCACCATTTACCACATTTATTTTACAAGTGGAACATTTATATATGAGCATTTATAATATTTATTTGTAGTGATTCAAATAATAAATCTTAAATTATTCACAACAGTCTCTTTATTTATTTATTTCTAATAATTCACAGTTTTAGTTTTTTTTTTTTAGAATCACACAGTTTTAGTTTTAGATTTTATAATTTTCCAAGTGTGTATAATGGCTTCCCCAGATATCAATTGTCCCCGCTATAGTTTTGGTGATCCTGTCCTAAGATCTTTATCAGTATTTTCATATATGTCCTTCTATCGCTCAAACACTGTTAGTCTACCCTCTCCATAACCAGTATCTTCTTCTTTGGCATAAACCCAAATTGCATCCTAGTATTTATTATACACGTTAGTTTAATTTGCCCCCGAGTTTTAATTTGGGTCAATTGGATACCTGTGTTTGTACACTTGGGTCAATTTACCCTGAGTTTCAATTGGGTCAATTAAATATCTATATTAGCAAAATTTGGTCAATTTACTCTTAATCCAAATTTTTATCAAAATTAATTAAGTCTAATTAATATGGACTTAGTGGATGATATGTCATGTCAAAGTTTGTCAAAAGTTACGATTATTCATGAGAATGAACTAAATGACGTGAGTAAATAAGAAATTGCACATATTTACTTCGAATTGATCTAATTTTACAAACTCAGTGGACAAATTGACCCAATTTTACAAACTCAAACGGTCAATCAAACCAAATTGAAACTGAAAGGGCAAAATTGACCCAATTTTACAATCACAGACATTTGATTTAAGTAAAACGTAGGGAGTACATTGACCAATGTGTATAACACAGGGGTAAATTGAGGTTTTTGCCTTGTACTTTCATATCTGTCCAAGTTTGAACAAGAAATCATTTTATTCCTGTTCAGCCTCTCCTACGACTTCTTCTGCACTCATATACAGGCCGCAAGCTGTTACAAATAACAAGGGCGAATTCCACCTTTCTAAATACTTATCTTTGATTTGCAAAGGGTAGATTGTTTTCAGGGAGTACGTAATTTCCTTAACCTTGATTCGACATGGAGGGTAGAATGGACTGGGTCGGACCGGCAGGAATAGGTATTTGTGCTTAATTTGGGTTCACCAGCAGTAGAGAGCATAGATGCTGCAAATTTGGTGATAACAAGTTCTACCCTTAGATGGAGAGTCCCATTGATGAAAAGTTTGGATTCACCTGACGAAGGAAATATATTGCTCCCCATAAATCCCCTAAAGTCTGTCAATCTAGTGGCGTCCCTAGTTTCCAATGTAGTAAACTCTTCTGTTGTCTTGATCCTTGCTGCCACGTGCATGGTAAGCGAGTCAAGCTTCGATTCATCCTTAATCTTTGTCATACCAACTTGAAATCTCTGATCATTCTTGTCATAACAAAGCTCTAACTGAACCTCCTCATTGCCAAGCAGAAACGGCTCTGTAAACCTTCTATCTTTCGAGCATAGGCGATTGCATGCCTCCTTCTTCAGGTCTAGGTAGACGATGCAGCCTTCTTTGGGCGAATCAAAGGCCACAACCCTCACCGGACAGAACTTGTAAGCCCGGGGCCTTGGCATATTGCTGCATTTGGAGAAATTTGCTCCACCAGCTGCCTTGTACAAAAGAGCCTTAAACACGGTCTCCCTTTTGTAGTCAGGATCAAGAATATGACAACCTAGGATTTCCTCTAGCGACTTGATGCTCAAGAACGGGAGTCGAACGAGGCTGTCGAGATGAGAATGAAAGAACTCTCTTCGCTTCTTGGTTTTAGGGTAATGCTGATAAGCCCACTTGCAGAAAAAGTCAAGGACAGACTCCTCGGAATCAACCTCTAAATCGTCAGCCAGTAGTAATGCTTGTAGTCCTTTGAAAGGCAACCATAATGCCTCGGGCCAGTTGTTTCCGTTCCAGTTCTTGATGATGAACTTGGAGGATTCTTTTATGAGATGCTGCACTTCTTCTTCAGCCTCTTCCGTGTTCGGGAATACTGAAGCGAGATAAAAGTAGAATGGCACGGTTTGCATACTCATCAACCCGAGCAAGGATTTGCAGCAGTATTTAACACAAGATTTAACTTGGTATCTTTGAGCCACAATAAGTAAATCGATCCAATCACCGGCGTTGCTGATGTTTGAGTGCAGGCTCTTCAAGCAACCGTACATATAGCGGAGCAGATTCAAGAAGGGTGCTTCTTCGTGTACATTCATGAGCTCTAGACTTAATTCGGGGCCAAAGTGCTTAGAGAAGAGATCACGGAAGAACGGGCTCTTGCTTGCTAAAATTGCAGAAACGATATGTATTGTTATGACTTTAGGAGCCGCGGGGGATGATGAGCAGTTATCATCATCATCCCGGCGGACCATTCCTGATGATCTTTGTTGCTTCAAAGGAGGAAGCTCTGCAACTTCTTCTCCTATTTTGCATAGTTCAGCGGCAAGAAGTGCAGGTATTTCATGTTTATTCTTGTCGTACTGCGATCCTGCCTCTTCAATCTTAATGATCAAACGCTTGTCGGAGAAATCGGGATTGTCAAATGCAAAATCAAAGTTATAAAACATTGTGCCTGTCCTGTCTGCTTGGCCGAGCTCCTGATGAGCTCTGATAAAACGTAATGGTTAAAGAGAAAAGAAGAACAAGGTTTCTGCTCCCACAATTCTGAGCGAATTGTCTATTTGTATATATATGTGCCTTTGCGAAGTGCGCCGCCTTATAATCCTATTGAAAAACGGATCACACCAAAACTTAATGGGCTGCATGTGCGGCGAACCTAATTAAATTATTAAATAAACATCCAAAGCTATTGAACCACGACCAACCCACTTAATTTAATCATGACCAGCCCAAACAATAAAAATAACTCCTAAGCGACAATCGTTCATAACAACTTGCAGTCCTATAATTAATTTCAAATTTCAAATTCTAGTGAGGGCCCCTCCCTCTCTCTAATTTTTCTCTTCTTCAAAATTCAAAATGGGGGTTGCCATGGATGGTTCCTTCACCATCCATGGTGAACCCCCCACGTCTCTAGTTCATCTTCTTACTCTTTTAGTATTGTTGTAGATCTAGTATCCTTATATGAGAATAAAAGTTGTTCTCATTGTGAGAGTTGTTCTCATTGTGAGAGTTGTTCTCCTTGTGAGAGTGTTTCTCCTTGTGAGAGTATTTTGTTCTTCCCATGGGCAAGGTCAAGCTTTCCGGTAAGCAAGTCACGGATGGGAGAATCTTGTTCTCGTGTTGGTGATTTACTTCGAGTGGGAGGCGAGGCGAAGCATTATGGTTTGAAGAACGCTTTCTTACTTCCCCGACAACCCGTGGCTTTTTGGGCCACACTCAAATCTTCTAAGTCCTTGCAGATTAGCTCCACGGAAGACCGGTATCAGTATTTACTTCGGTTTGTTAGATTGTTTAGTCTCTCCTATATGTTCACTGTGTTATGTTCTTCTTATTTGAGTATTTGTAATTTTCTTGGAGTCCTAGAATTACCAACTCTAGCATCTATCCAAGTGTATTTTATGTTATAATTAATGATATTTAACTTTTGACAAAAAAAAAATAACTCCTAAGCCGAATTAATACGATGACCCTCAGCGGAGGTCCATATTTTGAAAACTCATTTGAGTCTTAAAATCGAACTCATTTGAGTCATATAACATTTAGAAAAAATATCAATCGAGTCTCGTCTATGTTTCTATCTAATTTTTTGTCATCTTTAAGTATCTTGAGTTTCTATAAGTCTATCTAATATTATTTTAGTCCCTATAATTTTCTAAAATTTTCGTTATGATCCTTCAAAAAATAATAAAAGAATAAGAAATAAGGGATTCGAAACACTAAATACACATCATTACATATATTAGCCTTTAGGATATCAAATTTAGAATATAAAGTGGAGTAGTAAGCCAAAAATACTAAATGCTAAAATCCTAAATTCTAAACCCTAAACTTCAAATTAAAAAACACCAAATTCTAAAGTTCTTAACTTTATATCATAAATCTCTAAATTTTAAACCTTAAAAATCTTAAATACTAAACCTTAATATTGTAAGGTTTAGAGTTTAAAGTTTTAGGTATTTAGAGTTTAGGATATAAGATTGAGGGTTTAATATTTTGGTGATCCTCTCCTAAAATCTACATTAGTATTTTCACATATGTCCTTTCCTCTCGCTCAAATACTGTTAGTCTACCCTCTCCATAAAATACGCATCTAATTCTTTATTTTTATTATTTTTTAAAGTTAAAGTTATTCAATGAATACCAGTCATTTAGTCATCTTTATTGTAAAAACCCTATAATTTTTCACTTTGTTTATATAGGTCTTTGATACACAAGAGAGAACAAAAAAAAAATTTGGTCGAGGACAAAAAATGTTATTTTCCTAGCAAAACTGCCAACGAAGCTCTCTATACTCACTGTTTAGTTTTTTAGACTCTGTTTAATTAATTGGACACTCTGTTAGTCTGTTTTTATTTTCTTAAACTACGTTTCATTTGGGGGCATTGTGTGTATTAGTGAAAACGTTAGGATTATTATTAGAAGGTAAAACATATATGTCTTTAACAAGGACGTTTAACTTTTTTTTGTAAAACAAAAAAAAAAAACATAATAACGGTCAGTGTTCGGACAGAGTCGGTCCCACCGTCCCAGTAGAGTTCAAAGTGGGACCCACATCACCAGCAACCCCAATGGGTGGTACCTTGTCTTCGCATTTGTTTCTTTTCCATTTTTCTTTGTTTTACATTAATCCTGAACCCAGAAGAAGAGGAAGAAGAGGAAGAAGAAGAGGAAGAAGGAGAATAAAATGGAGATAGTGCAGACGTGGAGGGTGAGGTTGTCATTCAAGAACGCAACGATAGTGGTGACGGTAGTGAACATCATCACAGCTCTCCTGTTGCTACAAAATTTCCTCTCCTCTTCTTCTGCCTCCACCCGCAATAACCCCAGGGCGGCCTTCTCTGACCAATTCACTTCTGGTAATATATTATCCTCTTCTTCTTCTTCTTCTTTTGTTGCATGGCTTGTGTATATATTATACGCGGCTGAGCTTACAATCTCACGTGGCCCTCTTTTTTTTCCAGTTGTTCCGCCTTTCATGCAGGAAGTACGACTCTTTTCAATTTGTTATGATCTTATGATGTGTTTAGGATTTTGGTGATGGTTATATATCTGTTTGAATTTGCTTCAAGTCATTAGCTTATCTGTGTGGGTTTATTGTTTGACCTCATTTTTCTGGTGTGGTGATTACCGGTTTGTTAGATTGCACAGTATTACTTGGATTTGTCAAGTTGTCTCTGGGTTTGATCCATGGATTAAAAAGATTTAGGCTTTAGAAATTTTTGATTTAGATGTGCTAAGGGCAAGTTTTGTCTGCAAGGCTCTCAACTTGACATTTCAGTCCCCTCTGTTGTCCATGGATTTCAGTGGATCATTTTCTCCCAGACACAAAATTAGCAACCTTTTGGATCTGCACTTAGCAGCTAGGGTTGGAATAGAACCATCTGCACACCCCCAATGCGTATGGTGATGAGTATCCGATTGGCTTTGATAGCCTAAGCTTATTTTTGTTTTATCCCCGCTGTACCTTTGCGATCTTTCCTTGTTTGGCTGGATTCTGCAAGGATTATGTGACAACCGGAAGAGAACCACGTTCCCCCATTAAGAGGGAAGCACGCTTTCTTGCTGGCCTTATTGCATCACAGGAGGGAAGCACCTTGGTTTCTTGCTTATTTGTTGTGTGGCAATTTCTAATCTTCTTTCTCCCTGAAATGCTACTACGCTATTCATGTACCCATATCTCTTGCACTGTTCAGTAGGGGAAGATCCACTGTTTGTGTTAAAAGATGCATCGTGCTTCAATGAGGTATAGAAATCCACTTTTGAATCTGCACTTATCTAGGGTTGGAGGCATCTGCACACTAATTCATATGCTAGTGAGTCTCGATTCCCTTCGATAGCCTAAGAATATTTTTATTTTTCCCTAGTGTCCCTTTTCTCTTTCTTTGTATGACTGGATTCTGCAAGCATTATATGACAAAAGGAAGAGAAGCAGGTGGCCCATTGAGGCTCTTGTTTCTTTACGTTTCTTTTCTCTCTTTTGTTTTTTTGGATTTACTTCCTTCTCAGGTTGCATGTCGTCCTGAAATTTTTTTTTATCACAATATTAAACTTGTTATGTATGTAGTGCTTTGCTTTATCTCTTTGTTATGTATGTACTGCGTTGCTTTATCGCTTATTTTGTGTAGCATTCCTTATTTTCTTTCTCGCTGAAATGCTAATATGCTATTCATGTTCACAAATTTGTTTTCACTCTTCATTATGGGAAAATCCAGTGTTTCTGCTGAAATATGCATCATACTTCAACATCATACAGAATTCCTTATTGACTACACGTCAGTCGGCTGCCTCTTGTATTGGTATAATAGCCAGTTGGAACTGTGAACTTTGAGCTTATGGCTCTATAACTAGAAGAAATATACTGCAAAAATAGGAACCAGTATATAAAATTACAGACTCTACAGTTTTCTGTCCTGTCTTCCAACGTTAGGATCAAAGTTATATACTTAAGCAGTTCTTAGTAATGCCAGGCAGGATTTGTGGTATCATGCAAATAAGGCAGTGAAACAAAAACAGTTTTTGAAAGTTCAGTCCTGTGTGTAATTGGAGAAAAACATAGGTTAGCTTATTATGATGTTTTGTGCACTTTAATGGTATTCATTTATGAGATGGTTAATAATTGTATTCTTGCTTCTGATGTGTTTTTCTCTCTAAATTTTACTCTGCACGTTCTGCTGGATTTTGTCTATTCTTTTAGTTTGTACACCACTTATTAATGACTGTACTCTGTCTTTAACAATTTGAACTGCAGTCCAACTGAACTATATCAAGGAGTCTGAAGAGATGCGCATGGCCATGCAACCGTGGGAACTTATAAAAAGAGTATAGTACTGGCTTTAATTATTCTAATTATTAATTTTGCAGTTGATTAAATTGCCTGAGTTAGTCTGTGCTTTATGTGCGAAGAACTTCCCTTCTGTCAAATGCTCCTGCCCTTTTCTTTGCTCTCCCTCTCAAATGTGCAGCGTTCAGAATACAGTTTGAATTCCCAATTACAGGTGAAGGAGATTGAGCAAGAAGGATATGCAGAACCTGAGACAGACCAGAAGAAAGATACGAAGCAGACTGCTGCATTTGATCTTTCTAAAAGGTTGAAGGATTTCCGCTCTCTCAATGATGCTGCCAGCATGAAAGGTAATTGCTTGAGTTTCTTTTTAATGTGTCTGCTTCATAATACATATGTTAGCTTTGGATCTTTAATTTTTGTGATGAGACTTTTTTGGTGGTTGCTTGGAATCATATGAACTGTAAACATATTTCCAAGATTTTCTTAAATCCTAGTACTCTCGTCCTGTGCAAGAATTATTTGGAACCAAATAATTGCTTTCCTGCCACCAGGGCAGACAGAAGTAACTTGGAAATGATTTTTTAATGTTCAATATTTCTATTCTTCGTTTAAAAGAGTCTTGCTTTAGTCCATTTGAATCGATTACCCTCCATGTTCTTCTAAAATCTAAACCTTTTACCCTATTCCTAAATTTTACCTCTTCCAAAGATCAAAGAGTTACTAACTTGTCTTGGTGTTTACTCAGCTCTGGAGGAGTGGCGGATGCGGAAGATGGAACGAGCTAGGCAGAGGGAATTGGAGAGAAAGCACTCTTAAGCTTGCTTCCTGCGGGCAAACCCCTACATGCTTGAAATTATTTCTAAATGCATACTTGTATATATGGCCTCTAGTTCTCACATGAATGTAAGCTTATTTAACGACACCAAAAATTGGTGCTTACCATCATACATTTGACTGAAAATGAATCCCGAGATGTTTGAGTTGTCAATTGGAATGAGTTGCATTATAAACGTGTAGCGATGTTACTGTTTATAGTTATTAAACCTTCAACAATCATCTGGTGGTTTCTGTTTTGTTTAAACACAGATGTTCTTAATCTTTCAAACACTTAATGGAGATCCCTTACTACATTATATGCTGGATGCTTGCTGTTTGCAAATGATAATATGGCTTTGAATTTCGTAAAATGTTTGGAACAAGGTCGACATACTAAATATTAAAAAGAACTATTTCCAGACAAACTCCAACTTGTTAAGTTCACAGTATTTGTTTGTTTTCTCACATTCTCACTCGTTATCCCTTAGCCCTTTTTAGTGATTGGTTACTAATTTACCATGCATATGCATGTCTTGCAACATGCACCATTTTAGTAAACTCTTAAGAAAAATTCACTAGCTCATTTTGCCTTTTTTTTGGACTGGAACATAGAAACTCATGTATTACTTACATAGTAGCTAGCTAGCTGTACAGGTGGAAGAACTAGCCACGATTGGGGGCAAATCCTATTAATGCTAGCGTTTGCTACCCAGTCTGCTTAGTGTTAGCCGTTCTGGTTCTGGTGTATAATAGCTAATTGTACACCTCCCAAGAGAACATGTTACATTCCTAATATCCAGCACACTTGTCCTAATTTGTAACGGTACCTCCCTTGAACTGTGGGATAGCTTTCCACACTAGTTTTGATTCAGTTTCAACCGGAAATGTTCCCTATCTTGAGTTTGGCCTGTAGTAACAAAAGAACGAAAATTCATACTTTTGGACCCTTTTTTTTAATCCCCAAATGCGGCAAACCAGGAGCCAAATACAAGAATCGTGATCGTGTCCCCCATTAAAAGCCAAACTTCAAGCTTGGTTAGCAACTCCCATAAAATTGCAAAAGAATAAAGAATACGATATACGCATCTAACTTTTAGCTACATTTTTTTTTTTAATCATCTTTAGCAACATATCATCGCACAACACGAACCATGCTTTTTAGTCATCCAACGTAACCTGAGCATAAGAGAAACCATGACAAAAGCACAACACCATGAAGCGCCCTATCACTCTCATACAGGTTGTGACAAACTGCCTAAGGGCTAAGCCTCAAAGACCAAGGCTTTCTTCCATCTTACTGGAATACGAAAGCTAACAACAAAAACCGCTTTGCCTTTTCTTGGGAGGGCATGTCATGTCACTTCCAATTTGGTCGTCCAGCCAAAACCAGCCCCAGATTATCAAATGGAAAGGAAGAAATTAAATTGCTGTATCCATCAGGGCATGCATTAGATATATACACTTGACGAGCTAGTGAGACTTGGATATTCTATATACATGCTACAAAAGAAATAATAGAGTTGTAAGCTCTACAAAGCTTAGAGTATAGTACTTGACTTTTGATTGAATGCCATGTACAAGGATAATAAGGATGATTACAGCGTTAGAGGGGTCAGCAAAATCACAACAGCAGCACCAACAGTATAGAGGTTTCCCTTCCAGAATTTCATTCCCTCCTTTTCGAACCACCTTGTGCACCTTGGAACTACAAGGTAAGGCAAGAAGACAAAAGACAAAAACCTTGATCATAGGAGCAATGCCACAGAAACATTTGCGACATCAACTTTTCAAAAGAAGGGTGACGATCAGGGACGTATTGGTACCACGTCAAATGACCCTGATATAAATCCAATGACCAATTCACACCTGCAGAAGAAAGATAACGTGTGAACAAACAAGCAAATAGCTGCCACTACTGAAAAATTACCCGTATAACTATTGTTTCCTGCTAGTAAAGACAGAACTAGTAACAACATTTAATAAAAGAGTTCTTAAGCAGCACCCGTACCAATTACCCAGATTACCAAACACGTCAATGGTCTGAAGCAGCAAATTTCAAATGAGTAAAACATGTTCAAATTGATTTGGTACAATCAACATCAGGACTATCTTCAATCTTATATAGCCAACACCTCCCAAAGTTAAACCACTGAACATTAAATAACTCCACTTGCAAACACGCCAAATGCTTGTTTGTGATGGAGCAGCTTGGAGACGAATAATGGCTAAAAGCAAAATTTTCATCTTAATAATGGTTACATAGTTCCTACAGGTAATACATCTCCATTTGCTAATCCTAGCTGTGTTAAAAGAATAAACTTACAGATAACAATATAAATATTACTGCATTCCAATCATGGTTCTGATGAAAGTATGGCATCACAACAAGCTGCAGAACCACGCCCAGCGCATGAAAGTAATTAAATGAGAAGCTCAGAAAAGAAATATGAAATATAGTAAGACACGGCTAACCAAGAGACTTTCCTACAGAAGCAAGCAATTGAATTGCACAAAATGTTGCCATCGGTGATGCACAATAGTAGTTATTCAGTACCAACCATCAACCAAGCAAGACTCCCTATGTACAAATTCTCTCTATGCATTTAACTTCCAAACTATCAATTCATTTCCTAGCATGTAAGCCTGGATGCACAAGGCCAAAAGTAATACAGGTATCATCCTAATAACTTGCAGCCAGGTGGCCAGTACTAGCTGCAAAACATAATAGAACTACTTGCATTTGTAAACAGCAATTTCTGATCATATTCTCAAAAAGTTTATGATCAGCAACAATGAAGAAAGCAGTGAGGCAGTGTGACCTAGACAAGGTAGTCACATAAAAAAGTTACTTTTGCTATTTTGTGGCTGGAGGGCAACTTTTTATACAGGTTGAAGATTCTTCTATCATGACCTTCTTCCCGGCACACAGATTGATGGCTTAAGTGTCCTTTCCTCACAAGTCCTTTTGCAGTTAATCGTGTGAATGCAATATTATGTATTAGACAACGTAGTATTTACAGTTGACAGGAATTTAACTTGAAAATAATAATAAGGCCTAACTCAACATCCACCCATGTTCTAGAAGCAAGGCATGGCCCAAAATGGCAAAGAGAAATTGTACAAATAAAAAAAATTGACCGAACTTTCGGCACCAAGAAGCATCCAGAATCCCAATCTTAAACATAGGGCACCTCGTTTTCAATAATCACCAAAGATTGAGAAGAAATTATTTTATACAAACAGAACAAGATGACGATGGATGCAAAAAATAAAAATAAATAACAAAGATGCCAGATAGGAAACAAATTGACAACAATAACTTATAATAAATGTGAAGACTAATTGCAATATAAAAGAATGTCAAACATTCAAATTACAGAATGGGATTTCACATGAAAATAACAATTGCGAACTCATTCACATCCAGAAAAGATGTCCACCTATGAATTATACAGGGATACATTTCACAACTATAGTATGAGGTTTCAAACAAACAACAAAACTGACCATCCTGTGTATTAATGTCCACTAAGACTGCAGGCTACAGTAAAATCACAAAACATCTCCATTTATGATGTCTAACTACAATGAGAAAGCTAATAAGTGCCCTGTATGGATATAAAACTAAGGTAGTTACTATACCTTAGAGCATCATGTCCTGATATCTGACCTACACACAGAAAAGCTGCAACTCCCTTCAAAAGCTGTTCAGTTACAGATAGAAAGCTTCCCAGAGCCTTCATCAGCCACACCATAATCAAGGCTAAGTTCCCTCAAAGGTGGGATGTTCTCCATTGCAAAGAGCATAAGATGAGGAAACATCAAATTGTTGTGATCATACAACACAAATTGCACCATAACGTTGGGAACTGTACTATGACTCATGTAACAAGCAACATTCCTCATCTTGGACACATCCATTGCAAAATCCAAAGGCGGAAGTGAGGGATGCGATGGCTGCACATAATCAGGATATAATCGAGACAAATCCCCCCATTCTGCCCACCTTGGAGTGAACCGGTCCGGATAGATCAAACGATCACCATTCATAGCAAATATTTGTGCTTGATCTCTTGTGAGAATCACTCCTGCATACTCGCATATGAATGCCCCAGCAAGTATCAAATCTAATGATCTGACTCCCCAACCAGTCTCTCTCGACCTAAAAATTTCCAATCTCTTCTTCAGCCCCATTTGTGAGACACGATTCCGGCATGTAGGAGGGCACTTGCAGAAAGGACCACATTCAAAGACAACCGGCTTCCCTCTCACCAAAAATCCATTCTGATCATAAGCAAACTCGCCCCCATTTTTCATTGCGCATAAACAGCCATCAACACAGCCCCCAACGCAATCACATCCAGTCCCATTAAGTCCCTGGTTAATCACAAACGGAGGAAACACTGAACTCTTGAGATATTGATAGAACAAAGGATCACATTCCTTGTCTATATCATTAAACAAGAAAACAGGCAAATTCTCCTTCTGCTTCGAAATGTCAAGACTGTGATATCCTCTAGGCCT
Organism: Turnera subulata; assembly: GCA_028386065.3. NCBI lineage: Eukaryota > Viridiplantae > Streptophyta > Magnoliopsida > Malpighiales > Passifloraceae > Turnera > Turnera subulata. Next base: position 32,182 of record JAKUCV010003140.1, on the reverse strand, counting down.
TGCAAGCAAAGGCTTTTTCCTCAAGTTCTCTGCCAGTTTCAATGTGGTAGTTCCCATTTCCTGCTGGCCCTCCATCCTCACCACCTTGAACTTATAGACACCAAAACCAGACTTCCCCACATCGAACCAACAATCAGTGATCTTATACAACCCATCATAGACATACAACTTCTGGCTGAGACTGCCTTCATATTTGATCCCTCTAATCACTCTCACCTCAATCCCATGATGCATACTCCTCTCCAACGCCAGGTTCCCACCTTCCAGCTTCTGGTGCTCGCATTGCCGGTTAAGCTTGTCCTGCCCGCCATGTCCGGTGTAGATAATCACATCCCCAGTATCCTCATCGTCCTCATAACCACCCGAAACAATAATGCTGGTGGCAATGGGCTCCCCATTCGAGCTCTGGCTAGCTGGAAGATAATCGATCCCGGCCTGAACCTGTCCATGTAGCCCCAGAACACACAACTCCATCCGGAAGAAGAAGACATCCCCAATCTCCACCCCCGGGATGGACCCCACAATCCGCTTATCCCGGTTCAGCCACATCCTCCCCTCCCGCATCGCACGCGACGCCAGGAGATCCCCTCGCGCTCGGCGCCTCATCCGCTCCTCGTCCTGCCGCGCCTCCTCCTCTATCACGGAGACGATGCGGAGGGCGTCGTAAACCATCCGCGTCCGGCGCACCATGTCCCTGAAGTATATCTGGTCATCGATCCCCATGTCGGTGACCCGCACGAGCTCGCCGGAGCGCGGGAAGTTGTTCTTCCGACTCGGCCGCGACGCGAGGTGGGAGGACGTTGGGGTCTGGCTGCCGCTGCTGGCTGTGGCGGTGGTGTCCGGCACGGGGACGATCGCCCGCGACATGTCCTCCATGTTGTCATCCGGAGGCGGGTGGAGCAACGACAGGTCGGCGCCGCAGCGTCTCCCTATGGCGGTGTCGAAGAGCTGGCGGATTCGGGCGAACTCCGCGGCGAGAAAGGGGTCGGTCTGGGAATGAGGGGTAGATTCGAGTATAGGGTAAAAGCCGGGGGTAGAATTGGAGAAATTGGGGGTTTCTGCTAAGATTGGTTCACTGGGTGACGGTGTTTGCTGCTGCTGTTGCTGTAGCAGTTGTTGTTGTTGTGGTGGCGGTGGTGGTTGTGGGGTTGTTACCGGTGGGGTTAGAGCTGAGAAGCCGTCAAAAGGCTCCGTCTTGGGCTCGAGTTTGGGGACCAACAAAGGGAAAGGAGTGCCTCCTCCTCCGCCGCCGCTGAAGGTGGCAGGTGGGGTAGCGGAACTGGAAGGGGTGGAAGCAGATGGTGCCATGTTGAGGTCTTGGAACTGAAAAACGGAACCCATTCTAAATTTTTAATATCCTGGTTTGGTTTGGTTTGGTTTGGTTGGTTAGTGAACTGAAGCATGAAAATCGGGTGGGTGGCTGGGTGGGGGTTTCTCGGGTCCAAATCAATATCCACGGTGAATCCGTTTCATGGCCGGAATCCGGATCGTCTCCTCTTCTTCTTTAATCGGAGGAGAATAGGAGAAGTTAAGTTATGGGGGAGACAGAAATGGAGGAAAGGAAAGGAGAGTGAGGATTTATTTTGGAGCGCGTGGTTTCCACGTTGTATTTCAAAAGAAAGTGGGTGGCTTTTGGGCTAACCAGCCTCCCAGATTCAAATCTATTTATTACTCCATCTCCGGTGTAGGAGTATTGTTTAAAAAACTTAAATAAAAAAGCTTATGAATAAATCAAGTGAATGTTCATCGGTAGCCACCATCTTGCACAATTTATGGCCGCACATTTTGGACTATTCACATTGTTCCATTCACACTGTTTCGTTCACACTGTTCCATTCACATTGTTCCGTTCACACCGTTCCGATTGCCTTCTACTTATACTGCCGAAAGATTTATCGAGTAAGTATATATATTTTATGTTATGATTTTCTATTGCTTTTCTATTTATTTTTATTTCTTTTATTATTACTGTTATTATTGTCAATATTACAAAACCTTAAATCGAGGCCCTTGAAATTTCCGGAAGAAATTTGTTATGGGCATTAGATATTGAAATGCATTTAAATGCTAATAGTCTGGAAGACACAAAAGGAAACAAAATATAGATTTATTATCCAAGATCCTGCAGATCTTCAAAAGAATTAAAAAAAAAAATGTATGACTACCAGAAGATGGTCATTCTTCAAAAAGCTCATTATGTATAAATGCACCTGAGGTTGCAATATTTTAAATCTGTGCACAAATATAATTCTGTTATGTTTTGAATAAACCCTCAGATGAAATTGTATGGAGAAAATATCGTTGATGCGTATACGAAAAAAATCTCCATTTTTATACATTAAATGTGCTCCTACAGTAGCAATATGGTGAAAAAGAATTCACAAAATATTTGAATTTATTTTCATGCCTCATGGTGGCAGAACAAAATAGCGAGCTGTAAATAAGAATACTGAATCCCGTCCAATTGACTCTGCTCCATTCCCTGAAGCGAATGCGACTGTATAATTATAATTTTGGTCATGGCCGAGGATGTGGACATGGATATGAAAGAAACTGTTCTAATTACTATGACCATAATGGTTATAACAATGGCATATGTAAGACTTTACTACCATCTTGGACAGTTGAAGTAAGACTTTGCTAGCCACCATCTTGGACAACTCGATGATGACTCGTGGCCGACAACTCGATGACAACTCGTGGCCGCACATTTTGGACCATTCACATTGTTCCTTTCACACTGTTCCGTTCATATTGTTCCATTCACACTATTTCATTCACACTGTTCCGATTGCCTATAAATAGAGGGTGATAGATGTGATATTCATTCATTCAGAAACAAATAAAAATTCTCTCCCTTATACTCCTTATATCTTACTCTCATTCTCTTCCATCTTACTCTCATCTTATTCTCTTTTCATCAAAACCATCAAGTTCATTATCAAGGCATCATATACCATCAATCACCTTTTATTTTATAACACGCTCTTTCTTCTTCTTTTGTTTTTCCAACACAGTTGTTTTATTAATTCCTGTTATAAACTTCAAATATCTCCTACAAAATTTCATCAAAAAAAAATCTCCTACAAAAAAAGATTAATTATCTTAATCTACCATTAAAAAAACTTTTAAATATCTCATCAACAAATAAGAAAATGAAAAAAATTATGTAAAGGATTGGTTTTTACTGCACTAATATGCACATTTCATCCAGAATAAAGAATAATATTATTGGAATTCCAAGTTGGCCATGAGATGTAAATGTGTGGTGGTTGCTGGTTAGTATATCCCCAATTAAAGCCACATATGGGGTCAAATATGGTATTCTACACAGTAATGGTGGTGACCGTTAGATCCACTAGTCATTCTCGGAATATGTGAGGTCAGTCAAGGTAAGCTAGTATATCTTGATAGACGCCCTAATTTTAGAAAATATCTAATGTGAGACTGAGAATCCAAATTTTTGGACTAAAAGAACAAATAACACTATTGATGCTTATTTTGGAGGATGAAAATGCAAAATAAAATTGAGAGAATTAAGAAAAAAGTATAAATCTTAGGAGGAAAAGGGTAAACTCTTAAGGTAAACTAGTCTCCTACCCCGCGAATCCTACAGGCGAATCCACAGGTATTACGTTGTGCATAAATTTTTCAAAAATATAATGTATTGAAAAAAGAAAGAAAAGGAATAAATAAAATACTAAATATTATAATATAATAGTATATGTATAAGTAAATAGATATTTAATTTAGAAATTTGTATGATATTTATAAAAATGAACATATAAAAGAGAAGATACTTTGCTTTACTCCTTCAAATCCAAATCAGATTCACACATTTAAAAAAAAAAAGAAATAATTATTTTTGGAGATTCTTGAAATCTTTCTTGGTTGCTTATAATATTTTAAAAAAAGATTTACATGTGAATGAAAGATTGAGGTTTTACAAGAGAATATTTTGAAAAAGAAGAGTGATGAAGATTATTTTTTATTGTAGGAGTCAACAACAATCTATTATATATATTTAAAGCTGTATCCCTCACCAGGTTTTGACACATAGGATTTTTGGAGTCTTACTTTATTTCAATGTGGAGGCTTTGGGTCTTCTTTTATTGCCATGTGGAGGATTGTAGGTATAGTTTAATTGGCCATAATGATAAACTTAGTTATCCTAGAGTTTCTAATCGATTATGATAAGAATAAAATTTTTTATTTAAAATGATGAATCTGATCTTAATTATACTCTTTTAAAAAGAATTCCAATCACACCAAAATTATTCAAGAGAAAATTCACACGCTAAAATAATATCCTTATAAGAATTAAACTTTTATCTGAAAAAAACTAATTCAAAACTAACCTTTAATCATTTTCTCTATCATTCATTCATTTTCTTTTACCCCTTCTTTGTTTTGTTTTTGCACTACACAAGGTCTAAATTATATACAAATTTTTTCAATATTACATAACAAATACCTAAAAATAATAGTTAAAATATTTTTTAAAAAAAATTAATTAATAAGCATGCCCGTGGAATCCACGGGAAGTGAGCTAGTTTATAGTAAATTAGAGTTTCCATATCCGTTAGTTCCATATGCGTTTTATTTTTTCAAAATAATGAGGGGTACAATAAGAATTATTTTAATTGTGCAAATTATACCTTTCCATATGCCTTTTTTTTCCCTTTCATACATTATTCATTGGAAACCGAAATAACAACTATCTTAATTGTGCAATAAATATTTTTAATTTCATTTGTCCTATGTTATATTTTAATTTGATTTTTTCTTTTTTGTTTGATCCTTTTCTAGTTGCTATGTGTCACTTTACTACGAAGCCATGTGTCAAAATACCAAAGAGTGAACCCTCAAAGATATTTTGTTAACATAAATATAGGATTCATAATTAATCAAACTTGGGAATGGGGAGTCTCCGTAATAAATTTTCCATAATTCCTAGCCTAGATAGTAAAGCTGTTAGCCTAAATATGGCTTAATGTGATAATTAATGATAACCTATGATTAATCATGTTTAATACTTTATTATGTATTGGTTTTGATAATTAACAAACTAGTTGGATATGTATTGTATATGTTTGTGTTGATAAAAAATGCAGCTTGGTTTCATACAAAAACCAGACAGCTTGGTTCCAGAAGAAAGCACATATAGCTGTCAACATCGAATTTTATGCTACAGGTGGCTGGTGGTCCCTGTGGTCTTCACAACCATTAAAAACCAACTCCCAACTACTCCAACGCTCAGAGAAAGTGGTCCAAGGCAGAGAAGAAGACTTTCAACTCTTATTTTTCATCTTAAATCAAATATCAAAAGTGGTCCATGTGGTCTTTACTTGTGGTCTCCTTTGTGGACTTTATGCTGCAAGTGGCTGGTGGTCCATGTGGTCCTCACAATAATTAAAAACCAACCCCTAGCTATTCCAACGGACAGAAAAAGTGGTCCAAGAAAAAGAAAACTTTTAACTCTTATCTCTCATTTCTTAAATTAATTATCAAAAGTGGTCCATGTAGTCCTTACTTGTGGTCCCCTTTGTAACCTGATTCACCACTCCCTCAGGCTTATTTAGGGATGGAGAGTCTCCGTAATAAATTTTCCATAATTCCTTGGCTAGATAGTAAAGCATCACTTTCTAAAAATTGCCCTCTTCATCATTGTTCCTTTCCAATCTATGTAAAGCTATTCATCCAATATATATAATTTTCTCAAAACAAAATATATTCATATTATCCTTTTTTTAAAGAAAAGACTGATAAGATTTAATCTTTTCTAAAATTTATTACATGAACGTTGATAAGTTAATTTTTACATTGTTATTCAAAACTAACAAGACTGATAAGATTTAAACTCTCTTAAAAAACTATCACATCCCTAAAAGCCATAGGGGATAAGTTTTATATTGTTATTAAAAATAAGTGGTAAAGAAATTGTATTTTAATTTATATTTATATTATCCTTTTTTAAAAAATTCTGCAAACATTTTAAGCTCTCTTTGTTTATCTTGTAACCGTTATAGTTTATCACATATCTTATCTTTTAAATTTTTACAAACAGATGCAGTTTTTTTGTGTGATACAATTTCTATATTATTCATTATATTATTCATTCATTCTCCTCAATTGTTTCAGTGTTTTTGTTTCTATTTGCAAAACTTACACATGATGTTAACATGTGGAAATTTATTAAAATGGTTACAAACAATTAAAATTTGACAATTATTTTTTAAAAAAATTTAAAATGATAAAAATTAGGTTTAAAAATGATAGTATTAAACCAAAAAATGATGAAAAAAATAAATAACTTTTTATTAATAATTTTTTTATTTATAACGATGTGATAAGTTAAATGCTGCTTTTATCTTTTTTCCCCTAAAAAATTAGGATTCATTTTATAGTAGTTAAATTGTAATTCAATCTTGTGTGTTTTGGGTATTGTGGTAAGATTTAGCAATTAGATTTTAAATATTACAATGCTTTTTAAAGTCGCTTAGTTAAAATTGCAATACATTATCTTTTTAAAGACTTTATCATTTATTCTCTCCACCTCATGCCTGTAGAATTTAAATATTACATTTTTTAAAGTTTTTCAGTTAAATTGTAATTCAATCACTTTGTGATAAGATTTATATATTGATAAATATTATGATTTTTATTTAAAACAAATTTATTCATTCCCTCCTTACATACATCTCTCATTACTCGATGGAGTTTTCTATTGATCACATGCCTATGCAAGAAGGACTTTAAGGAATCATAAAATTTGTTGGGAACTGTAAATAATAGAAAAGAGAACAATAACCCGGCATTAGATTTAAAGGAGGCGTCCCTCCATGCGCCCAAATCGAACCCATGATCAATTTAGCATAGAGATAAATTGTACATTCAGTCTATCGAATGTTAGATATAATGAGTATAAGATGTCTTGCTTATCATACAATCTCAAATAATTTCCTTTTCATTTATGCATGTTCATATTCTTCTATCTTCACAATCATTTTTTGTATAATTAATTAGATGCCATTTTTATTATTTGTACGCTAAAATTAATGTTAATGCGTTAGATGAACTGATCCTGAGAAAGATTTTTTTGAACAATTCAAGTCATGTTACCATGTTATGACTATAGTTAATGTAGAGATAATTATTTTTTGGATTAAAGACTTGTTTCATCCCTATGTTGAGTGTTGAAATTGGAATTTATCCCTATGTTGGATTTTGGCTTCTTGTCATCCCTCTGTTTCCCCTAGTTGGCCTACTTTGATTCCTCTCGTCGGAATCCGGTGGAAAATGCTGACGTGACAAGTTTTCCGACACCACGTCAGCATATGTGGAATCCACATGTCAGGTCGAACCAACAAATCAAACCGACTCGACCCAACCGGTTCGTCACCCAAAAAACCCATTTTGCAAATCCGGTTCGTTAATTTTTTCCTTTTCTTTTTTCTTAAATTAATTTCTTTAAAACTTTTCATTGAATTAAAAATTCTTTTAAAAAAATAACTTATACTAATTAAATAATAACTAATATTATAATTTATTGTTTAATTAGTATAAGTTATTATTTTATTTTTGAAATAATTTTTAATTTAATGAAAGATTTTAAAGAAATTAAATCACTATAAGTTATTATTTAATTAGTATAAATTATTACTTTGTTTTGGAAGATTTTTTAATTTAATGAAATGATTTAAAGAAATTAAATTTTAGGAAAAAAAAGGAAAGAAGAATAAAAATAAGTCTTTTGGGTAGGCGAACCGATCGGGTAAAACTGGTTTGATTTAGTGGGCGAACTAATCGGGTCGAGACGGTTCAATTTGTTGGTTCGACCTGATATGTGGATTCCACATATGCTGCCATAAAAATAGTACACAAATTTAAATATAGTAAAAAAATTAAAATATTATGTAGATAGAGAAAGATAAAATAAACTAAATAATTTATTATTATCAAGATTTATATATGTAAAAAATAAAATAAATATATAATTATTATTATTCTTAAGAAAATCAAGTTTGCTAAAAAATTAAAAAATTTATTTATATGAGCTCATTGTATAAGAGAGAAAAAATTAAAAATAAAAATTATTAATAGAGGAAAATGAAGAATTGGTTATATAAAATGATTATAGGAAAATTTCAAATCTATGTAAATGGAAAAGATGTTGAAAATAAGCTAATAAAATATTTATACTCAATAATAATAAAAATTAGAAAAAATAATAATATACATAGGCCTGATATATAAAATAAATAGAAAAAGAAGGAATAAAAAACTAATACTTATTTTGAATAAAAACATGATTATAAAAATGTAACAGCCCGGGTAAAATTTTTGATTTTTACTGGGACTGTAAAAGTCTTTTTACCGTGATTTACTGTTGAATTAATCTTGGGTAATTAATTCAAGGTAAATCGGGTGTCGTTTTTCGAAACCGAGAGTTTTCCCGCGCTCGTGATTTTTCCGTGGATTTTTCGGGCCTAAGTTGGTATTTTTCGGGTTTCGGAATTTCTCGGAAAATCACACCGGAAAATAACTAAGGGGGTATCAGTTATTTTCTGGTCCGGACTGGACTCGCTCTATAATGCAGACAAGCTGCATTATTAGAGAATCACACGCCGCACAATAATTCACCGTTTATAACAAGAAGAAAGCAGAGGAAGAAGGAGAGGAAGAAGAGAAGAGAAAAAAAGAGAGGAGAAGAGAAAAAAAGAGAGAAAAAGAAAAAGAGAGAAAAAGAAAAGAAAAGAAAAAGGGAAAAAAAGAAAGAAAGAAAAAAAAAGGAAAAGAAATTCGGAAAAAGGAAAAAAAAAGAAGGAAAAAAGAAGAAAATAGGAAAAAAGGAAGTAAAGAAGAAAAAAAGGAAAGAAAATACAGAAAAGGAAAACCCGGAAGAAGATGAATAGTGCGTCAGCTTCCGGTTATTGTTCACGAGTTGAAGCTCCGGGCCATGTCTCGTGCCACCGCCGCCACCACCGAGTTCGCCGTCCCGTCGCGAGCTCAGCCCCGTCGCCTCCTCCTCCTTCCGCCGCCTGAGACGCCGTGACGCGCCGATGACCCGCCGCGCGACCCGCGGATCTAGCTTTTCCGCGCCGCTGCTCAGCTTCCTGCCGTCGCCGCGCCGCCGTTCCACTGCCCATGGAGTCGCCATCGTCCGCCGCTGCTGCTGCTGCTGTGCTCGCTCGCCCTTCCCTCGCGCTCCTGTCGCGCCGCCGTCGCCAAACCCGAGGTGAGCGGCCCGTGAGGTTGAAGACAACCCGTTCGCGACGGGTTTGACCCGGTTCCGAGCGGGTTGTTTTGCTTGGGCCGTGGAACTGGGCTTGAGCCTTGCAGCCTTGGTCTGGGTCCTTGCTTTGGACTTGGGCTTGGGTTGCATAGCTTGGCCCAGTCCGGATTTCTTTTTTTTTTTTTATATATATATATAAATATGTATTTATAATTTCTGAAAATCTAATTAAAATCTGAAAAAAATATATATTTACTTTGAGAAAATTATGGTTAATTTAATTCTGGTGTTTTGTGGAAAATATAAATATATATACTTTGATAAATAATTAAGTTATGTTTTGGAAAACTATTACTAATTGGAAAAAAATATATATATACCATGAAATAATTTCTGGAATTTTATATATATATTATTTTCTCTGGAAATTATGGTTGTGGAATATATATATATATATATATATATGTACTTTGAAAATTAAGGGTAATTATAATTTTGTGTTGGAAATATTATTATATATTGGGAAAAAGATAAATACTATATAAATATTTTCTGAAGATTATAAATACGTTATTATTTTTCTGGAAAAATTAAGGAGATTATAATTCTGGAAATTATAATTATTTTATGAAAAATTTTTGAAAAGAATTTTAATTAAAGTATGGTACCGAAATTATATTCGGATATACGTACGGTATAATATTTTCGGTAAATGGAAATAATAAAAGATATGTAATCGGGATGGGTTTATTTCGTAGTATTGGCATCATAGCATACCGATTATGTGCATTTATGTGTATATATGGTTTTGCTGTATAGGTTTGGATATCGGGCAGTTTCCCGAGGAGCCGGCGTCGGACCGGTCAATGTTTCCGGAGTTGAGTAATCGGCCAAGGTGAGGATGGATTTCCTTCAATATGTGCCTGTATTACTCGGTTATTGTGTTGTTGATTATTGCATGTTGCATTTGTTGTGGTTTGGTTCGAGATGTTTATCCCATGGTCTTGATTGTTGTCGGGATGTTTATCCCATGTTGGTTTAGGATGTTTATCCTTGCGTCTTTTTGGTTTAAGAATAATGGGTTAATTAATAATAAATTGTGACAAGGATGTCGATCCTTGGTATTTTGGATGGGATGTCTATCCCGGGATTTTGGTTAGGGAAGTCGATCCCTGAGATTTGATTTTGACGATCATAATATAATTGTCACGTGGTAAGTAGTGGTACGACTCGATGGTTTAAGACAGTTTCGAGGTGGCCATAACCTGGGTTCTTGTGATAAGCATGTCTATGCTTGGGATGTCTATCCCGTGATTATTTTTGGGATGTCTATCCCTGGGTTCGTATTTTTGGGATGTCGATCTTTGGGTTCTCTGGATTTGGTCTGGCACCCGGAATGTGTTGATAACCAAGTTTGACCCCTAGTTTATCCGTGATGGGGCCCGGAAAGATAAAACTGGAAAATTGGATTTTATTGAGACTTTTCGGTCTTGGACCAGTTTTGGGTCGAGTCTTGTTTTGGTGTGTCTGGCTGTTTAGCCTGTGTTTGCCTTGAGTAATTTTAGTGTGCATATTGATTGTCTTTCCTTCGTCGGTGAGCACTTCGGACTCACCCCTCACCTGCGGGCTTTCATCCCGTAGGATGAGTTATTTTTGGTACAGGTTGGGAGCATTTCAGACAGGCTGCGGCGTTATCCCTTGGACAGGACTTGGATCCATAGTTTGCATCAGTGTCGCATACAGTGTATAGTGAGTTGTTAAGTCTTCCGATGTGCATTATTTTACTATTATTGGGCCATTGGGCCGTGCTGAGTTATTACTGTTGTTTTTATTATGGGCTGTTGAGTCCGGATATCTGTGTGTGTACACTGTATGCTTGGGCTTATTTTGGTTGGATTGTTACAGTTCCGGCACGTGTTTACTGTGAACGGTAAATACGGGTCGGGGCGTTTCAAAAAAAGTGATGAAAACTTTATTAACAAAATTGTTTTAAAAAAGAGTTGAAAAATAAAAATTAAAAGTACTTATGGTAGTAAATAAGTAGAAAATAGTTTTAAGATACAATTATTTTATATAAATGATGAAGATATCCTAACTTAACAGTTAACATAGAATGTTAACTATCGTTTATAACTTTCTAAAATTAAGAAATATATATTCTCCATCTTAAAATTAAAAAATAAATTCTTTATGTGAGGAAAGGAAGAAGATGAAAAAGTAAGACTAAAAAATTATAAGAAATTTAAAACATGACCATGCGTAATAAAACCAAATTAATATTTAATCAAGAAACTGATAATATATAATCTATACTTTGTATAACATCATTTATTTAAATAAAAATAATAAATATATAAGAAATATAATATAAAATTATGATGAATGAATGATTTAAAATTAGAAAATTTGATTTATTTATAGATCGAAATGACCATTATGTAAAATTTATACTTATTTTTACATCAATAATTATCAACTTTTAAAGACTAATCATACCATACATTATTATAACCAAGTGCATTGTAACGACCCAGGTAAAATTTTCGTGATTTTTGCCGAGTCGTTTTGACTTTCACGGTGGACAATAAAGTTTTACCGTTGATAAACAAGAATTTTACAGAGAATAGTCGAACCTCGATCCGAACTTCAGTGATACGTGACGTACTGGAGTATTCTCCATCGACATTAGAATTTAATTCCAAAAGTTATCTCGGGTTACCGGAATTTTATACAGCTTACCGAGCCTTGGAATTTAATTTCGAGGGTGACTCGGGTTTTCTGAGGATTCTACACGACTTACCAAGCCTCGGTTTTCAATTCCAAGACTTGGACAACGCTCAGGAGAATTAATCAGATTTTCCGAGCCCAAGTTGTATTTTCTGATCGGGATGGAATTTTAAAAAGACGATTATACCCCTAGGTTAATTTGGAACCCAATAGAAAATGGAAGGGTATATAAGTCTTTTGTGGGATCAGATTTTTTTCTACTCAATCCTACAATAATTAGTAGGTATTTTTGTAACAGCCCGGGTAAAATCTTTGATTTTTACCGGGACTGTAGAAGTCATTTTACCGTGATTTACTGTTGAATTAATCTCGGGTAATTAATTAAAGGTAAATCGGGAGTCGTTTTTCGAAACCGAGAGTTTTCCCGCGCTCGGGAGTATCTTCCTAACTAACCGAGCCTCGGTTTTCAGTTCCGAGACTTGGACAATGCTCAGAAGAATTAATCGGATTTTCCGAGCCCAAGTTGTATTTTCGGACCGGAACGGAATTTCGAAAGGACGATTATACCCCTGGGTCAACTTGGAGCCCAAGAGAAACTAGAAGGGCATATAAGTCTTTTTTTGGGATCAGATTTTTTTTACTCAACCCTGCAATAATTGGTAGATATTTTATTTTTTTTATTATTCTTTTTCTTTTCTTTTTCTTTCTTTTCCTTTTTCTTTTCCTTCCACTCTCCTCTGTCTTTCTTTTTCCCATCCTCCTTCCCCGATATTTTTGCTGCAACCGGCCCTCCCCTCTTCTTTTTTTCTCTCCTCCTTTTTCTTCTTTGGCTTTTTCCAATTTTCTTTATTTTCTCTCCCATTCACCAACACCCTCACGTTCCCTGCCTCCTTCCATTTCTTCTTTTCTTTCACTTTCTTCCTCTTACCTTTCTTCTCCCGTGAGCCAACCGAGCCAACACCGGCCACCAATCTCTTTCTCCCTCTCTCCCTTTCTTTTTCTTTTTCTTCTTTCCCTTCCTCCTTCCTTCCCCATCACCCTTCGCTGCCGCTGCCACCACCAGTCGTCGACGCCACCATCTGTTCCTCCTCTTCTCCCTGCCATCTCGAGCTCGACATCGCCGCCGTCCCTGCTCTCTTCTCTTCCTCTACCTTGCGGCCGCCCCAATCAACCTTCCCCTGACTTCGTCGCCGCCGCTCTGCCCTCGACCGCCGCCACCAACCGAGCTCGACCCTGCCGTGTCCGATCTCTCTCTCCTCTGCTTGCACGCACACGTCGTCCCACCTCACCTCCCTCGTCCTCTCCCCTCGCTGAGCCAATCCAATTGCCGAGCCCCTCTACCACCATCGAAGCTGCCATCTCTTTTCTCCTCTCTTTCCCCTCCCAGCAGGATGACACGCGACGCCGACGCCAGACCGCCGCGTCTCCTCCCTCGCCCGATTTGCTGCCGCTGCCGCTTCCTCCTCTATCCTCCCGAGCTCATCGTCGCCGCACCAGTCACGGAGAACGGTGAAGTCGCTGTCACACAGTGCCGATCTCTCCTCTTCTCCCCTCTCTGCAACTCGCACCAGAGCCGTGACCGCCGCTTTGCTGTTCGAGTGGTCACCTTCGAGTGGTGAGCCAACCAAGTTCCGATCTTCCTCTCTATCATTTTTTGCTTTATTTCTAATTAATGGAACGGTCTGAGACCAAATAAGCTTTGATTCAATTGAGTGTTTAATTTGTGGCAGTGGTGGATGATGATGCCGTTGTTGTTGTTGTTGTGGACATGGGTTGGGTTGTTTTGGATGTTGGATGCGGAGATTCGGTGGAGTTTCGGCCACCGGAAAGTGGCAGTGGTAATGGTGACAGTGTTGGGTTGTTGACGTGGTGGTACGGAATGGGTGTTTTGAGGGCTGAAGAATAGTAACAGGAGGGCGGATTGGTCTGCTGTGAACAGTACTAGCCGGAATCTGGCGAGATTCCGGTGCCTCGGGATTTTTCCGGCGATGCCTAGGAAATTTTCCGGTGAACCCGGGAATGGACTGTTGGGTAAAACCCGAGCCTTGGACTCTTATGCATCTAACGGACCATGGACATAATAACAAACCCGAGCCACGTTAACAAACCCGAACAATATTAAACGGACCCCGACATTAAAACGACAATTAATGAAACGGCTAATTAATAATAATAACCTATGATTTTAATAATTTAACTTATGCTTTATTTAATTATTTAGTTATGTTTTTATTCAATTTATGCCTTATTTATTTAATTTATGCTTCTTATTTATTTAATTTTATTTATGTTTTTATTCTATAATAAATTGAGTTATAAATTTGGTTAATGGTTATATATGAATCATCTAGTATATATAAATATGACTATATATGAATTATCTTATATACAAGTATTTATACGAATATATATGTATATTTTGTATTTTAATTATGTTTATATTAGTATTTATCTTTTCTTATCAACAAAAGGCTAAAGAGTCGGGATATCGGCTTGAATGCTCGATTTTAGTTTTAATTTAAAAATTAATAGTATGACGGTTAAGGTTATATAACCGATTCACTTCCAAGTAATTGGGAAGATTGATTTCATAAGAAAATTATGGAGATAATAATAATGGAAACGGAGTAAGACAAGTCATTTAATAAATACTAAAATCGGCATCATGCATAATCATTCTTGTTGTGCATTGTAAATGATTTCTGTTATTCTAAATATAGGGATAACGAGGCTTAATCGGATATCACTTCTCTGGAGTATCAGGTGAGGATATAAACTTATAAACTCGGTATGCTGCCCGTGATACCCCGATTGTTTGATTGAACGTTCTCTTAATATGTTATCTTGCCGTGCTTATCATGTTATTGCTGGCTACTGTCGTGATTATTGATATGTGTTCATGACTACTGTGGTTGATTATTGAACTCTGTGATGTTGATGTGTGTATTGTGATGACCATACGAGATACGAGGTATTGAGTTATTAGTGACAGTGACCCGGTATTTTGACATTGTGATTAGATTCCCAGAGGAGCTGTGAGGCTGAGAGCCTGCTCGGGAACGTGAATATGATGAGTTACTGTTGGACAGTGGAATAAGAAATAATAATAAACAGTGGTAATAACATCTAGACATCTAGGTTGTCACGTGACAGGTATTGGTACGGCCAGATGGTAGTCGCCCTGTGATTTGTGATATGATAGGGAGGACTGCGTGGACTCCCGGCTGAGGACTGCGGGACTCAGTTGATTTGCTATAGGAAGGACTGCGGGACTTCCGCCGAGGACTGCGGGACTCGGTTATTTGTGATGTGATTTGTGATATTTATGGATTAACGGGGAGTACCCTGGGGTTAGCTAACCTGGCTACCAGGCACGGCCAATACTTATTACGTGACAGGGCCCTAATAATAAAATTGGTAAGTCTACCGTCAAATGTCGGTGAGTTTATGAGATTGGCTTAACCATGAGAAGTTTGACGAATAGTTAGTTCAGGTAAGATGTTACTGATGCTATGTTTGTGCTTGCTGTACTTCTATTGTTTTCCGTGTTGGCTTGGGTGTATTTGCGGTTGCATGTATATTGTTGTTTATTTGTTTATCGGTGAGACAGTGGTTGGTCTCACCCCTCACACAGTCCCTGCAGGTTAGGTTTGCATACCGGCGGCTGTGGCGTTACCTCGGACAAGACTCGGTTCCAATAGCATGCATTATGTCTTGCATATAAAATGTTACTGAATATCTAGAAATGCTTCCGCTGTGCAAATGTTGATGTCCCCACAAGGTGACGTAATTGTTATTTTGATTGTCTATTTATCTTTTTATTGATATGTGTTCTTGCTTTTATGATATGTTGGCCACGTGGTGGCACTATTTCGCAGTAATTACTGTTAGAAGGGTAAATTTAGGTCGGGGCGTTTCATTTTGGTAGCGGAGCGGGCTGTAGGTCTTTGGGTGATTGTTTTGCTTGCTCGCTGTGCATAGCTCGCTCCATATGTTTATCATTTTGCATTTATATCATTTAGTTAGTGCATTACGGATCCGGTCAAGGGACGCCAGCTGTCGGAGAACATTCATACATGAGGTAAATGATGCCATTAATTAGTGAAACTGTAAATATTACTGATATTGCTAAAATTTTGAGTACAAACAGAAATATTACATGGATATTTTATATTATATAAAAAGGGAAATATTACATTGATTCTTGATATTTTATAAAATAAAAATACATTTAACGATTCGGAACGACGTTGACACGGAAGCTGTTTGGATCGCTGTTGACGTTGACCGTGACTCTGTCGCTCCAAGAGAACCACATGCCGCCTCTGTCGCGCTGGCCAGGAATCTCGAATCGGTTTGCTTGAGGGAACCGAAGTGGGATGAGACCGTGATCGTCCCGTGGTTGCCACTGCGTCTCCGTCAGAAGAACCATGTTGGGTTTGTACTGGTTCTTCAAGTCCCTCAGGGTGCGTGAGAATTCCTGTGCACACCTTGCCACTCCTCTGCAGTTCCACACCAATAGTCGTACCTTTGGCCAGGTTGGAGGTAGCCGAGTCATTCTGGGTATGCTCTGGGCTGTCATGAGAGCTGGTAGTAAGCGCCTTGCTCCACAGTTTGGCAAGTGGACTCCAGGTTGAACTCTTGAAGCCTATCCAAGATGAAGAACATCACGGAGTTTGCTGAGCCGTAGTAGGATGTCCTCAGAGTGCCGCGATCCTCTAGGAAGAACACCTCTTCCATGGGAGTGACGAAGAATCTTGAGGAGTAGAGCTCGTCGACAAAGACCAGGCGTGGCATTCTGCCGAGCTCGTTCGGCAGTTCTTCAGCACGCTCGTTGACCATGCTGTACGCCAGACGGTTTCTCCTGCCGAGATTCGCACCTTCGACGAAGAAGACTGAAGATGGAGCAGGCATCGTGAATGGAACGTGTGGGATTTTGTTTTTGGAACGTTGTGGTTTTGTTTTTTCTGAGAGTTTTGTTGCTTTAATGCTTTTGGTGATTTACACTTCACCGCTCCTTCTTTTATACTCTTATGGGGAGCGTGATTACCGTTTTTTTTTATTTTCAAGATTTTGCTTTTTGAATTTTACCGTTGCTATACTTAATGCTCTGTCTCTTTACGCGTTTTTTTTAGACTGTCATGCCAGAGTTTTTCAGCCTTTTTCCACCTCTTGATTTCCTTCGCTCTGGCTACCTTGTCTTTTCTTTTTATGGTCTTATTATCTTTTCTTGCATCTTTTATCACATGCATCCGTGACCGTTGAGGCTAGACGGATGGGGCCGTATCTCGAGAAGAGCGCATGTACGACAAGCTCACCGCTGTTCGGACATCGTGGAGAGATACGAGCCTTGACAGACGTTTTGGCTTATGCGGAAATTGTGAACAAGTGGGTATCGTTTCTTTCGAGGGACACAGGACGTTTCCGTGATCATCGCCTTGCCAATTATCGGATATCTTCCTCACGAGGTTAACAGACGTCACCGTTAGCTGAGCGAGTTACGTTCGCGACTCGAGGATGTTCACGCTGATACGAGCACCGTTCATGAAAACATGTATTGGTTTTAATATCTTTTTGTTTTGATTTTGTGAAACGAGTTTTGTTTTTGATTTCTTTAAATTTAATTTTATATTCTTATAGTTGATTTTTATTTTGCTTTGAGAGGTTTTATTTCCGTTTAACATAAGATTTCCTAACATAAGAGATTTTGACTTTAAAAAGAAATTTATTTTATTTATTTCATAAGGTTTTACATCGGAGAAGAAGTACTCTATGGAGTTACTTGTTTCCCAAGATCCTTTACAAGCTTCCTTAAGTTTTCTACGTTGGACGAGAGTGCCATACACGCCACTTCGATCTGCATCACCGCAGAGCTGACCTTCTTCAGGGAAGCGTTCAGCTGTGAAAGTGTCTGAAGTGGAGTGCTGCTCTGCGCCGTTCCTTT
>JAKUCV010003140.1:3439-13646 GCA_028386065.3 Turnera subulata | reverse complement strand
TTTGATTTTTACCGGGACTGTAGAAGTCATTTTACCGTGATTTACTGTTGAATTAATCTCGGGTAATTAATTAAAGGTAAATCGGGAGTCGTTTTTCGAAACCGAGAGTTTTCCCGCGCTCGGGAGTATCTTCCTAACTAACCGAGCCTCGGTTTTCAGTTCCGAGACTTGGACAATGCTCAGAAGAATTAATCGGATTTTCCGAGCCCAAGTTGTATTTTCGGACCGGAACGGAATTTCGAAAGGACGATTATACCCCTGGGTCAACTTGGAGCCCAAGAGAAACTAGAAGGGCATATAAGTCTTTTTTTGGGATCAGATTTTTTTTACTCAACCCTGCAATAATTGGTAGATATTTTATTTTTTTTATTATTCTTTTTCTTTTCTTTTTCTTTCTTTTCCTTTTTCTTTTCCTTCCACTCTCCTCTGTCTTTCTTTTTCCCATCCTCCTTCCCCGATATTTTTGCTGCAACCGGCCCTCCCCTATCTTTCTGTCTTTCTTTTTTTTTCTTCATTGTCTTTTCCCCATTTCCTTTCTCCCCTTCACCCGAATTCCTCACACCCTTCCCCTGCACCCATTTTCTCTTCCTCCCCTTCCCTGCCTCTCTTTCCCTCGCTTCCCTTTGAAACCGTCGCCGCCCTTGCCCTTATTTTCTCCTCCTCTAGTCGCCACCGCCACCATCACCCTCTTCCTGCTTCTCCTTCCTCCTCCATCGCAGTTGAGGCCGACGTCTCCTTCTCATCAACCGCCGCCTCACATCGCTCTCCTCCTCCTCGTCGAAGCCGCCCATCGCCGCCTTCCACCACAGTTGCTGCTATAAGACGACGCTGCCACCGCTCAGCCGAGCTCGAGTTATAGCTGTGAAGGCTCGATCCTTCCATCCTCGTCGCCGTGTCTCCCTGCTTGAACCGCTGCCTCTTGCAGCCGTGGTCGTCGTCGGCCAAATCGCCCTGCTGGTCACCTCCCCTGAGATCGCCGTCGATGGGTTGTGGCCGATCCTTTCTTTTTCCCGTCTCCGCCGAGCCACTCACAAGTGGGTAACAGAGCAGTCGTCCCTCCTTCCCTCTTCTTTTCTATTCTTTCCTTTGTTTTCTCTCTTTTGTGGATTCGTTGCTAACCGAGTTCTTGGGTGGCCTTGCTCTTGGTGCCGATGGTGGGTTGTTGTTTTTGGATTGATGGTTTTGTGATATGAACAGTGAGCAATTGTTGGGATGATGATGTTGGGCTGCAACTCTGAATTCGGTGGAGGGTAATGGAACCTTGAGGTGGTGGCCACTGGTCATGGCATCATCAATTGTGGATGAAGGAGACGGTGCTTGGGTAAGGAAACGATGACGTTTTTTAACAGGCTTGGGCAATTATGGGCTGCTTCATGGGCCTATTGACTTTGTTTGGGGCTTAACAAAAATATATAATTGGACTTGAGACAGTAATTTGGCAGGCTAAAATATTCTGGGAATTAAGTAGGTAATTAATAAGTTAATTATCTCATGAATAACCACTCGTATGTTAAATATATGGCCTAGTATGACTAAAAACCTTGGTGGAGTAAAATACAGCAAATAATTCCACTAGTAGTATGCTAAGGATAATAATCCGATAATTGGACTAACCCTACGGTTTGATATTCGTAATATAAATAAACCAATTACCTGAGATGATAGCTTGAAATAATTTTCCTTTAAATATTTTATACCTAATAAATGTTTTGATAAAACACTATCGGGTACATCATTTCTTAACGGTTATATTATTTTCATCTACAAAATTTATTAGTACAAACTATATTGATCTACCGAAGTACTGTATACATGTGTTAATCTATTAAATTATAGTGTTATTAAGATCCTTACTTTATGTGCAATTATCGGTCATACCTGTTTATATGTGTACTTAAAAATATTATTTTTGCAACATCACGATAAAATTATTTTATACTATATATATTGGCTACATTGATTTCTCATTGATGGAAGTATTCCCCATTTAATGGATTTATTATGGGATATATTGTTTTTGAAGAATTTATCGTTTCCACTATTTCATAATCTTGTTTACTAAACGTATACGTATTTATTTCTATTTTATCGAAAATAATCATTTTATGAATTATTATTTACATTACAGACTACGAGTATTTTATGGTTATAATTATTTTGCGGTCGTCATAGCAACGTTTAATGGGAACGGGTTTGGAACGACGACAACGATGTTAGTTGAGGATAAGCCAAATAATAAACTAATACCTAATACATACTTTGCATTTTTCGGCATGCATCGTAAGTGATTATATGTGTTGATGTGATATAGGAACATATAAGACCGTATGGACTATGTGACAGCTTCCGAGGAAGATCAGGTGAGGATATGAACTTATAAACTTCGGTATGCTGCCCGTGGTACCCCGAATGTTTGATTGATCATTTTTCTTATATGTTATCTTGTTGTGCCTGTCATGTTATTGCTGGCTGCTATTGTGATTATTGTTATGTGTTTGATGACTACTGTGATTGATTATTGAACTTTGTGAGGTTGATGTAAATATTGTGATGACTATACGAGATACGAGATATGGAGTTAATAGTGATAGTGACCCGGTATCCTGACATTGTGACTGGATTCCCAGAGGAGCTGTGAGGCTGAGAGCCTGCTCGGGAACGTGAATATGATGAGTTACTGTTGGACAGTGGAATAGGAAATAATAATAAACAGTGGTAATAACATCTAGACATCTAGGTTGTCACGTGACAGGTATTGGTACGGCCAGATGGTAGTCGCCCTGTGATTTGTGATATGATAGGGAGGACTGCGTGGACTCCCGGCTGAGGACTGCGGGACTCAGTTGATTTGCTATAGGAAGGACTGCGGGACTTCCGCCGAGGACTGCGGGACTCGGTTATTTGTGATGTGATTTGTGATATTTATGGATTAACGGGGAGTACCCTGGGGTTAGCTAACCTGGCTACCAGCACGGCCAATACTTATTACGTGACAGGGCCCTAATAATAAAATTGGTAAGTCTACCGTCAAATGTCGGTGAGTTTATGAGATTGGCTTAACCATGAGAAGTTTGACGAATAGTTAGTTCAGGTAAGATGATACTGATGCTATGTTTGTGCTTGCTGTACTTCTATTGTTTTCCGTGTTGGCTTGGGTGTATTTGCGGTTGCATGTATACTGTTGTTTATTTGTTTATCAGTGAGACAGTGGTTGGTCTCACCCCTCACACAGTCCCTGCAGGTTAGGTTTGCATACCGGCGGCTGTGGCGTTACCTCGGACAAGACTCGAATCCAATAGCATGCATTATGTCTTGCATATAAAATGTTACTGAATATCTAGAAATGCTTCCGCTGTGCAAATGTTGATTTCCCCACAAGGTGACGTAATTGTTATTTTGATTGTCTATTTATCTTTTTATTGATATGTGTTCTTGCTTTTATGATATTTTGGCCACGTGGTGGCACTATTTCGCAGTAATTACTGTTAGAAGGGTAAATTTAGGGCGGGGCGTTTCAATTTTATTTTTTTATTCTTTTTCTTTTATTTTCCTTTTTCCTTCCACTTCCTCTTGTCTCCCGATTTTTCTTCCAGCCGGCCCCTACCCCCATCTTTTCTTCCTTTTTCTATTTGTCCTTTTCTTTTCTTCTTCCCCTTTATTTTCTCCTCTTCACCTCACCTTGAATGACCTCTGCCGCTCTGCCCGCGACCGCCGCCACCAACCGAGCTCGACCCTTTCGTGTTCGATCTCTCTCCTCTCTGCTTGCTCGCTCACACCGCCGCCTCGAAAGCACCAGCAGCCGACGCCGCCACGATCCACAGCGACCGCGCTCCCCTCCTCATGTCGTCGCCTCTTCGTCTCTGCTCGCCGCTCGCACCGCCGCCTTCTTCGCCGCTCCATCGCTGCAACACCGAGACGAGCTGAGCACGACCGAGACACGCTGCCGTCAAGATGTGCCAAATCGCCTCATGTCTGCACCGCCGCCGTTCCCGAGCCGTCGAACTGTACCTGCAGTCGCCCTGCTCGCGTGTTCCTCCCTCCGCGACACGCTTTGCGGAGCTCGCCGTCGTCAGGTCTTCACACAGCATAGTCTCCTCTGTTTCCCTTCCCCTGTTCTCGCGCCCCCCCATCCCCGTCTATGAGCCGTCATCGCAGTCAATGGGTGAGTTGTTTGAGGTTGAATTTGTAAAATCGTTTCTGCAACGACTTGTATAAATGGTTGCAGCCATGAGTTGTTGGTGGATTAAAAATTTTGGTGGTAACGGCCATGGCAACGCAGTTCATGAATGGTGAAGACGATGCATTGGGGATAACGAGGCTTAACCGGATATCACTTTCCTGGAGTATCAGGTGAGGATATAAACTTATAAACTTCGGTATGCTGCCTGTGATACCCCGGTTGTTTGATTGATTGTTATTTATATGTTATCTTGTCGTGCCTGTCATGTTATTGCTGGCTACTGTTGTGGTTATTGTTATATGTTTGATGACTATTGTGATTGATTATTGAACTTTGGGATGTTGATGTGAATTTTGTGATATCCTTATGAGATATGTGGTATTTGATCGATCAGTGGTAGTGACCCAATATTCTGACATTGTGATTGGATTCCTAAAGGAGCTGTGAGGCTGAGAGCCTGCTCGGGAAAGAGAGTATGATGAGTTACTGTTGGACAAGTGGAATAAGAAATATTAATAAACAGTGGTAATAACATCTAGACATCTAGGTTGTCACGTGATAGGTATTGGTACGGCTAGATGGTAGTCGCCTTGTGATTGTGATTTGATAGGGAGGACTGCGGGACTCCCGGCTGAGGACTGCGGGACTCAATTGATTTGTTATAGAAAGGACTGCGGGACTTCCGCCGAGGACTGCAGGACTCGGTTATTGTGATACTTTGTGATTTGAGATATTTATATATTAACGGGGAGTACCCTGGGGTTAGCTAACCTGGCTACCAGGCACGGCCGATACTTATTACGTGACAGGGCCCTAATAATAAAATTGGTAAGTCTATCGGCTATAGTCAGTGAGTTTATAAGACTAGCTTAACCGTGAGAGGTCTGACGTATAGTGAGTTCAGGTAAGTTGATACCGATACTATGTTTTGGTGGTTTTTTAGAGGTAGTCGGTTTGGTTGCAGTAGTTTGAGGGGTTGTAAAAGTGAAAGAAAGTGCTTGTTGTACTTCTATTGTTTTTGTGTTAGCTTGGGTGTATTTGCGGTTGCTTGTATACTGTGGTTTATTTGTTTATCGGTGAGACAGTGGTTGGTCTCACCCCTCACACAGTTCCTGCAGGTTAGGTTTGCATACCGGCGGCTGTGGCGTTACCTCAGACAGGACTCGGATCCAATACTTGCATTAAGTCTTGCATAAGGTGTTTATCTAATGCTTCCGCTGTGCTGATGTTGATATCCCCGTTTCGGGAGACGGGATTGTGATTTTGACTATTTAGTAATTTTATTATTGTGTGTTCATGCTTTTATGATATGACGGCCACGAGGTGGCACTGTTTCGCAGTAATTACTGTTAGTTGCGTAAATTTAGGTCGGGGTGTTTCATGCATGGCACGTGCACAAAAACTAGTATAACAAAATTTAAGATAAGGTTCAGAATTAATACTATTTGAAAAGTCCCCATCATATAACACAGATAGACTATTTCGAATTTGAAAATACTAGTCGTAATAAGCATACTGAAAGATTGAGAATGGTACACTCCATAAGAAAGGACAACGTTTGGGTATTGGCTTGTGAAAATGTTGTCATTTTCCATTCTCTTCTTCCTTGCTAAATAGATAAGTGGCCTACTTAACATAAGAGATGTGGACTTTTTTTTTTGTTTTAGACAAAATAATGAGTTTCTGTAAATACCACTTTAAGCCATCATTGAGTCCGGTGGTTTGCCTTAGTCCTGGATTGGGGCAGTCTCCCTTCAGCCTAAATTTCTTTTTACCAAAAAAATAATAAGTTCTCTCATAATATTTTGAAGTGGATAACTATTTTGAAGAAATTTGGTAAAAATTTATAAATAGGTATAAATTTTTTCACAGAATCTACCAGCTAGTACCTTCAGAGACGTTAATCTGTCTCTTTGTAGAATCAGCTATGCTATGTGGAAACATTTAGAAGAAACTATAAGATGATAAGAAGTCATTATTACTTACTGGTGCATGTATAAAAGTCACTCTTTTATCAAAAAGCAAGGTTAAGGCAAGTGATAGGAAAATTATTCTTATTCCCTATAAAAGAATGCTTAAGTGCTTTATCAACCTTTATGAAATTTTGAATTAAAACTTGTAAGTAAAGAGTGAGTTGAGTGAGGTTGGATGGCTCTTATTTGATGGTTTATAATCAAAACTTGAGAAGATTTGGGTGGGAGAAAGATTGTAACTTGAAGCCTTTGAACAAACTTAAGTCTATTATATATTTTAAATAATGTGATTAGCAAATTACGAGTGGGAGTATTCCTCATTGAATGTATATTAAATTTAGAAGGAACCACCTTAAATCTTAGTATTTTTATTTGTGAGTTGATTGTATTTAATTTTATGTCCGTTTTGTTATTTTCACCAATTTATCCACTTAGATTTTGTGAAATAAAAATTTTATGCGATTTAATTACCTAATTTTTGAAAGACTAATTCACTCCTCTTGCGTATTTTTGGCCTACAAATAATTGATGATGAAGAATGTCTCTTCACTTAAGCGAGGTCTCAGGTTCGAGTCTTTGTACATGTAGAAAATTTCCATTGGGAAACTCACCCAACATATCCAGATGTGCAATCCAGGTCGACCGGATTAGTCGGGGCAAAGCTCTGAATACCGGATGAGAAACAAAAAAAAGACTGTCTCTTCGTTTTGTCTAGGATCTCTCCATTAAGATTCTAAGTTTGTCATTTGAGATGTGCACATGAAAGCCCAGACGGCTCAGGCCCATTAATTAGCAAGTAGCTTCCTTTAGAAGCCCAAATGATCATCGCGCTTTACAAGGCGGCCATTGCCCATTAGTGTACGTGAAAGATCATGAAAGTATTCTTTTGACAAACTTTCCTTGGAATCCAATATTTGGTATATTATATGGTTACGAAAAGAATTGCAAAATACACGATGATTTTAAGAAAATCTTTGAAGGAGGAGGATATAGGTATTTTCTTACGCTAAGTGGACTAATTTCATTCAAGTATATAATCCTCTAGAAATTAGTCGCATTCAAGGCTGTTAAAATCGCGTTTTGAATCGTACGTTTTTACGTTTTTGTGCCTAAAAAATGGGTCAAAACAGATGTAGGATCGCTTTTGTGGTAGACTCGAATAAAAACGCGTTTCAGATCGTTAAAAATGGTAAAAAAGTACCTTTTTACTGAGTTTATACGAATTTACTTTATTGTCTTTGAAAAACTAATTGAAAAAAAAAACAGACATAAAAACTAAAAGAAATAAAAATCGGGCAAAGGCAGACCTTTACTTTAAGTTGAAAGTAAAAGGGTTAACCCTAAAATTCAAGTTACCTCTTCCATGTCTTTCTCTTCAACTATTCATCACTCTTTATCTACAGTGAAGAACAACTCAAGCATAGCTGTATTTGGAGGAATCTTGAGCTTTCTTTGTTTACTATGAAGAACAACTAAGGGCAACTGTGTTTGGAGGATTCTGAAGCTTTCTGTGACGCAAAAGAGGTTAGCATCTTATGTGGCTTTTAAATTGTTGATAAGCTCCTTTGGGTTTGATTAGAGACTGGTTGTTTAACAATTTGCTAGATTATTGGTTGTTATGTGAAATGCCCCGACCCGTATTTACCAGTCTCAGTAAACACGTGCCAGAACTGTACAACAGTAAATATAACACGAAACACAGCCCAATGGCCCAAAGATAATATCGATGAATAAATCAAAGAAACCGGCCCAACGGCCCAATGTCACGTCATAAACATAAAAAATCTAGCCCATCGGCCCAACATCAAAACATGTCACCCAAACCCGGGGACTCAAAATATAGCACAGCGGAAGCAATTTAATCTCAATATCATCATATGCAAAACCTGATGCAAACTAATGGATCCGAGTCTTGTCCGAGGGATAACTCCGCAGCCTGTCTGGAATGCATTAAACTTGAACCACAAATAACTCAACCTACGGGATGAAAGCCCGCAGGTGAGGCGTGAGTCCGAAGTGCCCACCAACCATGGATAGACAATCAATATGCAACATTATAAAATACTCATGGTCGAAAACAGGCATAACAGCCAAAAATACACCAATCCAAAAGACTCGACTCAAAACTGGTCAAAGACCAAAAAGAATTAAACAAAAATCCAATTTCTAATTTTATCTTTCAGGGCCCCGTCACGGATAAGCTAGGGTCATACCAGGTTATCAACCTGTTCCTAGTGCCAGATCAAAAAGAACTCGGGATCAACATCCCAATAACAAATCTCAGGGATCAACATCCCAATCAAACCGGCATCAACATGCCCATCACAAGTAACCCAGATCATGGCCACCACAAAACAGTCTCTAACCATCCGGTCGTACCTCTACTTACCACGTGACAATTATATCATCATCATCCAAAAACCAAATCTCAGGGATCAACATCCCTACCAAAACACCGGGATAGACATCCCAATCCAAAACCAAGGATCGACATCCTTATCACATTTTATTATTTATTCCATTATTCTTTATACCAAAAAGACACAGGGAAAAACATCCCAAAACTCAATGCACGGGGATAAACATCCCAAAACCAAATCATGATACTGGGATAAACATCCCGAATCAAACCACAGTAAATGCAACACCCAACAGTGCAACAATCATCAAACACAACAACCGAGTAATATAGGCACATATCAAAGGAAATCCATCCTCACCTTAGCCGATTACTCAACTCTGAAGACAATGACCGGTCCAAAGCTGGCTCCTCGGGAAACTGCCCGATATCAAAACCTATACAACAAAACAACATGCTCACATAAATGCACATAATCGGTATGCTATGATGCCATAAATTGTAAATTAAACTCATCGGTAAAACATCTCGATTTTATATATATTATCATGAAATTATCCTTTTATCATAATTATAACTTTTTCCGAAAATATTTCATATGTATATAAGGATACAAAAATATATTTCCAAAGCTATTAAATCAAAGCATTTCATAAGATAATATACTTTTTCCAAAATAATAAACAACATAATTTTTCTGGAAATTATATCATATATATGTATTTTTCCCAAAATTATTTCAATAAAATATATTACTTGCCAAAATATAATTACCAAATATTATTATCTTTAGAAAACCATATTTCCAGAAAAATTATTCATACAAAATTATTTTCTGAAAATAAATACGCATTTATAAATATACATATATATATTTCCAAAGGTAAAATACTTTCCAAACAATTGTATATCAAAGTAATTATATATTTTCAAAACTATTACTTTTGTATACCATAAATACATATTTTCCAAAAGGTAATCAGTTACCATAATTTTCCTGTAACAGCCCGGGTAAAATTTGGATTTTTACCGGGACTGTTAAAGTCGTTATACAGTGATTTACCGAACGAATTAATCTCGGGTAATTAATTCACGGTAAAACGGGAGTCGTTTTTTTTTTGAAACCGAGAATTTTCCCGCGCTCGGGAGTGTCTTCCTAACTAACCGAGCCTCGGTTTCCAGTTCCAAGACTTGGACGACGTTCAGGAGGATTAATCGGATTTTCCGAGCCCAAGTCATATTTTTGGACTCGGGATGGGATTTGTCGGAAAGACGGGAGTATCCCTG
Source organism: Turnera subulata (assembly GCA_028386065.3). Taxonomy (NCBI): domain Eukaryota; kingdom Viridiplantae; phylum Streptophyta; class Magnoliopsida; order Malpighiales; family Passifloraceae; genus Turnera; species Turnera subulata. Next base: position 3,847 of record JAKUCV010003140.1, on the reverse strand, counting down.
TGTCTACGAGATTCCGACGCCAGAATCCGGACCGGCCATATGAGGCTTGCCCCGAGCCACTCTTCTTTCTCCTCTTTCCTTCCTCTTCCTCTTTCCCGGCTACATTTCTTCTCTCTCCCGGTTTTTCCCCAGCCGCGCGGGACCCACTTTCTTCACTCTTTTCTTTCTTTCCCTTCCTTTCTCCTTCTCCTTTTTCTTTCTTTTTTTTCTTTCTTCCCAGCCACCATGACCCGTGAATCGCCGGCCCCCCACCTTTTCTTCTTTTATTATTTTTCTCTTGTCATTTTCTTTTCTCCTTTCTCCTTATCTTCTTCCTCTTCTGCCGAGTAACCACGCCCAACCCCTCTCCTGTACTTTTCTTTCTTCTGCATTTCTTCTCCCTGCAAACCTGTGAAAGCAAAAAAAAAA
>JAKUCV010003139.1:7184-22770 GCA_028386065.3 Turnera subulata | reverse complement strand
AGCTTAACGGTAGATAGTGAACTCTTCAAGTGTATCTTGAAGGACTGGATTAGCCACAAATTAGTTGTGTGTGAACCAGTATAAAAATCTCTTGTGTCCTTCTATTTTTCAATTCCGCACTTATTTCCTGCAAAGTTTTTAATTTCCGATCATAAGCTATTCACCCCCCCCTCTAGCTTAAGTCTATTGTTTCTAACAGACAGAGGGATGGCAGAAGCTATGCACATATTGTGAAGACTGTGCCCTTAGAGGGCGGAAACCAGGGGCCTATCGAACCTGACCCTGGCGTTATATTTATTCCAACCACCAACAATGTGAAATGGCTTGCAAGAAGTGCCGTGGGGGTGCTGAGAAATCCGACGAGTATGGGATCGGTGCATCTCCTATGGGTGCTCCATGGGATGCGGGAGGTGGAAGTCTCAGATATAGGAGGGGATCGGGTCCTGGTCAGTTTTCCTAATGAGGAGTCCATGCAGATTTTCGTTTTCGTTATGTTTTTCTTCTTTTAAACCATGGCAGGACGGAGACAGGGCGGTGAACCGCCGCTGCTGGATACAGGTACGGGGAATCCCCTTGAACATATGGTGTGAGGAGTTTTTTGAGTTCATTGGGTCTCTTTTAGGGAGGTTGGTGCGGGTACATCCATCGACGGAGCAACGAAAAAACTTGGGAGCAGCTTGGATGGAAATATTAACAACCCAAGGGGAAACCATTGCTAAATCTCTAATGGTGAAGGTGCTGAATCGCTCTTACAAAATCGAAGTCGTTGAAGGTGGGTGCAAAGAGGTTGATGAGTCTAGCATGTCTTCAATGGCGACGAGATCGCAGCAGTTTGAACTGCAGGAAACCGATAAGGCGCCGGCAGCCGGGGAGGGAGAGGAGCAATATCCGGGCAGTAGAGAGCAGCGACCGGGCGGTGGAGAAATTGACGGAGTAATTCCAGAGATTGAGGGGGATCCCTTCAATCTAATGCCATTAATCTCGGAACGTAATTTACGGAGTAAGAAAGGCAAGAATGTAGCGGCAGAAAAGGAAGATGGAAACAATAAACCTATAATTTCTCCATCTTCTCCTGTCACGGAATCACAAGTCAACCATCGAGTTTTGAAACAACAAGGGACTGGTCTGGTTTATCCCAGGAGTAGCGTGGGCTCAAGTTTTCAAGCAAGCCCAACCCCAACTTATAATCCATATGGGCCTTCGGAGGGGAATGATGATGAAGATGACACACAAGGCCCACCTGGGTTTACAAAGGTGATCAGTACACGACGTAACAAACATGCTTCATGTGCCTCATTGAAGAAAATTTCCAGTGCATCACTGGCTCAAACTCATTCGGCTTTTTATAATCCTACAGACCCGGATTACATACTTTTTCTTGAGAACAGGTTGGCCAAGGCGATAAGTTTGGCAAGAGTCAGTACTCGTAAGAAGTTCAAGAAGGTGAACCCTTAGGGACATGTTACCTCTGCAGACTATACTACTCACAGTGCCACGCGACGAGAGAATGTAAGGTTGCATCAGTCTTCACCACAGCCAACTGTCAACATTGAATCTCCGAACATCCCATCAATGCAAGAAGCTATAAAAACCGTGGCAGTGGGGGATGAACTAGGTTGGAACAGAGTGGAGGGTCGTCAACAGACGCTTATGATGGCACAGGAATTAATAGTGAAGGAACATGCTGAATGGAGTAAGTCGAAACCGAATGTTTAGTCTTATATCCTGGAATTTAAGAGGGGCATTGGCGTCGTCAAAGCATAGACATCTGCACTCTTTAATTTATCAGAATAAAGCTTCCTTTGTTTTTCTATGTGAGACGAGGTTACAGTTGATCTCTGAATACTGGTGTCGGAAAATATGGTCACCACCTAATCTACAGTTCTTGACAGTGGATGCTATCGGGTTATCGGGCGGTTTATTGTTAATGTGGGATGATGATGACTTCCATTGTAACAGCCATGCTGTAGGGGAGCGTTGGATCTTGATTGAAGGAACGTTGGTGCAGTCTAATATAAACATAGCTATATGTTGTGTGTATGCTTCTATTGATATTGACGAACGTATCAACATGTGGTCATCTCTTGTTACCCAAAAACTTGCTCATCGTCTCCATGGCTAGTGGTGGGTGATTTTAATGAGACGTTGCATGCAGAGGAGAGGAAGAGTGGAAGAGTGTATGCACGGGATCGGGTGCGCTTAGAAGGTTCATGGACTCCATAAATCTTTTGGAATTCCCTCCTCAAGGGCATCAGTATACATGGCGAATTCAATAGCTGCTAGTAGAATAGATAGAGCCATGGCGGAACCGGAGTGGAGCATCTCTTTCCCTTCTCTAACTCTACAAATAGCGAGCAAGGGTACTTCAGATCATTGGCCTCTAATCTTAGCACAAGAAAAGAAGGATTGGGGTTTCAAGCCTTTTCGGTTTTTGTCTTGTTGGTGGACATACCCGAATTTTGATACTGTGATTTCTGGTATGTGGGCAACGATTGAACAGGAGGTTCCAGGGAGATTCTGCTTATTGAAAAAACTAAGCAAATTACGGGGTAGCCTTGCTCTTTGAAACCGGCATTCATTTGGTCAGGTGGATCAGAAAGTGTCGGCATTACAAGCTGAAGTTGATGATTTGGAGCTCAGGAGTGAACAAGTACAGCTGTCAGATGCTGAATGGCAGCACTTAGCTGATACTCGTCTTAATCTTTATAATTGGGATAAACGACGGGAGAGTTTATGGAGGCAAAAATCCCGGGTGACATGGAGCAAGCTCGGGGATCGTAACACCAACTTTTTCCACACGGTGGCATGTAATCGGGGGAGAAAGAAAGGTATTACTGGTGTTCGATATGAGGGTCAAGATGTTACTAGTCCAGCAGGGATCAAAGCGGTGGCAGTATCCTATTTTTCTAACTTATATGGAGACACAGCTTCATCTCGGCCCAAGATTGGGACTTTAGAATTTAATTCCCTTGACCATGCTACTGCGGCATACTTAGAGCGTCCAATAACTATAGAGGAGCTCAAGAATGCGGTGTGGGCCTGTGAAAGTATGAAGGCACCAGGCCCTGATGGTTTTAATTTCTCCTTTTACAAAAGATGTTGGGATTTTCTCAAAGCTGACTTGTTTGATTTGGTTCAGCAGTTCTTTGAAACAGGCAGGTTGCCGAAGGGGTCCAATTGTTCTTACAATACCTTGCTCCCAAAAAAAACCATGGCAGAAGGTTTTGACGAATACAGGCCTATTACACTGATACACAGCTTATACAAAATTGTCTCAAAAATACTTGCAGAGCGTATGAAACCGGTTATGGATATTTTGGTGAGTATGACACAGTCAGCTTTCATTGCAGGGAGATATATTCTGGACTGTCATCTTGTCGCGTCAGAGGTGATTCACTCTTTAAAGTTGTCCAAATCACGGGCTGTGGTTTGGAAAATTGACTTTAGAAAAGCATATGATTCCATCTCATGGTCATATCTTCTGCAAGTGATGGAAAGGATGGGGTTTGGTGCAAAATGGATTTCCTGGATCAAGGCTTGCCTTCAATCAGCCATGTTGTCAATCCTCATTACTGGCTCACCCTCTTCTGAATTTACCATGCAGAAAGGACTAAGGCAAGGGGACCCCCTATCACCATTTTTGTTCTTATTGGCTGCAGAGGGTTTATCTTCTCTAATGCACACGGCTTCTGAATGTGGAATGCTTGCTCCGGTGATTGTGAATAATATTCCTATTTCCCTTCTACAGTTTGCGGATGATACACTGTTGTTCTCACAAGCTGATACTACTGCTTTGCTAACTTTAAAAAGGGTTTTGCGATGCTTTGAGATGCTTTCAGGGCTGAGTATCAATTTCCACAAAAGTGGTCTAGCTGGGATTTCCATGGGTGAAGCAGAAGTTCTCTCTTTTGCCGATATCTTATTGTGCATGTAAGTTTCCCTAGGCTATATGACAATCATATACAAGTAAAAGATGCAGCGGAAGCAAAGGAAACTTAGCCAAGAACCACATGTGAAGCATATAAACCGTATAACAAAATTTCATACCTTGTTCGGTTGAGGTCTTTCACCCAACTGCTGGAACGAATCATCTAGACCAAGAACAAGGCTGGAACGAATCAGTTAGAGCAAGAAGAAGCCCTGCTCCTCTACGGTATCCACACGAACCATGACCTTCTCGGAATCGTCACACGAATCCAAGAACGAGCTCCCCGGACTGATGTGCTAGCAAGAGTAAAACCGGGAACTTGTGTTTGTGGTGTTTTGGTGTTCCTTTTCTTTCACAAAGAAAGGGGTAAGTATGTGTTTTCTCAAGCTCTCAAGAACACTTCTCAAGGCTCAATCCTCTGAATTTTTCAGACACAAAAACGTTCTAACCAACCCAAGTGTGAAGAATAATGCCTTAGACAAAAGCATGTGCATGCCAACTCACAAAGGCATGTCAAAGTGGACAACACCTCTGGCCAACATGTTTCCACTAACTCTTAGTGGGAATATTCATCACAAGGCTGCAATAATGGCTCCACTAATCTGATGCTTAGTGAACCAAACCACCCCAAAACGACCCGGTTCAACCATGGTCCAACCACACCCGGTCCAACCATGGTCCAACCACGGTTCGACCATCTGCTCGAATCAACGGTTCTATGTGTGTGACCCTGTAGGCACTTGTAACGTCCGGCAATAGTTGTAAAATCTCATTTTACAATTATAAGCAAAGAGCGGCGTCTAGCAACACATCATTGCTACCCGAACGACAAGATCAGTACTGATTCTCTATGCCTCGTAAGTATGTCATCGTCCCTTCGTCCCATTATAAAGATTAAACCGAGACATGGAATATGTCAATCTCGTATATGTTTAATCTCGGTTTCTTGATCCTCGAGTTATTATTACAACCCATCCGTAATAATAACCGACTAGGGACATTTAAGAATATACATATCAAATATATATATATACTAGGGTTATAAGTATGTGCAAGCGTTTATCTCATAAACGATACTTATTGGAATAACCTTAAAGTGTATGTACATGACTATAAATAAACATCCATGATTGGCTTTTGTGCATATTACTAACAGTGCAAACCTGAAAAATTACCTTTCATGTACCTGGGCTTGCCGTTGGGTGCGAATATGCGCCAAACCAAGTGTTGGGACCCTGTGGTGCAGAAGTTTAGGTCCCGACTCCACTCGTGGAAGGGGAGATTTTTAACATTTTCTGGAAGATTAGTTCTTATCAAATCTGTACTTTCATCCCTGCCACTATACTATCTTTCTATGTTTAAGCTGTCAGGCGTGGTAGTTAAGAAACTGGATCGTATCCAGCGTGAGTTTTTGTGGGGAGGTAGTGCCACGCAGAAAAAATTCCCCATGTTGAGTGGGATAAGGTCATGATGCCTAAGAACAAGGGTGGCCTTGGAGTTGGAAACTTGGTGGTAAAAAACATTTGTTTGCTCTATAAATGGCTTTGGCGGTATAGTACGCAGGAGGGGCACCTTTGGCAGAGAATAATCTCTGCCAAGTGTGGGGTGGCAGAGACATCCATGACACCAAATTTTGATATCTCCAAAGCATCCCCAATTTTGAAGAACATTTTACGAAGTGGAGATTATCCATGTGTGGGCCCCCGAACTCTAAAATCCGGTATGTCATTAACCATTGGTGGCGGGGATCGTATTCGATTTTGGAGTGATGAATGGTCCCCCATGGGCTGTTTGGAGCTTCGATTCAAGAGGCTTTATCTCTTGTCTAAATTCAAGCAAGCTTCGCTTCGAGATGTTGTACAGGAGGGTCTATTATTGAATGGTAATTTGACGAGCTGGTCACGACCTTTATACAAGTGGGAAAGGGAGATTTGTGCCCAGATGTTGGGGCCTATTGAGGGAGTGCAGTTCTGTCCGGACTGCCGTGATTCTTGGATATGGATGCATGAGGGGACGGGTTTGTACACAGTTCGGTCAGCCTATTCTTTTCTCACTTCTAGTACAACAACCCCACGACCACTGGCTTGGTTGGGTTTGGCCCCACCAAAAATTGAATTTTTTCTGTGGTTGGTGTTAAATGAGGGAGTTATTACTAAGGAGTTCCTTGGTCGGCGGGGTATGCTTCAAGCAGGAGATTTGGCTTGTTCTTTTTGCTCGGAAGCGTTGGAGGATATTACTCATTTGCTACTTCTCTGTCCCGTTGTTGCCCCTCTTTGGCAACATCTTTGTCGATGGTGGGATTTTGTTGGATTGCACCGAGAAGTGTGATTAATTGGTTAGTGCAGTGGCCGGGCTTGGCAGGAGTCCGCCATGCCGAACAAGCTTGGATGCTTTTGGGACTTGCAATGATGTGGTCCATTTGGCTTGCACGTAATGCTCTTATTTTTCGCAAAAGGATTTGCAGGTGGATTTACTTTTTGACTTGGTCCTCTCTCGGGCCCTATGGTGGTTTAAGTCACTTCATCCGCAATTCTCATATAGTGCAAGAGCTGTTCTTGTATCATTGGAGACCTTCAGAGGTTGGCGTTTGGGGAAATCAGCCACAATAGGCTTTTCGATGTAACGGGCATCTAAGCCCAGCTTTGGTGTTGTGACTGTCTTGTTGACAGGTTGCTTACGGTAATTTTCACAGTCTTTTGTACATATTATTTTATATTAATGAAGAACGTCGATTAGCATAAAAAAAAACAATCTGGACGAACCTAAACAAACGTAAATAATCATTGAAAGATTGAACTTTAGAAGAGAAAAGAAATAAAAAAAAGGAGAATTGTTGAGTTGAAAGGCCGCTTACAAGATTTTTAAATATAATAGACAATAATAAAAGTGCCCTACTATTTGAAAACATGGACTAACAAGTATTTTAAATTTTATTCACATGTCAAATAAGCTAACGGAATCTTTTCGGCTTCCCTAGTTAGTTAGTTAGGTGCTAACATCATCAAAAAGGAACTTTAACGACCCTCGCGCAAGTTTAGATTCCCTCTCAATTTTTTTTTTCATTTAAATACCGCTTTACCTGCAGCCTGTGATCATGGACCCTAACGACGTCCACGGAACCTAATACAGTCCACGACACTAAAAACACAACAAGTTTTCCTGAAAACTACATCGCCCACCCAGTGAAACCAAATTAGTAGAAGCTTGAAGAATAAGAATTCAACTACTACGGTATTTTCGGCATAATTTGGGCAAAGAATAGTTAAATAGTCTTACAGATTATAAGAAGGGAGAAAATTAAAATCCCAAGTGAGGAAAATATGGTAAAGGCATTCCTATGCTGAAGAGAATAACTATGAAGATAGTAAACACAAAGTAATAGTATGCAATAAAAAGTCACACTTTTGAAAAAAAATACTATGAAAAGGGACTGTCAAGCAACTTCATGACGTTCATTTGCAAGATCGAAAGTCTTGAGTTTGTATTCGTTTCTAACCAAAAAAAAATGTTTCTAAGCCAATTATATTAAAGTGGAAAAGGAAACACATCCACAGTTATGTGTTATACCATCCGTATGTCAAATTTTAAATTTTGTTTTTCCCGAGTCAAAAAAAAAATTTAAGTTGATTATTCTATTAAATTCCACCAATGAGAGGATACTTCCCACACAAATGATCATGTCCACATACATTGAAGTACCAAGCTTGAATAAATATTTTTTGAATTATAGCAACTACTAGGACATTGGAAAGCTGTCTATTGCCGCAGATAATTCTTTGCCTGCCAATTTTGCTTGAGTCTGCTTTTCAAGTCATTAATATACATGGAGAGCCAAGATGAAAAAATTATGTACACTCGGTTCACGGATCGGAACAGTTTCACAAAATTGTCGCTGCAAACAATGTACCATTTCTCAACGTCTAAAAACAATTCATGTCTAAAAAAAAAATTCCTATCATCATCATCATGCATTCTAATAGTTCCTATTATCCAAACAGCTCTGAAATCAAGAAAAATATGACTAAATTTCTTAGTTTCTCAATATCATTACGTGAAATTAGTTATAGAGACTAATGAAAATAGTTTTCTTCTTGAGTAACAGTGTTTGGGAAGAGATATGAGATGAGCTGACATGGAATATTTGAGTAACAACCGGCTATTGTCCTAATACAGCACATAACGATCGCATAGGTTTTACTTCCTCATCAAAGCGTAAAAATAATAGGTAGAATGTTACTTTAATTAATGTACAAATTAATAACTTATCACCCCAGATTGAATGCTTGATTCATGCCGGTTAGGATAATAAGTTTTGTTCGAATGTCTGATCTTATAAATAAGCATTTTTCGTAGTTGAATTCCATTGCAGAGAAAAAGTGTGACAATCCAGTAATCATAAGCATAAACTTTCAGTCACACAAAATGGAGAGCCTTGCAAAAACCGCAGTTCTTCTATTATTTTCTTTGATGATGCTTATAGTTCTACCAGGACATGAAGCTAGAAGATTAGAAGTGGAAGTGGAAGAATCAGCACAGGCTCCTCCTCCCTATTCACCAATCATATCAAGTTGTGCTCCTAAGCTCCCTAAGAATTGTGGAGATGAGGTGCGAGATAGTGTACTTGGCCTAGAAGGCTCTGTTCCCACCGATGAGTGTTGTCGTCAACTGGTTCGATGGGGCAAAACATGTCATGATGCGTTCGCTCAACTCCTCCTATCCTTAGAACCAGCATCACAAAAATCTTCAATCTTGGCAAATACTAAAACCATTTGGGAGGGTTGTGTTGATGTTGTTGCTCAACCACCACTCTCTTTTTAATTATCACGATCTCTTCTAGATGATATGTACTTAATTAGAATATCATAAATAAATTATTTTCATAATTTATGTTTTCTTTCCCTTATGCTTTCTCATTGTTGAAAAAAAGAATAACTGATACGATTGTCAAAGGTTAACTATATTTGTTTGTAATCCAAATCTCAAGAATCCTACTAGTTAATATGGATTGCATATATATACTGGCAGCCAGGGACGGATCCAGAAATAATTATCAGTTTACGAAAAAAATTAAACTACAAAAAATCATTCTAACCCAAAAAATATGTACAAACTTTACATTATAAAATACTCCCTCCCTCCCTTCCCTATTACTTAAAATTTTCGCATAACCTTTAAAATGTCTATATTGGTCTAGATAATAAGAATGGGAACCACAAATCCAGCCCAACCCATTTGGCAAGAGATTAAAATTTCAAACCCATCTTAATTACTTATCTAAATAGAAACTGAAAATTAGAATTGAGTAATTTGTAAATTTATGTATTACAATTTAGGAAGTTAAATCAAAAGAAAACTAAAAGATAAACGGTTGTAACAATCTTGACGAACCTAAACAAACCCAAATAATCATTGAAAGAATGAACTTTAGAAGAGAAAAGAAACAAAAAAAAGGAGAATTGTTGAGCTGAAAGGCCGCTTACAAGATTTTAAAATATAATAGAAAGTAATAAAAGTGCCCTACTATTTGAAAACATGGACTAACAAGTATTTTAAATTTTATTCACATGTCAAATAAGTTAACGGAATCTTTTCGGCTTCCTTAGTTAGTTAGTTAGGTGCTAACATCATCAAAAAGGAACTTTAACGACTCTCGCGCAAGTTTAGATTCCCTCTCAAATTTTTTTTTTTCATTTAAATACCGCTTTACCTGCAGCCTGTGATCATGGAACCTAACGACGTCCGCAGAACCTAATACAGTCCACGACACTAAAAACGCAACAAGTTTTCTTGAAAAATACATCGCCAACCCAGTGAAACCAAATTATTAGAAGCTTGAAGATTAAGAATTCAACTACTACCGTATTTTCGGCTTAATTTGGGCAAAGAATAATTAAATAGTCTTACAGATTTTAAGGAGGGAGAAAATTAAAATCCCGAGTGATAAAAATATGGTAAAGGTTTAGATTCCATTCATGTCAAAAAAAGAGATTCCTATCATCATCATCATGCATTCTAATAGTTCGTATTATCCAAACAGTTCTGAAATCAAGAAAAATGTGACTAAATTTCTTAGTTTCTCAATATCATTACGTGAAATTAGTTATAGAGACTAACAAAAATAGTTTTCTTATTGAATAACAGTATTTGAGAAGAGATATGAGATGAGCTAACATGGAAATATTTGAGTAACAACCGGCTGTTGTCCTAATACAGCACTTCACGATCGCATAGGTTTTACTTTCTCATCAAAGCGTAAAAATAATAGGCAGAATGTTACTTTAATTAATGTACAAATTAATAACTTATCACCCCAGATTGAATGCTTGATTCATGCCGGTTAGGATAATAAGTTTTGTTCGAATGTCTGATCTTATAAATAAGCATTTTTCGTAGTTGAATTCCATTGTAGAGAAAAAGTGTGACAATCCAGTAATCATAAGCATAAACTTTCAGTCACACAAAATGGAGAGCCTTGCAAAAACCGCAGTTCTTCTATTATTTTCTTTGATGCTTATGGTTCTACCAGGACATGAAGCTAGAAGATTGGAAGTGGAAGTGGAAGAATCAGCACAGGCTCCTCCTCCCTATTCACCAATCATATCAAGTTGTGCTCCTAAGCTCCCTAAGAATTGTGGAGATGAGGTGCGAGACAGTGTACTTGGCCTAGAAGGCTCTGTTCCCACCGATGAGTGTTGTCGTCAACTGGTTCGATGGGGCAAAACTTGTCATGATGCGTTCGCTCAACTCCTCGTATCCTTAGAACCAGCATCACAAAAATCTTCCATCTTAGCAAATAGTAAAACCATTTGGGAGGGTTGTGTTGATGTTGTTGCTCAACCACCAGTCTCTTTTTAGTTATCACCATCTCTTAGAGATGATATGTACTAAATTAGAATATCATAAATAAATTATTTTCAAAATTTATGTTTTCTTTCCCTTATGCTTTCTCATTGTTGAAAAAAAGAATAACTAATACGATTGTCAAAGGTTAACTATATTTGTTTGTAATACAAATCTCAAGAATCCTAGTAGTTAATATGGATTGCATATATATACGGGCAGCCAGGGACGGATCCAGAAATAATTATCAGTGTACGAAAAAAATTAAACTACAAAAAATCATTCTAGCCCAATAATATGTATAAACATTACATTATAAAATACTCCCTCCCTCTCTTCCCTATCACTTAAAATTTTCGCACAACCTTTAAAATGTCAATTATGGTCTAGATAATTAGAATGGGAACCACAAATCCAGCCCAACCCATTTGGCAAGAGATTAAAATTTCAAACCCATCTTAATTACTTATCTAAATAGAAACTGAAAATTAGAATTGAGTAATTTGTAAATTTATGTATTACAATTTAGGAAGTTAAATCAATAGAAAACTAAAAGATAAACGGTTGTAACAATCTGGATGAACCTAAACAAACCTAAATAATCATTGAAAGAATGAACTTTAGAAGAGAAAAGAAACAAAAAAAAGGAGAATTGTTGAGCTGAAAGGCCGCTTACAAAATTTTTAAGTATAATAGACAATAATAAAAGTGCCCTACTATTTGAAAACATGGACTAAGAAGTATTTTAAATTTTATTCACATGTCAAATAAGTTAACGGAGTCTTTTCGGCTTCCTTAGTTAGTTAGTTAGGTGCTAACATCATCAAAATGGAACTTTAACGACCCTCGCGCAAGTTTAGATTCCCTCTCAAATTTTTTTTTCATTTAAATACCGCTTTACCTGCAGCCTGTGATCATGGAACCTAACGATGTCCACAGAACCTAATACAGTCCACGACACTAAAAACACAACAAGTTTTCCTAAAAACTACATCGCCCACCCAGTGAAACCAAATTATTAGAAGCTTGAAGAATAAGAATTCAACTACTACGGTATTTTCGGCTTAATTTGGGCAAAGAATAATTAAATAGTCTTACAGATTTTAAGAAGGGAGAAAATTAAAATCCCAAGTGAGGAAAATATGGTAAAGGTTTAGATTCCATTCATGTAAAAAAAAAAATTCCTATCATCATCATCATGCATTCTAATAGTTCTTATTATCCAAACAGTTCTGAAATCAAGAAAAATGTGACTAAGTCAGCGGCGGTAAGTTATTTCTCTCAATTGTATGGGGATATGGTCCCTTCACGACCAAGGATTGGGAATCTACAGTTGAATGTCCTTGACGCTAATACGGCAGCTTCGTTGGAGAGGCAGATAACAATGGAGGAGCTAAAGGAGGCAGTATGGGCCTGTGATAGTATGAAGGCGCCAGGACCCGATGGTTTTAATTTCTCTTTTTATAAAAGAGGGTGGGATTTTCTGAAGCATGATCTATTTGATTTGGTCCAGCAATTCTTGGCAACAGGGAAGCTCCCAAAAGGGGCTAATTGTGCATATATAACTCTTCTACCTAAAAAAGTGTCTGCCGAAGGGTTCGATGAGTATAGGCCTATTACTTTGATTCATGGATTGTACAAAATTGTGTCAAAAGTGCTCGCAGAGAGATTGAAGCCGGTTATGGATACATTGGTCAGTAGCACACAGTCTGCTTTCCTGGCCGGTAGATACATTCTGGATTGTCATCTTGTTGCATCTGAGGTGATTCACTCATTGAAGAAAGCTAAGACACAAGTTGTGGTGTGGAAGCTGGATTTTCGAAAAGCCTATGATTCTATCTCCTGGGACTATCTCTTGCAAGTAATGGGAAGGAAGGGATTTGGTGGACGATGGTTGTCCTGGATTAAGGCTTGTCTTCAATCGGCTACACTATCTGTGCTCATCAATGGTTCCCCTTCTCCAGAATTCAGGATGGAGAAAGGATTGCGGCAGGGTGACCCTCTTTCCCCGTTTTTGTTTCTCTTGGCCGCAGAGGGATTGCCTTTGTTGTTAAACAAGGCTTGTGAAAAGGGCCTTTTCACCCCAGTCCTTGTACACAATGTTCCACTCTCACTTCTACAATTTGCAGACGATACATTGTTATTCTCTAAGGCGGATCCTTCTTCTTTGTTGACATTAAAGAGGATTTTGCGATGCTTTGAGATGCTTTCTGGGTTGAGTATTAATTTTCACAAGAGCGGCTTGGTTGGGCTGGGTATGCGAGAGGCGGAGGTCACTTCTCTTGCTGATTCTTTGCAATGCAAACCTTTACCTTTCACTTACTTGGGCTTGCCTTTGGGTGCAAGTATGCGATTAGCAAAGCACTGGGAGTCGGTGGTTTAAAAGTTTAGAGTTAGATTGCACTCTTGGAAGGGCAGGTTCTTGTCTTTTGCAGGACGTTTGGTTCTCGTCAAAGCAGTTCTATCCTCCCTACCCCTATACTACCTATCCATGTTTAAAATACCGGGTGCTGTTGTCAAGCGCCTCATCCGTATTCAACGTCAATTTCTATGGGGTGGGAGTGCTATGCAAAAGAAATTATCCAATGTTGCATGGTCTAAAGTCATTACGCCAAAGTCTCAGGGGGGGCTTGGAGTTGAAAATTTATTGGTTAAAAATCAGTGCCTTCTATATAAATGGATTTGGAGGTACCTATCACAAGAGGGGCAGCTTTGGCAAAGATTAATCTCTGCGATGTGTGGGTTATCTAATTCGTCCATGACACCTTGTTTTGATATGGAAAGAGCTTCTCCAATTTGGAAAAATATAATGAGAAGTGGGGAGGCTACTGGCTCAAGTTCTAGGGCATTAAGCTCCGGGCTGTCCTTGAAAATAGGGGATGGGGGGAGAGTGAGTTTCTGGTGTGATGAATGGTCGTCCTTAGGGTGTTTGAAGCTTCGTTTCAAACGGCTCTTCCTTGCCTCACCTTTCCAACAAGCTACAGTAAAGGAAGTTCGGCAGGCGGAATTATTACACCCCCACATCTCTGTCGGTTGGTCTCGGCCATTGTATACTTGGGAGATGGCCGTGTGCGGTCAGTTCAAGGCGGCGCTAGAGGGGTTGCCTTTACATATTGATCAGTTGGACACTTGGACGTGGGTGCATGAGGGCTCTGGTTTGTATACTGTACGGTCAGTGTATAGATTTATGGTTGACACTGCTATAACCCATCAAAAACCGATTGCTTGGCTGGGTTTAGCACCGCCGAAGAATGAGTTTTTCTTATGGTTGGCCATAAATGAGGGCGTGGTCACCAGAGACTTTCTTGGTCGTAGGGGCATTATTCCGGAGGAGGATTCAGACTGTCCTCTATGTTTACTAGCGCATGAGGATATTTCTCACCTATTTTTTCAATGCCCGGTGACTGTGCCATTATGGCAACGACTTTGTCGGTGGTGGGGGGTTTGCTGGATATATTCGGGTACCATTGACTCTTGGCTTTTGCAGTGGCCAGGGTTGGCAGGAGTTTGGAGTTTAGAACAAGCATGGATGCTTCTGGGGCTTGCCATGCTTTGGTCAATATGGCTTGCCCGAAACGCATGTGTTTTCTCGCAGGTGCCGCTGCAACCGGATTTATTATTTGATTTGGTACTCTCTAGGGGTCTTTGTTGGTTCAAAATGCTGCATCCTTCGTTCCCTTATAGTGCGGGAGCGGTTTTAGCGTCACCGGAGCCTTTTAGGGGGTGGAGTTCGGGTCAATCAGACACAATAGGCCTCACTTTGTAATGAGAGATAACAACTTTGTTTTGGCGTTGCCACTTGTATCTGGTTCGGGTGAAGGGTTTATTATCCTCACCCTTACATTCTTTGTATATAACCATTAGTCTTAATAAACATCATCGATTAGTATCAAAAAAAAAAGAAAAATGTGACTAAATTTCTTAGTTTCTCAATATCATTACGTGAAAATAGTTATAGAGACTAATGAAAATAGTTTTCTTCTTGAGTAACAGTATTTGGGAAGAGATATGAGATGAGCTAATATGGAAATATTTGAGTAACAACCGGCTATTGTCCTAATACAGCACATAACGATCGCATAGGTTTTACTTTCTCATCAAAGCCTAAAAATAATAGGCAGAATGTTACTTTAATTAATGTAAAAATTAGTAACTTATCACCCCAGATTGACTGCTTGATTCATGCCGGTTAGGATAATAAGTTTTGTTCGAATGTCTGATCTTATAAATAAGCATTTTTCGTAGTTGAATTCCATTGCAGAGAGAAAGTGTGACAATCCAGTAATCATAAGCATAAACTTTCAATCACACAAAATGGAGAGCCTTGCAAAAACCGCAGTTCTTCTATTATTTTCTTTGATGATGCTTATGGTTCTACCAGGACATGAAGCTAGAAAATTGGAAGTGGAAGTGGAAGAATCAGCACAGGCTCCTCCTCCCTATTCACCAATCATATCAAGTTGTGCTCCTAAGCTCCCTAAGAATTGTGGAGATGAGGTGCGAGACAGTGTACTTGGCCTAGAAGGCTCTGTTCCCGCCGATGAGTGTTGTCATCAACTGGTTCGATGGGGCAAAACTTGTCATGATGCGTTCGCTCAACTCCTCGTATCCTTAGAACCAGCATCACAAAAATCTTCCATCTTAGCAAATAGTAAAACCATTTGGGAGGGTTGTGTTGATGTTGTTGCTCAACCACCAGTCTCTTTTTAATTATCACGATCTCTTCTAGATGATATGTACTAAATTAGAATATCATAAATAAATTATTTTCAAAATTTATGTTTTCTTTCCCTTATGCTTTCTCATTGTTGAAAAAAA
>JAKUCV010003138.1:3177-24429 GCA_028386065.3 Turnera subulata | reverse complement strand
ACAAGGATTTCCTATAGATGAACTCTCTATATATCTTCATCCTTGTTGCTTCAAATCTTGTACTCCTTTGTCTTAGACTTGTGCTTCATTGATTGATGTCTTTTTGCTTTTCTTCAAGGAATGAATTCATGAATGGAGCTTTGGTTAGTTTGTCATTATCAAAACCCTAAAATGAAACATGGAAGCATTAGTCCTAACATCATGGGATGTAAGGACTATGTTAGATATCAGGACATAGTAAGGGATGCTCAGAAGGCTGAAGTCACATGGCGTGATCAACAGGAGTTTTATCGGAAGAGAAATGCACCGCAGGTTCCACCTAGTCAGAACAAGAAGCCATATGTACCTACCGCTAGTGCACCTGCAGCTGGACGAGGACAGAACCAGTCGACGACCTATGGACGTGGTTGGACTAACAACCGCGGAGCTCCGACTGGAGGATGGAGTGGACCTGGAGTGACTAGTTCTGGAGATAACCGTTTTCGACGTCCCATATCATCGGTCAGTTGTTTCGAGTGCAATAAGTTGGGACACTACCGTTATGCATGCCCAAAGCTTGGGAGAGTCAGTAACTCTACACCAGCACCAACAGTTCAGGCCTCTGTAGCTAGCGTGCCAGGTGGATCTAGAGCACAAGGACAAGGACAAGGTCGTGGCCGAGGGTAAATTTATATTTTACCGGGACTGTAAAAATGCTTTGTATAGTAATTTGCCATGTAAAAATAATCTTGGGTAATTATTTCAGGGTAAATTATGCATCGGATTCCGAAACCGAGCTCTATCCCACGTTCGGGATTTTTCCGCGGATTTTACTGACCAAATTTAAAATTTTCCAGGTCCAGGAATCTCGAGAAAATTCAGGTTTATCCTCGAATTATGGGGCCAGAAATTAAGTCAATGGGGTATTACAGTTATTTTCTGGTCCGGACGGGACACGCCTCACATCCAGCACAGTGCTACATAATTGAGGCAGCTCAATTATGCAGCCTGTGAGCCGCCTCTCCCTTGTATTGCTTGTCCCACCCGTGACATACCAGTGTGCTGCATGATTCTCTTCTGCTCTTACACCACTACCATTTTTTATTCTGCCTGCAAACCCATCACCCAGCATTACCTTCCTCTACAACTTAGCAAAAAAAACTCACTGCCATCTACCTTCCTCATCCTTACCCTGCAAAAACACATACTTCAACTCACCACAAAACCCATCAGTGCAAACCAATACCGGGAAAAAGAAAAAGGAAAAGAAGAAAAAGAAAACAGAAAGGAAGAGAAGCAACCGAGCCACCTCACCACCGCCGGCCGCCACCACACACCACCACCATCTTTCTTCCGCTCCCACACACCGTCACCGCCACCCTCATCGCACCATCAACCACTCGACACCCTCCACCACCACGAGCCCTGCGCAGCACCACCGACGCCTCCACCGAGCCACCAACCACCTGCACCGACCCTGACGCCTCACTGCAGCCGCCGGACCCAACGAGCAAGCCGCCCAGATTCGCCATCTCCTTCCTCGCCGCCAGCTTCCCTTTCCCTGCCGTCGTCTCGCCTCGACCTCGCGCTCCCCTTCCGCTCCGTCTCGTCGCCGTGCCGGACTGCTGCCGCCTAGGTGAGTAACCCGTTTTGTAAACGGGTGTGTAGATGGGTTGAAGACGACCCGAATATCAGGGTCGCGGGTCGACCCATCTCTATCGCGGGTCGTGGGTTGACCCGGCTGGGTTGTTTGGGCTGGTATGGGTTGGACAAGTTTGGGCTGAAATCTGGGCTTTGGACATGGGCTTGAATGGCTCACAGGTCATAGCCCAGACCAGTAAATAATGTGTTTAATAATTAAAAAGGGTATATGCACATAGATAAATTCCGAAAATTAGGAAAAAAATTACATAATTATATTCTGTAAAAAAAGTAATAATAATAATAATAGGGGATTATATTTTCTAGAAATATATATATTGGTAAATAACCTTACAGAAAAAATTTTAGAAAAAGATAACCATTTTATAGAAATAATTTTGGAAAGTACATACTTAAGGAAAATAAAAATGGGAAGGGTATTATCAAAGTAAATGCGCACCGGAATAATAACCAGGTATAAGTACGGCATTATTCTGACACCTGAAAATAAATGGTGAATTATGATGATATTGGGAATAACCCGGGGAAGTATCGAGCTAGCACAGTATTTATTTTACGGCTTACAGTAATAGTCGAGCATTTGCATATCATCTTATGTGTGCGTAATTATTGTTTGATATCGGAATTGATAACGAGCAGTACCCTAAGGAGCCTGAGCCGGAACATTTCGAGGACTTTCAGGAGTAGGGAATCGGCTAAGGTGAGGATAAGTAATTATTTATATACTGCCGTAGTACCAAGTTGCTGTTGTGTTATATGCTTGAATAGTTCTTTGTGGCTGTGAATGGTTGATGTGAGATGAATTTAATTGATATTTGTTGCCGTTGATATTGCTGAAATGATGCTACTGTTGATGTTATTGGTAATATTAGAAATGTGGTATTAGTAGGTTATTTCTGTTGTTGTTGGCTGTGAAAATTGTGTGAGTAGGGTACTGAGGGTACTAGCTGATGTAAGCTTCTATTATCCAGACGAGCGGAGAGGTTGTGAGCCTGCTCGAGATAATGAGATAATGGTGGGGTAATTGTGTCAAAGTAACTAGATGAGGGTAAAGAAATAATAAAGCTGGTTACACTTAGACATCTAGTAAATCACAGTTAGATATTGGAACAGCTAGATGGTAGTCTCATTTTTATGGTGCTGGGGGAGAGTGTGCTTGGGGTCTGCTCCCTGTCTGTACCAATTTTTATTTTAGGCACTATGGGAGAGTGTGCTTGGGGTCTGCTCCCTGTCTGTGCCAGTTATACGTGGAGGTACCAGGGCGGGGTCCACAGGCTAGCTAGCTTAACTACCAGGCGACGGCCACCATTTAACTAGTGATAGGGGCCCTGATAATAAAATTGGTATATCGTGTCTAGAATCACAGAGTGTGTTATTTAGGGTTCGTGTGAACCTTGGTTAATTGCTGTTGATGTGACTTGGATTATTTACGGTTGTTAGTATATGTATATTTGCTTATGGATTTTACCCGGTGAGCACTTCGGACTCACCCCTCGCCTGCGTGACCTGGTCGCGTAGTTTGATTGTGCGTAGATCAGGTACGTTTGAGGCAAGCTGTGGCGCACCCTCTGCTAGGCCCGAATCCATCCTGCGTTGCATCATGATTATACTGTTGTCTATTGTTGTGTTGTATTAAGACTTCCGCTGCTTGCATTTTTATTTCTTGATTCGGTTGCATGTTGTAATAATGCTCCCGTGCCGGAACTACTACTGTTGATGTATTATGTACTTTTATTGTATTAATACTGTTGGTTGTGATATTTACCACTGTGGTTACTGTAATAGTATGTGGTCCCACATGTTTACTGTGTATAACGGTAAATACGGATCGGGACATTTCATTTTGGTAGCGGAGTAGGCTGTAGGTCCTTGGTTGTTGTTTAATTGTTTGTGCATATCCTGCTCCACATGTTATAAATTCTATACTCATGCATACATCTTCATATAGGTAGGACGAGATGGATCCGGCTGAGGGACACTAGCATGCCGCCCAACGGCGCTTGGAAGAGGACCAAGTGTCAATCGGTCAACCGCATGCCTACGTGGAAGAACCACATGTCTATGATGGGGTACCGGGTATGCCGTACCAGATGTCCCTGTAGATGATGCACATGATGACACAGATCCTTCATCGACAGACAGCTAGGGGACCAGTCGAGGACCCTATTTTTACCAAGCTATCTGAGCTTGAAGCTGAGTCTTTCTCAGGAGCGACTGACCCTCGTGAGGGGGACGAGTGGTTACGCTAGAACGTCAGGGTCATGCTTTAGATCAAGTGCACAACCGACCAGTGGGCGAACTATGCCGCTTCTCTTTTCTGTAAAGAAGCAGCAACATGGTGGGAATCTACTGCAAGAGACCTGCCGAAACCAGTGGTGATGCCATGGGCTGAGTTCACGGCCATGTTCAAGGACAAGTTCATTACTGAATAGTTTCGGATGTTCTCATAAAGTTTGCTTTCAAATTGTTTTTTGGCAGTGTTCCAAAACATCGATGTTCCATTGGTAAACATCGATGTTCTAGTGACCGTTAGACCAATAATTCATATTTTGCTGGCAAAAAAATCGATGTCCTCTTGGTAAACATCGAAGTTCTTGTGACCGTTGGACCAATAATTCATATTTACTGGCAGAACATCGATGTTCTGATTATAAACATCGATGTTCAACCGTTATGAGCAAAAACCTTTTCAGCTTCCTATGCCATTTTGTCTAAAGAAGCTTTGGATTAATTCCCAAACGGTGATACAAGTTTTCAGACATATAAATTGAGTTATTACACCTCCATTTAATAATAATCTACTCTCTACATTTTAAGCATTCATTGTCATACATACATACACAATTTTATGAGCCAATATCCTTGAGAATTAAGAGTTGCCTTTATAGAGCTTATCTTGTCTACTCATATCCACTCTTTAAGAGAGTTCTTGCTTTGAGTGATTCAAAAGTAATTATGCACCTTAAGGGAGGATTGTTCCCTTGTAGCAAATTCATAAGAAGAGTGTTTTTTTTTTTCCTGTGAGGGAAGTCTTGAAGTGAGGTATCTTCAAGTAAGTGATTAGAGGTTCGTGTGACTCGAACTCTAGGATTGTTAACGGTTGTTAAGCACCCGGAAGCTTAACTTAGATAGTGAAATCTTCGAAAGAGTTTCTCGGAGGACTGGATTAGCCACACAAGTTGTGTGTGTGAACCAGTATAAAATTCAGCGTGTCCTTTATTCATTTAATTCCGCTTTTGTTTCTTGCAAGTTTTTGATTTCATCCAAAAACGCTATTCACCCCCCCTCTACCGTTGGTCACCTATTTTAACAATTGGTAGTGGAGCCTAACTCTCTGAAAGACTTAATCGTTTGAGAGGAATTATCCATGGCTTCTTCAAGTTATTTGCATGCAGGAACTATTCATGGACAATCTAGCACCTGTCCACCACTTTTTGACGGCACTAACTACTCATACTGGAAGGAGAGGATGAGAATTTTTCTCCAAGCAAACAACTTTGCTCTCTGGCTAGTAATGAAGAATGGAGAACAAATTCTGACAAAGAAGGATGGTGAAACCACCGTGACAAAGCCGAAGGCAGAGTATGATGCTGAAGACATCAAGAAGATGGAGAACAATGCCAAGCCTATAAACATGCTCTATTGTGCAGTCAATCCAGATGACTATCGAAAAATTTCATGCTGCACTACCGGCAAGGAGAAGTGGGACAAATTGGAAATTACCTATGAAGGTACCGACCCAGTCCATGAGGCCAAAATCGACTCTCTCACAGCCAAGTATGAACTCTTTCCAATGAAGGAGAATGAGGATATCGAAGATATGTTCGAACGATTCTCCAAAATCATAAACAATCTTTATGCTCTAAAGAAGCACTTCTCCAATAAGGATTTTGTTCGGAAAATCCTTAGAAGTCTCACACTCGAATGGCGCTCCAAAGCCGATGCAATTTACGAGAACAAGGGATTTGCAAACACAACCTATGACGGACTCAGAGGTAACCTTATTACTTATCGAGATACTATTCTTAAACCTTCTATGCAGGAACCAAAGAAGAAGGATATAGCACTGAAGGCCTCTACCTCCACTCCCCAAGGGTTGACCGAATTAAATTCCAGTGATGACGATCAAGAATTTGGACTTGTCATCCGAAATTTCCATAAGTTCATGAAAAGGGAGTTTGACAAGAAAGGCAAAAAAGAATCTAGACCACTGAAATGCTATGGGTGTGGAGAACTTGGGCACATCAAACGCAAATGTCCCAAAGCAAAAGAAGGCAAGAAGCCTTACAAAAAACAAAGGGCGTACATATCTTGGGGAGGTGATTCCGGATATGAATCAACCGATAATGAAGAAGAATCGGCTAACTTTTGTCTCATGGCACAAGAAGAAACATCAGAAGAGGTAAGTATTTATCACCATGATGAAATTTCTAATTATGACAAATTGCAAAATGCCTTTGATGATTTATATGGTGAATATGTCATTGCCACTAAAATCAACAAAGACTTAAAGAAGCAAATCACAACACTAGGTGAAGATGTTGAGAAATTAACCAATGTAAATGTAAAACTTAAAGAAGAGAACAAGTTCTATGGCAAGAGAAGTGCTAAAAAATCAGAAAATTTAAGTAAGGAATGCTCATCATGTAAATCCCTAAAGGAACAAGTTGAACAACTAGAGAATTCAGGTAAGGAATGCTCATCATGTAACTCCTTAAAGGAACAAGTTGAAAAATTAGAAACTACTTTAAAGAAATTCAATACTCCTCATAAGAATCTGAATTCTATGCTAGATAACTTGCAAACAACTAAACATGGACTAGGTTTTAAAAATGAACATAACAAGAAGAAATTTGAGTCTAAAAGTAGAAAGCCAAAAGTTCAAACAAAGGGAAATAAGATCATAAGAACAAACAAGAATACCAAACCTAATAATTACTATCAACCTAGAAGAATGCAAAATCCTAATGTAATTTGTCATTATTGCAATAGGATTGGTCATATCGCTCCTGTTTGCTTTACTAGACATAGGCATTGTGCACAAAATGAAGCTCACTACTATTATGCTCCTAACACTCAAGGACCCAAGAAAGTTTGGGTACCAAAAACTCATTGATTTACTCATATAGGTATGCTTGAAGGCATCAAGTGTACTTTGGTACCTTGATAGCGGATGCTCCAAGCACTTGACCGGAGAAGCATCCAAGTTTCTACAAATAAGGCCATCAAAAGGAGGGAATGTTGTCTTTGGCGACAACAACAAAGGAAAAATCATCGGCATTGACTCGGTTGGTAAAGATGAACCTTCTTCCATTGATAATGTCTCACTCGTTAAAGGTCTTAAACATAATCTCTTGAGCATAAGTCAATTATGTGACAAGGGAAATCGTGTGATTTTTTATTCTAAGTCATGCACCGTAGAACGTCTTAGCGACAATAAGATTATTCTACATGGTGATAGAATTGAAAATATTTATATGGTCAACTTAGAAGAGTCTTCATCAAAGTTTTCAAAATGTTTAATGAGCAAAGAAGATGATATGTGGCTATGGCATCGTAGAATAGCTCATGTAAATATGAAGTTCTTGAACAAACTAGTTTCTCAAGACTTAGTAGTTGGCATTCCAAAAATTAAGTTTGAGAAGGATTCTATATGTGATGCATGTAAAAAAGGGAAGCAAGTGCGAGCTTCGTTTAGTTCCAAAAACTTTGTCTCAACATCTAGACCACTTCAACTTTTGCATATGGATCTCTTTGGCCCATCACAAATCAAAAGCTTTGGAGGTAACTATTATGCCTTTGTTATTGTTGATGATTACACTAGATACACTTGGACTTTATTTCTTACCCATAAAAGTGAAGTATTTAATATTTTCAAGAGCTTTCTTAAGAAAGTTCAAAATGAAAAAGATTGTTCAATTGCTTGCATTAGAAGTGATCATGGAGGTGAATTTGAAAACAATCAATTTTCAATCTTTTGTGATAAACATGGCAATGAGTATAATTTCTCAGTCCCTCGAACACCGCAACAAAATGGCATTGTTGAACGTAAAAATCGGTGTCTCGAGGAAATGGCAAGAACAATGCTGAATGAAGCGAAAATCCCCAAATATTTCTGAGCAGATGCAGTAAGTACGGCTTGCTATGTCTTAAATCGAGCAATCATTAGGCCAATACTCATGGAGACACCTTATGAATTATATAAGGGAAGAAAGCCTAACATTTCCCATTTTCAAGTCTTTGGATGTAAATGTTTTGTTCATAATAATGGGAAAGACAATTTGGGCAAATTTGATGCAAAATCTGATGAAGGCATCTTTCTCGGTTACTCATTACGCAGCAAAGCGTATAGAGTCTTCAATAAACGAACCTTAAGTGTTGAGGAATCCCCTCATGTTGTGTTTGCAGAAAATGATACTCGCTTGGCGAGAAAGGACTTTTGTGATGATCTTGTAGGTACACTTGAGAGGATGACATTGGAAGACAACAGAGAAGAAGAGGAAAACAACTTACCGATAGAAGGAAACACCCCTGCAGAATCAAGTTCTCAACAAGAAATTGCAAACCCGAAGGAGAACACACAAGATACAACTGTTGGTGTCAACCAAGAATTACCTAAAGAGTGGCGAGAGTCCAAAAACCATCCTCTTGACATGGTAATTGGTGATATCAACCGCGGGGTTAGTACTCAAAATTTCCTTAGAGACACTGTAGGTCACATGGCATTTGTTTCACAAATTGAGCCCACAACCATTTCCGAAGCAATTAATGATGAGCATTGGACCTTGGCTATGCAAGAAGAGCTGAACCAATTAAAACGAAATGATGTTTGGGAATTGGTTCCAAGGCCCGTTGATCATTCAATAATTGGCACGAAATGGGTGTTTAGAAATAAACTAGAAGAAAATGGGTTAATAACTAGAAACAAAGCTAGGTTAGTAGCTAAAGGTTACAATCAAGAAGAAGGAATTGATTCTGAAGAAACATATGCACCAGTTGCACGTCTTGAGGCTATTCGTCTATTATTTGCTTTTGCATCATCAATGAACTTCAAATTGTACCAAATGGATGTTAAAAGTGCATTTCTAAATGGCTTCATTCAAGAATAAGTGAAAGGCACATTTATCTCACAATCAAAGTATTGCAAGGAATTGCTTAAGCGCTTTGAGATGGACGGATCAAAGGGAATGGCCACACCAATGAGCACTTCCGAACATCTAGACAAAGATGAGAAAGGTAAGGAAGTTGAGGTAAAAAGGTACCGAGGTATGATTGGATCTCTTCTTTACTTAACTGCAAGTAGGCCAGACATCATGTTTAGTGTTTGTTTATGTGCTAGGTATCAATCATGTCCTAAAGAATCACTTCTTAAGGCGTTAAGAAGAATTATGAAATACCTAGGAGGAACAATTTTTGTTGGACTATGCAATCCTAAAGGGTCTACACTCCAACTCACAGGTTACTCCGACTCGAACTTTGCAGGATGCAAACTAGATCGTAAGAGTACTAGTGGGACGTGTCACTTGCTTGGCAGCTCCTTAGTCTCTTGGTTTAGTAAGAAACAAGTTAGTGTAGCCCTATCCACCACCGAAGTGGAATACATTGCCGCTGGTAGTTGTTGTGCTCAAATCATTTGGATGAAGCAACAACTAGAGGATTATGGACTTAATATCAGTCACATTCCTATTAGCTGTGACAATACTAGTGCCATAAGTCTAACTAAAAATTCAATTCTGCACTCAAGGACCAAACATATTGATATTAGACATCACTTTATTAGGGATCATGTTCTCAAGGGAGATGTGGCTATTGAATTTGTTGACACAAAATTTCAACTAGCTGATATTTTTACAAAACCTTTGGAAAAAGAGTCTTTTTACGCATTCGAAATGAACTAGGGTTACTTGACTCCACATTGATCTAAATTCATGCATTTCCTCATTATATTACAACCAGAAACATATATTTACAAACTTTCCTCACATTACATTACAATCACATACATGCTTACATTATTTCATTATATTACAATCACACATGATTAAACACACTTTTCATTCCTATTATAATTTATCTTGCTGGTTCTGCATTGATTTTGAAGTTATTGTTAGAGTCACTAACTACGTTGACACTAATGCTGTCAGTCCAAGAAAACCACATGCCGCCGGAGTTGTTTTGCCCATATAGTTCAAACCGGTTTGCCGGAGGAAAACGAAGTGGAAGAACACCTTGTTCATCCTTGGCCTGCTACTGGATCTCAATAAGTAATGTCATATTGAGTTTATACTGGTTTTTGAGATCTCTTAAGGTGCCCACAAACTCCTGTGAGTGTCGGGTATTTCCTCTACAGTTCCATACCAGCAAACGTACCTTCGGCCAAGTTGGAGGCAATCGAGTTACAGAAAGCACATTCCGGGCAGTCATTGTAATTTGAAAATAACTACCCTGTTCTAGGTTTTGATAGGTGGACTCCAACTGAAATCCCTCAAGTCTTTCAGAAATGAAAAACATGACGGAATTAGCCGAACCGTAAAAAGAGGTCCTAAGAGTACTTTGATCCTCAGGAAGAATGTCTCTTCAATCGGAGTAACAAAGAATCTGGACGAGTAGAGCTCGTCAACAAAAACTAAGCGAGGGATTCTGCCAAGCTCTTACAGCAGTTCCTCTGGATGCTCATGAACTAGACTATAGGATAATCGATTTCGCCTTCCTAAGGAAGCACCTTGGACAAAAAAGACAAATGATGGAGAAGGCATTTTTTTTTGAATGTGGGTTAGACACTTTTCTTTCAAAATACTCTTTTGGGTACCCACATTCTACTGTGTTGCCTTTTATAGAAATTTTTTTGGTAACCAGAAATACCCATTCCAAGAAATTTTCGGTAACAGGAAATACATATTCTTTTTTCAAACCTCCAAATCTTTTCCGATCATCAAGGATCTGCTTTCTGAAAATCTTGACCTTAATTGAATTATTGATTCATCATGTGACATAATTTCTGGCTACCAGCCCAAATTCTCTTCGACAGAGGTAATCGTAGTCAAAGTGATGGGACAATACCTCGAGCACGGTGCATATGCGACGAAGTTGCTCCTGTATGGATATTTTGGAAGTATAGGAACCCCAGAAGATATTCTCTCTTGCTCAGCAAAATTTGTGAATTCTATTCATCATATTACAAATTACTGACTTGGGCGTCGGAGTGTTGTCTGACTTGTTTTGCAGGTAATACTCACTTAGACCAAAAGAAAGGGGGAATCAGTCTTGCTTGATCACGCAACATCGATGTTGGTCTTTAAAAACATCGATGTTTGATCAATTCAGCTTTCTCCAAAATTTGGACCAGAGATTGAAAACATCGATGTTGTCCAGAAAACATCGATGTTCTGTAGATTTCAGCCTACATCAATTTCAACCAGTAGCGGAAAACATCGATGTTTAGAGCTAAACATCGATGTTTCATCATGTGGAGCCATTGATAGAATGGATAAAACATTGATGTTTGGTATTGAAACATCGATGTTCTGTAAGTATTTCAAACTTTCAGTAGTTTTTCAACATCGATGTTGCATAGTACACAATCGATGTCCTTTGCTGACGGTAATTAAAATTTTGTCCAGAGGCTCCACAACATCGATGTTGCACTTGTGAACATCGATGTTCAGCCGTTATTTTTCAAAAAATATAGCCGTTGGGGAGCTGAACATTGGTATTTCCTGACCAAAAATCGATGTTTTTCCGTTATTTTTCAAAAAAAAAATAGCCGTTGGAGGCTGATCTCAACACTCCAACAGCTCTATTTTGGCTCCCCTATATAAATGAATGCCTCCTTCTCTTATTCACACACTCTTCACTGTTCACTCACACTACACTTACTCTCAATTCCTCTCTTTACTTACTATCTTCATGCATGGCAGGTGGCAAGAAATCTTCCAAGGGCAAATCTCCTGTGCAAGAGACACAATCTAAGAAAAGAGGAGGCTCTTCAAGCTCAGCTCCTAAATTAGCTGTGGAAGGCACCTATGTTTGGTTCTCTACAAGAACCCAGCTCAACCAATATCAGTATCTCTTCTCCATCCGCTCAATTTCAACTCCTCGGTATCTTCCGATGGGTTACCCGAAAGATAAGAACTACACACGGATTGAAGGGCAGCTTCGAGCATCCGACTTATGGGAGTTTGTGACCAATAAGGGCTACCAATATAGTGCAAACTTCATCCGAGCCTTCTACTTCACTCTTAGTCGAGATGTTGATGTCTTGAATGCTCATGTAAATGGAGTCTCCATCACTATAACTCTGGAGGATTTTGGGACACAAGCTGGATTGCCATCTCAAGGGGAGGATACTGCATCCTATGGAGGTAATCACTGGCTCACAGCCCATGAAGCGCCTCTTCTAAATGAGCTTGGCTTCACGGATGTTTTCCGCCATCATTCCAGGAGGCCTACAATTCGTTCCATCAACTCGGAGTACCATCTCATGTTCTACCTCCTCACCCGGGTCATCAAGCCAAGAGCCGGAAATCACGCTGTTATGTCCATTGAAGATTTGAAGGTGCTTCATGCCATCATTCACCATGCACCAATCAATTGGGCACGCTTTGTGCTTATGCACATGACAGACTACCCAACCGCATACACTGATCATCCACTGCCCTATCCTTTCTTGGTGTTAGATATCTTGTTGAATGCAGGTGTTAAAGTCCAGAAAGGCCCCCAGGTTCCTCACTCCCAACTTTGGCCAATAAGTAACGCCATTTCAGAACCGAAAAATCCGAGCAAGCACCAAGGACTGCTCAAGCTGAAAGTTCTAGAGTAGCCGCTCCTCAAGCAGCCGCTCCTCAAGGCCAACCTTCTCCTGCCATACTTGACTTCATTGCTGCCGCCATCAACAACCTCCAGCTAAGTGTCAAAAGCATGGGATGATGAATTGACAGAATTGACATGGAAGTTCAAAGACAGGGCCATGACCTTCGTGCTTATTTTGATCGTGTCAAGTACACACCTCCACCATATCACATCTGTTAGTTATATGCCCAAAAGCCAATCTATGGATGATTGTAGTCATGTATATACTTTGACGTTATTCCAGTAAATATGATTATGAGATAATTGCTTGCACATATTTATAACCCTAGTTCATATTTGATATATTCTTAAATGTCCCTAGTCGGTTATTATTACGGACGGGTTGTAATAATAAATTAAGACTAGCGTATGTTGAGAATTTATAAGTGATATGAATCCTACATACGGGTACAAGTTAGAGAACTTGTGGACCGGACCGACCCACATAAGAACACTACATGGAACGTTATATGTATGTCATTAGTGTTTCTTATAGATGTATTGACCTCCGACCTGAGATCGTCAAGGTATCCAACATATTAATCATGTGCTTTGATATTATTCCTAGTCATCCGTAACTGGGTGGACATAAGGGTAATCATTGGGTATATGACGAGCATGTAGTGGGTTTTGATTGATCAAGACGAG
Source organism: Turnera subulata (assembly GCA_028386065.3). Classification (NCBI taxonomy): domain Eukaryota; kingdom Viridiplantae; phylum Streptophyta; class Magnoliopsida; order Malpighiales; family Passifloraceae; genus Turnera; species Turnera subulata. The sequence continues at coordinate 11,292 of JAKUCV010003138.1, read as the reverse complement.
ATTCGTTCGACCCATATAACGGGTATATTATCATATGGTTTCTTGATAGAGTTGTACTGTTAAATGCATGGCCATGCTCGGATTGGGTGATATGGTGATATCACGGGTATCCGTTTTATACAGTTAACTTGGGGATCAAGAAACATAGATTAAACATATACGAGATTGACATATTCCATGTCTCGTGTTTGATCTAGATAATGGGACGAAAGGACGATGACATGTTCCGAGGCATGTAGAATCAGTACTGATCTTGTCGTTCGGGTAGCAATGATATGTTGCTAGACGCCGCTCTTTGCTTATAATTGTAAAATGAGATTTTACGATTATTGACGGATGTTACAAGTGCCTACAGGGTCAAACACATAGAGCCGTTGATTCGAGCAGATGGTTGAACCGGGTATGGTTGGACCGTGGTTGAACCAGGGTCGGCTTTGGCACAATTATTAGCTGAATAATTGGCCAGGCATTAGTAGTAAGGTGGTGTGTTTTCAGGTTGTCCATTAGTGGAGGCATGATAATGAATGCCATTATCTTGTCACCTAATGGGGCCTTATGTTGGCCATTATGCTAATGGACTTTTGTGACTGGGATTGGGACTTTGTGGTGATCTGATCACTCTCTACTTTTGCCCCCTCTCCCTCACGTTTTGCTTCAGCAAAAATTCAGAGAAAACAACACACACACCTCTTCTTCATTCTTTGTGAAAGAAGGAAGAGAACCAAAACACCCAAAAACACATAGCCCCGGTTTACTCTTGCTAGCACATCAGTCCGGGGAGCTCGAGGCTTGACTCGTGTGATGACTCCAGGCTGATCACGGTTCGTGTGGATACTGTAGAGGAGCCAGGCCGTTGTCTTGCTCTTGCTGATTCCGTCCAGCATTTAGGTGAAAGATCCTAATACGACAAGTACGAAAATTTTGTTATACGGTTTATGCATGCTTCACTTAGTTCTTGGTTAAGTTTCCTTGTTTCCGCTGCTTATTGTGCTTGTTATGAGTGTCATAATAGCTCTAGGGATACTTACAGTGGTAGCGGGGCCTTCTTGTGAAGCTCTAAACCGTATAGGTGATGCATATATAATATGATCATCTTAGCATGTGTAGGCATCACCTTGTGTATGTGTTATGCTAAGTGATTTTGAACATAATATGTTTGTGTATTATCAAATGATATGCTAATTTGATTTGGTATAAATATGATTTGCCATGCAAATATATGCATATGTTTGATAGGTTTTGCAAATATACATGATGTGTTATTTGTGATAGAGCATGATCATGTCATATTGCATTCATTTGTGTATATATATGTGATATATATGTTGTTGAGGTTGATTTGTCAAAGGTGTTTTGACAATCAGCACTTGATTGGTATGTGATATCAATCAAGATGTTTATGGCAGTAGGTCAAAGAGTTCGACCAAGAAAAACCGAGTGTCGGTTTGTGTTTTGAACGAATGTCGTTCAAGTACATACAGGCCAAAACATCGATGTTGGTGTGACCAACATCGATGTGGGCATGAGCTTAGGCTTGGCCGAATCTTCATAACATCGATGTTGTGTGACAAACATCGATGTTCTGATGAAATGAGCCTCGGCCGAACCTCCAAAACATCGAAGTTGAACGACCAACATCGATGTTCTCTTGCAACCACTCAACAACATCGATGTTTAACTGTTAAACATTGATGTTATTTGAGCTCGGCCAAATTGATTGAATTTCCAGAATTCAAACAACATCGATGTTTATGAAACAACATCGATGTTATTGAGTTCCAGGAGTTCAAACATCGATGTTGGGTATAAACATCGATGTTTTTATGCTACTGCCAAAATCTTGAATTTTTTAGTTACTCAAACATCGATGTTGTAGAGTCCAACATCGATGTTCTTGAGCCTCGGCCAAATTGTTTGGAGTTCAAGTACTCAAAACATCGATGTTGAAGTGCAAACATCGATGTTTTTGAGATTTTGCCAAAACAGTGGGAGAGTGTGACTCTCACAACATCGATGTTTATGATTAAACATCGATGTTTATATGCCACAACATCGATGTTCCAAGATGAACATCGATGTTTCACATGTAATTTTGGTTTCCAAATTTACATAACATCAATGTATGCTTTTTTGTTTATATGCATGAGATGTATGAACATATATTGATGAAATATTAAGTTCTTAGTTGCCTTCCATGATAAGCACTCATCAAGCCTAAGATCAACAATTGGTAGGTTTTGCCCTAGCAAGGTGCCATTATTTATCCTAGGAAGGTGCGAGTGGATAATTGTAATATCTCGACTGCTTGTTGTGGGTTTGGACTTAACTAGGTTATCTTAATAGGATTAAGGACCTAGGGGCAAGGGTTGAGCAAGTCTATAAGATAGACATGGACAAGGTGTTGTTCACTCAACTATCCAAGAGTTACATAGAGAAGTAATTGACAAAGAGTTGTCTACCTAAATAGCTATGATATAGGTCATCAGCCCTCACTGACTTATGTTGTAGTGAAATATGGATCTTGGCCAACTTGTTGTTTTTATTGATTCATAGTAGGAGCATCAATTAATTAAATTCCTTGTTGAATGATTTATGTATGCATGACTCTTATTTGTGTGAGTTGATCTTTGTTGTAGAATTACCATGGCACAAAACACAGGTACATTGTCATTGCGATCAGTCCTTGAGAAGGAGAAACTTAATGGGAACAATTTCCTAAAGTGGTATCGTAATCTGAGGATTATCCTCAGACAAGAAAAGAAACTGTATGTCCTCGAAGGGCCTGTTCCGAATGAACCGGCGCCTAATGCACCAATGGCAGAAAGAGAAGCTTACAAGAAGCATCTTGATGATGCAGTGGATGTTGCATGCTTCATGCTTATGGCCATGGAATATGAAATTCAGAAGCAACATGAGCTAATGGGGGCGTTCGATATGATCGAACACCTTAAGATGCTCTTTGAGGAGCAGGCTAGGCATGAGAGGTATGAGACCTCTAAAGCATTATTCCAATGCAGAATGGCTGAATCAACACCCGTTAGACCTCATGCGCTGAAAATGATCGGATACATTGAAAGCCTTGAGAGTCTAGGGTTTCCTTTGCAAAAGGAATTGGCTGTAGACCTTGTCTTGCAATCGTTGCCGGACAGCTACAACCAATTTGTCATGAACTTCAATATGAACCATCTTGACAAGTCCTTGTCCGAGTTGCTCAATATGTTGGGAACAGCTGAGCAACAAATGAAGACAAATAAATCCAACATATTGATGATTGGTAAAGGCAAAGGAAAGGGTAAGGCAAAGTTCAACAAGAAGAAGAAGGGTGCCAAAAGGTTTGGCGCTTGTGCTTCTCCTTGTGATCATGTGCTTAAACCCAAGGGTGGAGTTGCAAAGGATGGACATTGTTTCCATTGCAACAAACCGGGCCATTGGAAGCGCAACTGCCCAGTTTACCTTGAAGAGGTAAAGAGGAACAAGAAGGGAAGTGAGACTTCCACTTCAGGTATTTTCGTTATAGAAGCTAATATTTCTACTTCTGCATCATGGGTATTAGATACCGGATGTGGTTCTCACATTTGTGTAAATGTGCAGGAACTAAGAAAGAGTAGAAGGTTGGCGAAGGGTGAGATAGACCTACGTGTCGGGAATGGAGCAAGAGTTGCTGCATTAGCCGTAGGGACTTATTTTCTATCTTTACCTAGTGGCTTGGTTTTGGAACTTGATGATTGTTATTTTGTACCTTCCATAAGCAGAAATTTGATTTCTGTATCTTGTTTGGACAAGAAAGGATTTTCATTTGTAATAAAGAACAAATGTTGTTCAATTTATTTCAATGATGTATATTATGGTGGTGCAAATTTAAGCAATGGATTGTATATTCTAAACCTTGAGATGCCGATCTATAACGTTAGTACGAAGAAGGTTAGAATAAATGATTCTAACGAAACCTACCTTTGGCATTGTCGTTTAGGCCATATAAACGAAACTCGCATTGCGCAACTCCATAAAGATGGATTGCTAGACTCATTTGATTTTGAATCATATGAGACATGTGAGTCATGTTTGTTAGGCAAAATGACTAAGGCTCCCTTTAAGGGTAAAGGTGAAAGAGCCTCGGACTTATTAGGTCTCATACATACTGATGTATGCGGACCAATGTCTACACATGCTAGAGGTGGCTTTCGATACTTCATTACGTTTACTGATGACTTCAGTAGATACGGCTATGTGTATCTAATGAGACACAAGTCGGAATCCTTTGAAAAGTTCAAAGAATTTAAGAATGAAGTACAGAATCAACTCGGGAAAAGTATTAAGATGCTTCGATCAGATCGAGGCGGTGAATACTTAGACCGAGGTTTTCTTGACTATCTAAGGGATTGTGGTATAGTATCACAACTCACTCCACCGGGTACGCCTCAATGGAATGGTGTATCCGAAAGGAGGAACAGAACCTTGTTGGACATGGTTCGTTCGATGATGAGTCAAGCTGACCTTCCTTCCTCCTTTTGGGGACATGCTCTATTGAGTGCTGCTTTTACACTTAACCGTGTTCCGTCTAAATCAGTCGAAAAGACACCATATGAGATATGGACTGGGAAGCGTCCCAATTTGTCTTTTATGAGGATTTGGGGTTGTGAGGCTTACGTAAGACGTGAAGCTTCGGATAAACTTGGCCCAAAATCCGAGAAGTGCCTATTTGTAGGTTACCCTAAGGAAACTAAAGGGTATAACTTCTATAATCCCACCGACCACAAAGTGTTTGTTGCTCGGACTGCGATTTTTCTAGAAAGAGAATTTATTTCTAGAGGAATCAGTGGGAGGAAAATAGAACTCGAAGAAGTTCGAGATCTAGAGACTGAGATGGAACAAGAACAGGAACCACAAAGTGTTGTGGACGAGAATCCTGTTCCTGTAACACATGGACCGCGTAGGTCGGATAGGATTCGGCATGAGCCCGAGAGATATGGATTTCTCGTGACTCATACCGGGGATGTGATGCTCATAGATGAGGATGAGCCCACTACCTATCAGCAGGCTGTTACGGGTCCGGACTCCCAGAAGTGGCTAGAAGCCATGAATTCGGAAATGGAATCCATGTATCAAAATAAGGTATGGACCTTAGTTGATCCACCCGAAGGGGTAAAACCCATAGGGTGCAAGTGGGTCTTTAAGAAAAAGACTGACATGGATGGTAATGTGATTACCTACAAAGGGCGGTTGGTTGCAAAAGGTTTCAAATAAGTTCATGGTATAGACTATGATGAAACCTTCTCACCAGTTGCCATGGTTGAATCCATCTGGATTCTTTTGGCTATAGCCGCATACCATGATTATGAGATATGGCAAATGGATGTCAAAACCGAATTCCTTAACGGAAATCTACAAGAGGATGTGTATATGACACAGCCTGAGGGTTTTATCGATCCAAAGAATGCCAATATGATATGCAAATTGCATAGGTCCATTTATGGACTTAAGCAAGCTTCAAGGAGTTGGAATCTTTGTTTTAATGATGTAATCAAAAAGTTTGGTTTCATCAAAAATGAAGATGAACCATGTGTTTACAAGAAGGTTAGTGAGAGCACTGTAGTTTTCTTGTTGTTATATGTTGACGACATTCTGCTCATTGGGAATGACATTCCGACATTACAGTCTGTAAAGGCTTGGTTAGGAAAGAATTTCTCAATGAAGGACTTAGGAGAAGCTGCCTATGTGTTAGGCATAAAGATCTGTAGAGATAGATCCAAAAGGCTTCTCGGGCTAAGTCAGAGTACGTATATTGACAAGGTGCTAAAGAGGTTTAGCGTGGAAAATTCCAAGAAGGGATTTTTGCCTATGTCACATGGCGTCTCTCTCTCAAAGAGTCAATGTCCTAGTACATCTAAAGTGAGAGAGCGGATGAGTCAGATCCCTTATGCTTCGGCAATAGGATCTATCATGTATGCCATGTTATATACTCGACCGGATGTCGCATATGCTCTGAGTGTCACGAGCAGGTACCAATCTGATCCAGGTGAGAGTCACTGGATAGTGGTTAAGAACATCCTTAAGTACTTGAGAAGGACTAGGGATGCATTCCTGGTTTACGGAAGCGTAGATGAGCTCGTTGTAAATGGTTACACCGATGCTAGCTTCCAAACCGACAGGGATGACTTCAGATCGCAATCAGGATATGTGTTTTGTCTTAGAGGTGGTGTTGTATGCTGGAAGAGTTCTAAGCAAGAGACAGTTGCAGATTCTACAACTGAGGCTGAGTACATTACAGCCTTAGATGCAGCGAAAGAGGCAGTTTGGATTAAGAAGTTCGTAACTGAACTCGGGGTGTTTCCTAGTATTGAGAGTCCGATTGAGCTCTTTTGTGACAACAATGGAACAATCGCACAAGCTCAAGAACCTAGATACCACCAAAGATCCAAACATAATCTCCGACGCTATCATCTTATTCGAGAGATCATAGATAGAGGCGATGTCAGGCTGTGCAGAGTTCCTTCTGAGAACAATGTAGCAGATCCCTTGACGAAGCCACTCACGTAGCAGAAGCATGATGGTCATTGTGCATCCATAGGTATTAGATACATGTATGATTGGCTTTAGTGCAAGTGGGAGATTGTTAGTTATATGCCCAAAAGCCAATCTATGGATGACTGTAGTCATGTATATACTTTGACGTTATTCCAATAAATATGATTATGAGATAATTGCTTGCACATATTTATAACCCTAGTTCATATTTGATATATTCTTAAATGTCCCTAGTCGGTTATTATTACGGACGGGTTGTAATAATAAATTAAGACTAGCGTATGTTGAGAATTTATATGTGATATGAATCCTACATACGGGTACAAGTTAGAGAACTTGTGGACCGGACCGACCCACATAAGAACACTACATGGAATGTTATATGTATGTCATTAGTGTTTCTTATAAATGTATTGTCCTCCGACCTGAGATCGTCAAGGTATCCAACATATGAATCATGTGCTTTGATATTATTCCTAGTCATCCGTAACTGGGTGGACATAAGGGTAATCATTGGGTATATGACGAGTATGTAGTGGGTTTTGATTGATCAAGACGGGATTCGTTCGACCCATATAACGGGTATATTATCATATGGTTTCTTGATAGAGTTGTACTGTTAAATGCATGGCCATGCTCGGATTGGGTGATATGGTGATATCACGGGTGTTGGTAATATGCCCAAAAGCCAATCTATGGATGATTGTATTCATGTATACATGTTTGAGGTTATGCCTATATATATGATTATGAGATAATCGCTTGCACATATATATAACCCTAGTGTATATGTATTTGATATGTATATTCTTAAAAGTCCCTAGTCGTTTATTATTATGGTTGGGTTGTAATAATAAAATAAGACTAGTGTATGTTGAGGATTGTATGAGTTACGAATTCTATATACGGGTACAAGATGGGGATCTTGTTGACCGGACTGACCCACATAAGAATGCTACATGGAACGTTATATGTATGTCGATAGCGTTTCCTATAGATGTATTGTCCTCCGACTTGAGATCATCAAGGTATCCAACATATGAATCATGTACTTTGATATTATTCCTAGTCATCCGTAACTGGGTGGACATAAGGGTAATCATTGGGTATATGACGAGTATGTAGTGGGTTTTGATTGATCAAGAGGGGATTCGTCCGACCTATATAACGGGTATATTATTGAGTAGGTTTCTTGATAGAGTTGAACTGTTAAATGCATGGCCATGCTCGGATAGGGTGATATGATGATATCACGGGTATCCGTTTTATACAGTTAACTCGAGGATCAAGAAATCGAGATTAGACATATACGAGATTGACGTTTCCATGTCTCGGTCTAATCTTGATAATGGGACGAAGGGACGGTGACGTATTCCGAGGCATAGTGAATTAGTTCTGATCTTGTCGTTCGGGTAGCAATGATGTGTTGCTAGACGCCGCTCTTTGTTTATGATTGTAAAATGAGATTTTACAATCATTGCCGGACGTTACAAGTGCCTACAGGGTCACACACATAGAACCGATGATTCGAGCAGATGGTCGAACCGTGGTTGGACCATGGTTGGACCGGGTGTGGTTGGACCATGGTTG
>JAKUCV010003137.1:2034-87547 GCA_028386065.3 Turnera subulata | reverse complement strand
AGTAGGCACTGGCCACGATCGTTTCCTTTAATTTTAGTCTCCTTCTTGTAACTCCTGCTGGCCTGTTACTGATATTACACTTTAGCATGTAATTGTAGAATATATCTGATTCGGGTGTTTGCTGTATACTGCTCAACCAATCATGCTCCATTATTCTTGCTCACCTTCTATGTTTTTGGTGACTGATTTGGCTGTTTAAGTGTTGGATTTGTGTCCGTTGAATGCAACTTGCACTCATAACTTGGGAGGATTTGATTGAATAACTGATTCTACTCTTTGTTGTTCACTGCTCAAGTGTAATTTGTTCTACCTCATCGTCCTTTTTCATCTTCTTCCTCTTTGTTCATTGACATGCGACTGACTTGATTGTTGATATTATGGTGATATTATGGTTGTCATATGGTTCCTACTTCGTAATCATTCCATACAGTTCCCATTTTGTTTGTTTGATTCTTCTTGACGAAAGGATTGAATTCCTTTTTAATTATTCTCAGACTCTTTCCTTCTTTTTTTTTTCAGCAGCATAGCAGTCGGTGTCAGTGTGTGGGTTCATTCTAAGAAGGTTGGTTACCCTGCTCATTTTCCTACTCCATTAATAATTGACTAGTCATGCCTAGTTCTGTCAATTTTGATTATTGTTTCTTACTTGTTTAAAGTGTTTATTGCAACATGCTTGCTGTGCAGCAAATGTATTTGTCTTTGATTGGTTTAGTGCAACATGCGTACTGCTCATAATTGATTCATGACTAATTTTGTCAATTTTGATTCTTGCTTGAATTAAGTATTTATTGGTAATGCTTGCTATGCTCAAAATGAATTTGTTTCTGATTTGTTTATTATAACATGCTTGCTGCCCTTAATTGGCCGATGATGAATGCCTTTATTTACTCAATTTTGATCATTGCTTTTTGTTTTGATTAATAGTTTATTACATCTTGGTTGCTGTCCAGAAATTGCAAATGGATGATTGGGATAGCCAAATGATGACCATTTGGTCCTATCGTAGACACCGCCGCAATAGGGTTTTTTGCATGTTAGTGTTCATCATGGCAGTCTATTTGAAAATTAGACATAGGTACAATAAGCGTGCCAGGTATGATAAGGCTTTAGCAGACTCACTCCTTAGGAGAACTAGCATTGAAAAGTTTACTAAGATTTCCGATGAGCGCACTATAAGTGCTTTGAGAATGGACATGAACACTTTTGCAAAGTTGTGTAAGGTCCTCCGCACTCAAGGAGGGCTGAGAGCTAATGGTAGTGTTAGTATTGAGGAGAAAGTTGCTGCTTTTTTATACATTTTAGCGCATCATGAGAAGAATAGGGTCGTTCAAATGGCATTCTATAGATCAGGAGAGACAATAAGTAGGAATTTCAATGCGGTGTTGAGGTCTGTTATCATAGCCCAGGATGCATTCATGGTGAAGCCAGAACCAATTCCTGAGAATTGCAATGAACCAAGGTGGAAGTATTTTAAGGTAATAAGTTCACCCTAAAATGGTCTACATGTATTTTTTGAATCTGATTTAAAATGGCCTTCATATAGTAGTAACAATGGTAGAGTATTGTCCACTAGGGATGTTTGGGAGCATTGGATGGTACTTACATCGACGTAACTGTACCTGAGGTGGACAAACCTAGGTATCGAACTAGGAAGGGTCGCATTTCCACCAATGTTCTAGGTGTATGTGACAAGGACTTGAATTTTATACTTGTTTTCCCTGGATGGGAGGGGTCAGCATCTGACTCGAGAGTGTTACGTGATGCTGTCACGGAACCTGATGGCTTGCAAGTACCCGTTGGTATGTTTTTGTTTAATTCATCCACTTACACCAAATAGACTTAGTAAAAGCTTAAGAATTTGTGTTTATTTTTTATTTTTCTAATGATAGGAAACTACTACCTAGTTGATGCTGGATATACCAACGGTCCAGGGTTTCTTGCACCATATAGAGGAGCTCGATATCACCTCAAAGAATGGGGTAGCGGGTCTAGGGTGCCTGCCAATTACCAAGAACTTTTCAACCTCAAGCACGGAATGTAATTGAGCGTGCTTTTGGATTGCTGAAAAAAAGATGGGCAATTTTGAGGAGCCCTTCTTTTTATCCAATAAATATTCAAGGAAGAATAATATTGGCTTGTGGAATGCTCCACAATTTCATTAGACGCTCAATGTCTTATGATCCCGAAGAGGAGGATGAGTCAACCGATGCGTTGCTTTCCAATTCCGATGGAGATGATGTGGAATTGATTGAATGTGTGCAAAGTACCCCTCAATGGACAGAAGCGAGAGATAAACTTGCCCAAGAGATGTACAATGATTGGCTGAATGCACGCAATGCTACTGTCAATGTGTGATAATTAATATTCATCCTTGCTGGTTATGAAACTTACTTAGGTTGCTTTTTCGGTTCTGTATTTGATTAAACATTTTTGTATTTGTCAAGACATTTCAGCTACTTTTATGTGTTTGAGAAGGCATTTCAGGTTTGTTATTTGTATGAATTTGTTTATGGAATTGTTTCCAATTGGTTTGTCAATGAAAGTAATTTGATGGATGTGTCAGTTTTGTTTATTACATGTGTATTTCTGTATATGCATTAATGTTGCTGTGTGAGTAGATTGTAGACGTTAGAAATGGGTGATAGGCGGTCCTGGAAGAAGGAGGAGGTTGAGGCTTTGATTTATGCCCTGGAGGACATGGTTGTGGAGGGTTTTAGGGCTGATGCAGGTACTTTCAAGCCCGGGACTTACTCCATCATTCTAGGGAAAATTAAGGAGAAGGTACCAAATGTTGATCTGCAGTCTTGCCACATTCGAAATAAGATGAAAAAGTTGAAGGAGAAGTATACGGCATGCTATGAAATGCTCCAACAGAGTGGCTTTGCTTGGGATGATGTCAAGCAATGTGTTTCGGTTGACAGCAAGGAGGTGCTTGATGCATACAACAAGGCAAGTGCATTTATTCTGTTGACTATTTAATCTACTTTTTGTGTTGTTTAGAGCTGTTATGCAATGCTGGATTTATTTTTCACTACTACTTAATCTGCAATTGATTAGAAAGAAGAGTAGAAGTTATTTATTTTCTGGAAAACAAGGGAGTGCAGTCATTTATTTTCTGGTTCCATGTTGGGTGGTGTATTGGCGTGATGATTGCTTCTGTTTGCTGGAATCACTCTTGTTTTTTCTGCTTTGTTTATGTTCTGAAGCACACAATAAATTCTGGAGTTGTTTACGGTTTTAACAGTGTTACTCACTTCCATGTCATTTAACAATCTGTGCAGAAGCGTCCTAAGGCCAAGTACCATGCTGGCACTCCTTTCCCTGAGTATGATCGCTTATGCCATATTTTCGGAAAGGATCATGCCTCAGGTGTGGCAAAGATAACCAGGAATAGGGAGAGGGAAAAGTGTCTCCAGGAGCAGCAGGAGGAGAATGAAAGGGGAACAGAAAATGTGGCTGATGATGCTGATGCTGGCCCGACACTAAATGAAAACGTTGATGAAAATGAGGCTGCTACCCCCCCCAACACTAATCCGACTCCTGCAACTACGGGGCAGCAAACTGATGGGTCTGTATCAACTAGGAAAGGAAAGCGTGCCAGGGAGACTGACCCCATAGACAAATTGATGAAGTGTATGGAGACCTTTGTCATTGATTCCAAAGAGGAAAGGGTGCAGATGCATGAAGCAATGAGTTCCAAAAAGCAGAAGGCCTCTGAGGGAGAAGAAAATGCAGAAGATGATGCTATAGATGCACTGGAAGCTGTTAGAAATGAGCTGGACCGACTGTTTATGCCCAAGAGAACCATCATTGCCACCTTGTATACCATGCAGAAGGAGCCAAAGCATGTGAAGTTGTTCTGGAGGTTGGATGATGAGGAGAAGGTGATGTGGGCAGAGAAGTTGGCTAGTGTGTGAAGATGTTTGCTGCTGTTGTGTTAGCTTCTTGTTTTTGGTTGTCATCAAGCTCCATTCTTGATGTTTTTGCGGCTTTAAGCTAGGATAAGAAGCTGGTTTTAGTTGTAAGGATGTAGTAATTCCATAGTTGTAGGTTCTTGTGCAAGGAATGCTACTTGTTGATGTGTTATTAGTTGAAATGTGTACTACGTGCTTCATGTGTTTTGGTGATCTTGGTTCCAATTTGGCATATGTGTCATTGATTGTTGTTGATTGTTCTTGGCAGTTGTTGATGTGTTTACTGGTTGTTGGTGAATGCTTATTTTCCTGCCATTTTCAGTGCCCTTGCACATGTTATTGAAGCAAGGTTCCAATTTGGTTTCCAAGTATGTATGTGTCATGCACAAAATGCAGGTTATTTCATACGCAGGAAGTTGATTTTTTTGCAGTAAAGTCATTTAATTTATGTGAATCTTATTTCTCATGTAGGCACTCATTGTGAAGCATGGCAAAGTATAGGTATTATGTGGTGTTCAACGGGCGTCGGAATGGGATTTATGAAGATTGGGCATCTGTGAAATTAGCCGTTGATGGGTATTCGAATGCAACGTACCAAGGGTATAAGACATTAGGCGAGGCTCAAGCTGCATATGTGCTGAGCGAGAAGAGATGGGTTCATGATAATTGTAGCAACTTCATTGAGGAAACTCAGAATTTATCCGAGAGTGTGCCTGATGACCCTCCTGTTTCATTGCCCACAAAAGAAGACAAGAATCTTAAGCTGTGGTTTGCATTGACTTTACTTATCGGGGTGGTCTTAGGCTTCGTACTAAACACATTTGTAACTAACTTTGCCAAAAATATGTAAGATTAGGGTGCGGATCGTGTAGGACGATGGACAATTGCACTGGAATTTGAACTTTGAGCTCTACATTTTGTTGTAAGAGTTGTGGTAATGGCATGACATTTATCAATGATGTAATCGGAAAATATTTTATTGCTTCGTCTATTTTGTCTCATTGAATTTATTTCACTTAACACTCATGTTATTAAATATATGGAATACAAATTTGGAAAATAATATTAGTGTAAATGGTTAATATCTTAGGGAAGTCCAAAAAAAAAGTCTACATATTAAGTGAACCATATAAATTTTTTTTTTAAAAAAAGGTTGGTGTACATTTTAATTCAAACAGTTAATATCTTTTTTCATTTCAGTTCTAAGGGTATTCTGGTCATTTCTGTCATTTAGTCCAGGTCCAGTCCATGTACAACCAAACACGGTCTGCTTGGATTAGTCTACAGTCCACTCATACAATCCAGACAACCAAACGTGGTCTCAGTCCAGTTCAGTTCAGTCCAAGTCCACACCAGTCCAGGCAACCAAACAGACCCTGAGTCTTTTTGTAACTCATATCATCAATCAAAGTAAGCAACTAGTGGTGGATGATTTAATATCTCTTTCTCCGTCTTCATCGGAGAAAAAAGCTCAGGGGAGTTGCTCCTCCAACCACAAGGCACCGGCATTAGGCGGAGACGGCAAGGGCAACGAAGAGGTACAATGTGATTCCGATCCTTTTCGCTTGATGCCAATCATTATCGGGAATGAAAATCTTTCATCGCCCCGAAACGTCAACCCTGCTTTCAACCCGACACAATTCAAACCACCAGCCAATCACAAAGAGACAATACATGAAGCACCATCCTCGAAATATCCCAAGTCGGTCGACATCCCATCTGAACAGCTGTCATATAACCCCCTCCATATCCCTACATGCCCCACACCTGAATTAGGCCAAACCAGTCATTCAAAAACCCTCAACCTAGTACCCCACCCCTCAAGCCCTATTGATACCAGTAACCCATTTAAAACCCTTGAAGTCTAGCCCACTCCAAAAGAGTTCTATAGTAATGACCTTACTGTCGAAGCCCAAGATAATTTCTCCAGCCCGCATATTCTAGCACCTCCCCCCTTAAGCCCAGTACCAAACAGCAAACAGAGTCGGCCCTTGGTTAATGCGTCTTTGTCAGCACAATCCTCCAATAAACTCCCATACAGTGAAAACCAAGACATAGATTCCAGAACACTCTTCCATCAAACTGATTTTATTTCCAGACTTATTGAGAGACAGCTTTCAATAGCTTTGCGAAGAACAAAGACGGGGAGATTTCGGAAGATGAAGAACATTAACGGTCGCGGAAGCCTCATTTCTTCCTTGGCTGATTCGGACATCCGAAGAGTAAACAGACACCGTGCCTCAAGTCCCCAACCCACAGAAGATAGTGTTTTCTGTCTGCAATAATGAGGCCGACGAAACAGTTCGAGTTGGTAATTTGATTGGTTGGGACACTAGAGTGGATGATCGGGAGGTGACCAATATGGCAAGGGAGCTGGTGCTACAAGAAGGACTTGAATGGAGTCGAGCTAGGACCGATTCTTAAAGGCCTAAAGAGTCTTCAAGATGGGGTGTTGTCCCATTCCATGATTAGTATAATCTCTTGGAACATCAGAGGAATTAACTCTTCCTCTAAATATAGACAGGTTCGGCATCTAATCCATGACAATTCAGCTTCCTTTGTTTTTCTTTGCGAAACTAAAGCAGTGGGGGTTAATGCTAATACGTGTTCGAAGTTATGGGAGCGTGGGAATTTGGATTTCGTGGCCGTCGATGCCAGCGGGAATTCAGGGGGCATGATCTTGATGTGGGAAACTGATTCATTTGAATGCATTAACTCCACCTCTAGTTCTAATTGGATATTAGTTGAAGGTTTTTATGGCTCTGAATGAGTGAAAGTATGCATCTGTGGAGTATACGGAGACTGTAATTTGCAGAGGCGGATTGATATGTGAAGTGACCTGAAAAGTCTGAAATCCTCATTAATCCCCGTGGTTGGTTATTGGGGATTTTAATGAAACATTGAAACCGGAGGAAAGGAAAAGTGGGAAAGTATACAGCAGGGGTGTGGGCGTACTGAAGAGTTTCATGTCTTATATGGGTTTATAGGAGTTTGCTCTTCAAGACCGCCAATTTACCTGGGCAAATAAAAAAGTTGCAAGCAGAATTGATAGAGCAATGGCTGAAGGAGAGTGGAGCATTTGGTTTAGGTCCATTAGTTTAAAGTCTGGTCGGAGATTCACTTCTGATCACTGGCCGATTATACTTTCACAAGAGAAAACAGATTGGGGTTTTAAGCCATTCAGATTCCAATCATGCTGGTGGTTACACCCAGATTTCATGGAGATTATGAAACGGATGTGGGCTGATATCGGCGATCAGATTCCGGGCAGATTTTGTCTGATTAAGAAACTGAGTCTCCTGCGTAAAGAATTGGCTAAGTGGAACCCGGACCTCCTTTGGCCGTACAGAGAAAATTTTGGATTCCCTCCAAGAAGAAATTGAGGCAATTGAGCTAGCCGTTGAATCGTGACCCCTATCCCCTTTTGAAGTCGATAAGCTCACCAAAAGCAAAGCAGAGTTTAAACTCAAATTGAGACAGTAGGAAGTTTTGTGGAAACAAAAGGCCTGGGATAAATGGATCAGGCTGGGGGACAGGAACACCCGGTTTTTCCACATATGCGCATCTGCGAGAGGTAGGAAGAATCATATTACATCCATGCAAGCCAGCTCTGTGACAATAGCAGACTCCAAAAGCTTAAAGGAGGAGGCTGTTAAGTTCTTTAGCAACCTGTACTCTGATAAAGCGTTAAGCAGACCATCCATAGGGAACATTAAATTACACAGACTAGATGATGAGGTGGCCCAAAGCCTGGAGTGCCCAGTGACTATGAAAGAATTAAAAGAAGCAGTGTGGTCTTGCGATGGGTCCAAAGCTCCTGGGCCAGACAGATTCAATATGTCCTTTTATAAGAAGTGCTGGGACCTAATAAAGGAGGATGTCTTTGATTTGGTGGACTTTTTCTTTCGAGAAGGGCATATTCCGAGAGGCTTGAACTGCTCTTATATTACCCTAATCCCCAAGAAAAGTGACTCAGCCACCTTCAACGATTATCGACCGATCACCCTTGTTAGTGCTCTATATAAGATAATAGCCAAAGTCCTTGCCTCCAGACTAAAGAAGGTGCTCCCTGGTATTATCGAGAAAAGGCAGTTCGCTTTTATCGAAGGAAGAAAAATTCTAGATGGGGCTTTACTCGCAACTGAAAAAAGGGGGCAATCGAGCTATTGTGTGGAAGAACGACTATAAAAAGCCTATGACTCTGTTTCATGGTCATACCTCTTTCAGGTGATGGAGTCTATTGGTTTTGGCACTAAATGGAGAACATGGATCGAAGTTTGCCTGAAGACATCGATGTTATCGGTACTTATAAATGGATCACCTTCTGTCGAATTCAAGATGGGAAAGGGGTTAAAACAGGGCGATCCCCTTTCTCCTTTTCTGTTTATCATTGCAGCAGAAGGCCTTAATGCAATGCTTTCACAAGCTATCTCAAAAGGACTGGTGGAAAAGGTGGAAGTTCATGGAGTTACTGCAAATCTTCTGCAATATGCAAACGACACCCTCATATTTGCAAACGATAATCTGGAGAATTTGCAGATTCTTAAAAGAGTCTTGAGATGTTTTGAAATTCTTTCAGGCCTTAGTATAAATTTTCACAAAAGTGCTCTTATCGGTATCAATATACAGGCAGGCAGGGAGGACTGAATATTTGGCAGACATCTTGTACCGTAAAGCTGAGAAATTTCCCTTCAAGTACCTTGGCCTGCCTTTGGGTGCAAACATGAGGAGAGCTTCCAGTTGGAAACCGGTAATCACGAAATTTCAATCAAAACTCAAATCCTGGAAGTCTAAATTTTTGTCTTTCACAGGTAGAGTTGTTCTAATAAGAGTAGTCCTCTCTTCTCTTCCACTGTACTTCATGTCCCTTTTCGAAATCCCGGTTGCAGTGGCAAAATCCATCATACGAATCCAGAGGAGATTCCTATGGGGAGGCTCGTTAGAGAGAAATAAAATGTGCATGGTGGCATGGAACAAAGTCGCAAGACCAAAGAAACTCGGTGGGCTCGGTATCGAGGATATCCATGTAAAGAACTGATCTCTTTTGTTCAAGTGGTACTGGAAATTCAATTCCAATCATAAAGAAGACTGGTGCTTGCTCATTAAGAATAAATGCCAATGCCATTCTGACACGCTACTCCCGAACTGGATTGACCAAAAAACCTCACCTATTTGGAAGAACATGGTGGCGGCAGGGAACCAGAATTGCCCGAACTCAGCCCCGTTATCTTCTCTTCTTCAGATTCAGATCGGAGATGGCAATCGGATTAGCTTTTGGTTTGACTCCTGGTGCTCACTTGGATCTCTTAAGGATGTTTTTCCTCGATTGTTCCAGGTGTCAAATTTCAAGAATGGCTCGTTGGCGAGTTTTAAGAATTTCTCCTCTCCTTTGGCAGAGCAGGGAGCTATATGGAGGCGTCAACTGTTCCAATGAGAGAAAGATGAGTGCATCCGGATAGATTCGATGTTGGCAAATACATCCCTTGAAAGTGACACCATTGATCGCTGGGTATGGGGATCAGATACCACAAAGGAGTATAGAGCCAAAGCCGGTGGCGAGCTCATCTATAACTCAACTTCTTCCGCATATCACATCCCCAACGTT
This sequence comes from Turnera subulata, assembly GCA_028386065.3. Classification (NCBI taxonomy): domain Eukaryota; kingdom Viridiplantae; phylum Streptophyta; class Magnoliopsida; order Malpighiales; family Passifloraceae; genus Turnera; species Turnera subulata. The sequence goes on along the minus strand of JAKUCV010003137.1, from coordinate 78,028 downwards.
TGGCAATCCTGGCCCCCCCCAAAATCGAATGCTTCCTATGGCTGACTCTACACAATGGAATTGCAACCCGAAGCAACCTACATAGACGAGGAATCATAGAGGCTAATGCTACCCTTTGCCCTCTATGTGTTCAGGAGATTGAATGTCATAATCATTTGTTTATGCACTGTCCTTTTTCCACTAGGCTCTGGCAACGCATATGCAGGTGGTGGGAATTATGTTGTATCGCCCCGAGCTCAATATCAACATGGTTTGATCAATGGCCTGGAATGGCTGTGAAGTCCTCGGCAAGTCATGCTTGGCTAATAATAGGATATGCTGCATTATGGTCGATCTGGTTAGCCAGGAATAATCTGATTTTCATTGGTGAGCAGCCTCAATGGGATCTACTGTTTGATCTCACGATCTCCAGAGCTACCAGGTGGTTTCAATCCTTTCATCCCAGGTTCCCCTATAATACTGCTTCAATCCTCACTTCTGCTGACTGTTTCAAACAATGGAGAGCTTGATACAGATGGAGATCAGTGTCTCTATATTCATATTGAGTCACGAGTAATTATCTTCTATCCAGTCTAGATGTCATATGACCCTTTCACCTCTGTACTAAGCGTTCAATAGGTCATACTCTCTCACTGACCTCAGTGGACACTATGTGTATCAGTTTACGATGATTAATAATAGTAACGATTAGTATAAAAAAAAACCTCTACAAATTTAAATCGCCAACTAACCCCAAACTTTAGCATACTCTCAGTGACTCCAACCCCCACACTTGATTTCACCTAAAAACACCAACTTTGCATTAACTCTCACCATCAATTCCTTGTTGCCGTAATCTAGTTTCTACCAATCAGAGACGACCTTATTTTTTATAAGACTTAGAGAAACAAACTTTATATATGGTCAGTCAACAGACCAAGGGAATTAATGGCAAATTATATTAGAAGCAAAACTGAAAACTTGAACACATCTCTTTAATTTTGTCTAGTAACTTAGGCAAGCAGGCCTTTGTTTTGCGATCGATGTTCAAAAATTCCTTGATGGATGTACGCCTATAGAAGCATAGGGAGAGGTTAGAGCCTCTGTATATGGTATGGCCGTAGACAAGTTAATGTGTCTGTCGTAGAATTTGATCTTCTTGGAATATTGTTATTCAGCTTCATCACTTTCTTCGTCAGGATTATTATTAATCCACTTTAGTACATCAATACATCCCTTGGAATTGGAATATTGAAGCATTATGTATCCACCTTCTTTGGCAGATCTTAGTATGGAGTTGGACACATAGGTAACATCATCAGGAGTATATGAAACATAGTGAACCCACGAAGCCTCATTGCAGTATTCCTTCATAACCAAAACGTCAATGTTTGTTGGAGGCTGATTCTCTGCATTAAAACAGAGACAGAGATATTCTTCCCCAACAACTCCAATGCTATGGTGAAAGCGGATGATGATAATGATGAGTTGATGGCGGCAGGGGGACATCATAAAACTTCTCCTTGGCCAGATCGAAAGCTATGATTTTTATTGAACCATCTTTTTCATTCTTGGAATCCCAATGAAGTGCTCCATTCAGGAAGAGACCCATGCTCCCTCCACTAGTTAGATGTTGCAACTCTCTCGCAGGGTTTTCCACCTCTTTCCAGGAACCTGCTTTCAGGGAGAAAATATGGACTCTAACTCCACCATAACATTTCCTTGTAGCTATAAAGACCTTGTAATCATCCGAAGCCGAATCATACCCGAAACCATGAGCATATCTCCCATCAAACCAGGTTATACTGTCTGACAATTTCCTGTATAGACCGGTGAAAGGATTCCAGACAACTATCTCCAGCTTAGATTGATTATTCACTGCCGGCATAAAGTGACTATGTTCCAGACAAACTAATCCCTTGCATGATCCCACAAAGCTCTTAAGCCAAAATTTTTGAAACGGATAACTTTCCTTGGTATTTGAAATATGCCCAAGAGCATCAGGAGGATAATATGATGATAATGAAAAACCATGAGAAGGAGAAGGAGAACGATCGTTTACGCTACTGGAGTAACTGGGTAGCAACTTTAGGACGTGGGGGATCGTCTCCTCCGGCGGAGTAGATTTGCGTCTGAACTGGTGGAAATCTACACTGACTAGCAAAGAGGACCATGACTTAGAGACTGATCTGAATCGATGAATGGATTTGTAGGGTAGCAGAGATAGTATCCCCTCCACAATTTCTGGAGGTAGATGACAATTATTGCAGGTGGAGGTAGTAGTACTGGTCTTTGCTTCAACAAGCAGCCTCTCGTCTCTCTTTCGAGTGTTTGATGAGCCTGACGACGATGATGACAGAATTTCGCTAGTAGCCATTTGGATCGATATGCCCTACTCTCTCTGATGTCTCTCAAAATATATAGGTGATTATTTTGAGAGACGCGTCAATGGTGATTACAATTCTTTTCCCGTTGGGTTTTGGATTTGTCAGGACCTACTTAACACTTTCTCTTGAAGTTTTTGGTGGAAGGGGGGCAGGAATTGGATCTATATATTTAGCAAAACAAATTCTTATTTTTTCATCTTTAGACATTTTTTTAATTTCACCTTTAGACTTGATCTTTAAACCGGGGAGAAATTAAATAGGGATTTTTAGAAATTAGTATTTGGAAAAAATAAAAGGTTAAAATTAATAAATACAGCATAATGAGGTGTAATTATTTAAATCCAAATACGATTGTTAGAAACTAAGATTTACTCATTTTAAAATAAACATTAAAAATAAAATTTAATTAAAGAAATTAAAAAAATTCAATAAATAATCAAACCGGATAGTAGGTTTTTTTCTTTAATTCAAATTGGGTACGAGGCATGTTTCGTTTCGATATCTATCGGGTTTCGGGTAGGTTGGTAGCATGCAGAACCCACAAAGACACGTGGTTCTGGCGTATCTACCCAACCTTCTAAAAACGACGTCATTTTTGTGTGCAACGATGCCGTTTTGTAACACCTCCCAGACCTTAAATCCGGGCAGCCTGCCATGTCAGGTACCGAACCAAGGGATCATGATTGGGCTGCCAAGGGTAAGTCGGAGTACATGACTTGCCTAACAAAAAGTCGAGGTATACAATTGATCAAAATGCAAAAGATGGGGGACTCTAAAATCCAAAAACCCATGTTGTATTAAAATTTAAACTATTGCAAAAAAAAATCATGTAGGAAAATTACCTAAAAATTCAAAAGGCCATAACATCTGAATCACTATTTGAGTCAATTTTGTTTTTCCAAATATCATCTTTGGACACGATCACTTAAACGATGATCTAGCAAATTTCAATTTTGTAGTCAAAGTTACTCAGATTCTTACTAACTTTTCAGCATCAACCAATTATGTAATCGGTCTTATCTTCTCATCTGACATATTTCTGCAATATACTTCCTTTTACAACAGGTTCTCTTTCATTTTCCTCCTGCCTTATTGATGAGTACATACAGGATGTTTGCTTATGTGTATATTAGGATTGGTTTTAAAACATATATATTCAAGACAAGTACCTTCCACAAACATGCATGAGTCTCACCTGGGTTGGGTTTATTCAGATTAATTGGTTTCATAAATAACAAACAATTTGCAAGAAAGATCAAACATCAAACAAAATTTGGACTAAGCATTAATTGGACTTAAAAATCCAGTGCTTGCGACATATACAGAATGACCCAATGAAGTTACCAATTTATAGGTCGCTACAAAAAGTTGAGTTCACAGTTCGAGTGTTCAATTGACAGAAGAGACTGGTTCGAAAACGATACCATAGGGAGAGGTTAGAGCTTCTGTGTACGGAGTGGCTGCTCCGTTCCTTCTGAAGAATTGGATGTTCTTGAAATACAATTCTTCACCAGTATCACTTTCTTCAAGATCGTTATTCCACTTTAGTACATCCACATCTCCTTTAGAATATTGTAGTATCATGTATCCACCGTCTTTAACAGATTGTGGCATGAAGTCGCACACATAATCTATATAACCACCAGCAATATTTTTGTCAAAAGGACTATAATATGTAATAAACTGAACCCACGATGCCTGCAGGTTGCAGTATTCCTTCATCACCCAAACAGTGTACTTCCTCGACCCACCAAGGCGACTATAGACACCCATACATAGATATTCCCCAGCAACTCCCAAACTACGGTGTCCATAATCAAAACCCGGTGTCCACTCGGCGACATCATAAAACTTCTCCTTACTTAAATCAAAAGCGAAGATTTTTTCACCCTTGAAAGACCCATTACCCAAAGTTTTCCAATGAAGTGCTCCATTCAAGAACAAACCATATTGCCCTTGTTGAATGTGCCTCAGGTATTTGTCATCAGCATTTTCAACCATTTTCCAGGAACCTGTTTTCAGCGAGAAAATATAAAGCCTAGCACGTGTAGCTAGTAAGACCTTGTAATCATCTGAAGCCGAATCATATCCGAAACCATAAGTGATGGTGTAACTACACAGGGAGATTACAGGCAATTGTCTATAGCTACCGGTGAATGGATTCCAGACAACTATGCGATCCGTTGCATATACCAAACAAACTAATCCATTGCAAGATCCGATCAGGAGAGGATACTTCCTTCCGGGTGGTGCCGGATAACACACCTTTGTAATGGTAGGTGTTTTTACACCGTCACGGTAATCTGACGTTACAAAACCCTTAGAGTATTCTCTTCCGTCACGATATAGGAGTTTTGGAACGTTGATCTCCGGCTGTGTGGATTTGAGTCTAAGCTTGTGGAAATTTACACTGACCAGCGAAGAAGACAATGACTTGGAGACTGACCTGAATCGAAGAATGGATTGGATGGGTAACAAAGCTAGTATCTCCTCCACAATTTCTTGAGGGAGACGACAGTTATTGGTGGAGGTAGTCTTCGCTTCATCAACAAGCAGCCTCTCATCTCTCTTTCGTTTTTTTGATGAACCCGACGACGATGGCAGATTTCTGCTAGCAGCCATTGGATATGCCCTACTCTGATGTTTGTTTTTGTAGAGGGAGATCTCATCATTTGCGTGACGAGTCATTGGTATTTACAATTGTTCTTCCCTTTGGGTTTTGGATTCGTCAGGACCGACTTAACGCTTCCTCTTGATGCTTTTGGTGGAAAGGCGGTAGGAATTGAATACATACATTAATTAACCAAAAATTAATGTATATTAAAATTGTATTAAATTTTTTGATGCAAAATTGTATTAAAATTTGAACTAATGTGGAAAAAATCATGTAAGAAAATTACCAAAAATTTCAAAGGGCCATAACAAGAGATCTTTTGGATCTTTATCTATTACTAGTTTTTGTCCACGTGCGATGCACGTGATTATTATAATATATGACACGATTATAAATATAAAATTTTGCTTAAGGTTGATTATGTTAATTTATGAGTGAATAATGTAAGATGAATTATTAGTAATTTTTTCTTATTTTCAAATCAATCAGTTCATCCTATTTTAATATAAGACATATCATTTTTTAAAAAATTTCCTTTCAGTTAATTGTATTAGATAAAATAAATAGATCTGCTTAATTTTTATTTTCCTGTGTTTAGCTGAGTTCAAATTTTTATATATAGTATAGATCGATAGTTCTTTTTACCTATACAAAAAATAAATAGATCTGCTTACTTTTTGTGTAAAAAAAATATTTTAATTAATAACCTTGACCTTTTTTTATAAACACTCGTATAGTATTATTTTTTGAAAATTTTATATTGTAACTGCTTCTCCTTTTATTATAATAGCTCATATTTATATTTTTTGACATTGTTTTTTGTTAATATTTTTTTATTAATTATTTGTACAAAAATTAAATTTTTAAATGCAATTTTACGAAGAAAAAATATCCAAAAATTGTTCATTAAATCTCCATACTTCTTCTACGGAGCTAAACATTTACATATTTTGTCTTAAATAATTTTTTTTGTAGTATATGTACTTTTTAATTTATTTGTATTACTTTAATAACGTAGGGAACAAAATTTGCAAGGTACTAAGTTAATAAAATTTTCAACAGAAAATAATTTTGCAACTAAATGATAGTAAAAAATACATTTTAAAAAAATGAACGCATTAAAGATAAATCTAACTTCTTCCAACACTGGACCTTTCCAACATGCTTTTTCCTCACTCTCATGTTTTCGAAAAAACTTTCCAAGAGGTAGCTTTTATGGAATGAGCACCGAAAAGGTAGGTGTACCTTGTTGATATAGTTAGTACCCATCAAACCATTTAAGTCATTTGCAATCAGAGACGGATCCCTATTAGATTATTAGAAAATAATAATTGCTATTTGACTGATGGTTTGAAAATAATAATTGCTTTGATACACACTCCACCTGCTGTGAAGTACCGCCAGCTTCTTCTGGATTTACCTTAGTCAACATGGCAGATTCATCAAAGGTAACATCCCTGCTGATAATAGTCTTCTTTGCCTCTAGACACCAAATATGGTATCCCTTCATTTCAGCATTAAGACCCATAAATAGAGCCTTCTTTGCTCGTGGATCTAACTTTGATTCATTTACATGGTAGTATGCAATAGAGCCAAACACATGCAAAGAATCATAATCTGTAGCAGGTTTTCCAGACCATACCTCCAAAGTGGTCTTGCCACCTAAAGCAGAATGTGGCAATCAATTAACAAGATGTTGAGCATATGTCACAGCCTCAGCCCAAAAATTTCTGCCTAGTCCAGCATTAGACAGTATATAACGAAGTTTCTCCACCAATGTCTTGTTCATACGCTCTGACACCCCGTTCTGCTGTGGTGTTTTTCTGACTGTGAAGTGCCAAACTATGCCACATTCTTGGGATATCTTCAGGAATGGATCACTCGTATATTCTCCACCATTGTCTATTCGGAGAACTTTAATCTTTCTTCCTGTTTGGTTCTCAACCTGAGTTTTCCATTTAAGGAAAATCCCAAGCACTTCATCCTTCATCTTTATTGTAAACACCCACACTCTTCTGGAAAAATCATCAACAAAAGTTACAAAATAGTGTCTACCTCCAATAGATGGAGTCTTGGAAGGTCCCCACACATCTGAATGCACATAGTCCAAAATCCCCTTGGTATCATGGATAGCAGTGCCAAAATTCACTCTTCGTTGCTTTCCCAGAACACAATGCTCACAAAATTCCAATTTGTAAGTCTTCGTACCTTTCAACAATCCCTGCTTGGCAAGAATCTGCAAGGATTTTTCACTAGCATGTCCCAAACGCATATGCCACAGCTTTGTTGCCTCTACACCTTTCTTGCTTCCAGAAGTTACTACTGCAGCTGCCCCAATTACTGTACTACCTTGGTAGTAATACAGATTATTCTTCCTCACGCCTTTTAACATCACCAATGCTCCTGACGTTGCTTTAAGAATTCCATCTCGGATAGTGACAAATAGGCCTTTTGATTCTAAGGCCCCCAAAGAAATGAGATTCTTCAACTCTGGAACATATCGAACATCTCTCAAAATTCTGGTGGATCCATCATGATTTTTCAGCTTGATTGAACCTATCCCGACTGTTTTACATGGATTGTCATTGCCCATGAAAACAACCCCACCATTGAGCTCTTCAAGGTCAAAGAACCATTCTCGAATGGGGCGCATATGGTAGGTGCAACCATAATCCAAAATCCACTCATCAACATGTGATGTTGAAGGTGAAGCAACCAAAGAAGTATCTGACTCTGCATCACTCTTGCATTCTGCAACATTTGCATCTTGTGGAGTCTTTCCCTTCTTTTTCAACTTCGGACAGTCTTTCTTCCAATGCCCTTTCTGATGAAAAAAGGCACATTCATCTTTGGCAACTCTGCTTCTCGACTTGGATCTTCCTCTTCTCCCCTTTGACTGGCTTTTCTGTCGTCCTCTAGCCACTAAAGCTTCATCTGCTGCAGTTGCTTTGCTCTTTATTTTGTCCTGCTGTCTCAACTCATGACTGTACAAAGCCGAACATACAGCCTCTAAGGATACATTCTCCTTACCATGAAGTAATGTTGTCTCCAAGTGCTCGAACTCTTCGAGAAGAGATGATAACAACATCAAAGCCAAGTCTTCATCTTCAAATATAACATCCAAATTGAACAGGTCTGCTACTAACTTTTTAAATAAAGTGATGTGTTCATTCATCGTAGAACCTGGTCGATACTCGAACTGGAACAATCTCTTCTTCATCAGAAGCTTATTCTGACCACTCTTCTTCAAGAAGGTATCTTCCAATGCCTTCCACAATTTGTGTGCAAAAACTTCATTTTTGAATGCATATTTCTGCTCCCTGGACAAACACGATCGAATTGTTCCGCATGCCAACTTGTTTACGTCGGCCCACTCCTTGTCACTGATATCGTCAGGTTTTTCTTCTTCAATAGCAACATCAAGTCCTTGCTGGAACAGCGAGTTGAGGACCTCACACTGCCACATGCCAAAATGACCGGTACCGTCAAATATCTCCACAGCAAGCTTCGAACTAGATACTGGGATCCTCGACCATCTGGATGTGAAAACCATCTCTCCTGACTGTGTACTTGATGTAGCCTGTTTTGAACCTGCTTCCGCCATTACAAAATCAAAAGATAGTATTCAACAATTTCAAATAGCCCAGAGGATGAACCTTCGGCTCCGCTACTACTTGTTGGGGAAACTCGGGTAAATTCCCCACTACAACAAACTAGTAATTGAACTGATTCGATAATTCCCAGGAAAGATGGCCTAGCCTATCTCCTTAGACAAAATTATCATTCCAAGATAAATCCCCAGGAAATACTGGAGGAACAGTGGTTCACTTAAGACCTAGCCTCCTAGACAGGACTCACTTGCATAGTTTTTTAATTCACAACCTATACCCGACAAAGGCGGCTTAGCCGGCCAACAAATAGAACAAGGCGGCTTTGCCAGCCAAGAAAGAGATAAGCCAGCTTAGCCGGCCAATGTTGAATACTAAACAAATAAACAAATGCGGAAAATTAAAGGCGGAATGATAAAGAAAGAACACACTAAAAAATTGTTAATGGAGTTTGGCCAATTTTGCCTACGTCTCCGGAGCACCACTAGAAAAGGGCCAGCTCTTTTACTAGGGGAAGAGTGTTTTGTACAATTGTTGGTATACAATTATACTCAAAGTGTTTGGGATGATATACTAAGGCAAGGGGAAGTTCTATTTATAGCAAAACAAAACCCCCCCAAGCACTTTCTCCATGATGTGGGATGGAATAAACAACACTATTCCGACAAGCCTAACTACCAGGGCGCAAAGCCACCTGATGCACACCAGCAGCTCAACTGACAAATGCTCTATTACAACATAATACAGCAAAACCTCATAAGAAAATTAACTTGGATTATCTAACAAGCTGTAACGCAATTTTGGACCGTTCCAATTCCTGAAGGCTTCTAATAGCGCAATGGATGCACTGAATGGAAAACCCTGTTGAACAACCTTAACCCAGGACACAACAAGAACACAGATAGTGTAAACCATTCTATCAACATCAGCACTACTATTGTTCCTTTCTAGTCTTGGAATTCACATATGCCTCTTTTGTGTAATCTAGCCCCTGACAAATTGATGATTTTAGAGAAACAGAACTTTATGGTGGATATTGTTAGAGCATATGGAGAGGTTTTTTTTTTTTTGATACTAATCGATAGAGCTTTATTAAAGATTAGCAATGTGTACAGAAGGGTTAGCAAGGGACAAGAAGCCCGAAAGAAGAAAATCTATGCCACAACACCAGTGAAAATCAAACAATTGCAGCTACATGGGAAATTTAATGGACACCCGTGATCCCTGACCCCAGTGTTTGAAAGACTCTGATGAAGACATGACAACACCCAAGCTGAAAGGAAATTATGGGTGCAATAATTTAAACCATCCCAAGGCCCCACTCAAAATCAAACCAAAGGCACAATCCCCATGCAGTTACTTGTTGGAAAAAACAAAAGAATTACGAGAAAGCCATACAGTCCATAGAGTAGGCAAACCCAGCAGCACCCATACTTGCTCCAATCGTCGTGCACCCGCCAGCAAAGGCCACTGCACAATCCAAGAGCCGATATCACCCGGTGGAACCCACCTGATCCCCCACCATATACACAATCTTTGCCACAAGTCCATAGTAACCGGGCAATGCATAAACAAATGCCTTATATCCTCACTCACCAGACCGCAGAAAGGACACAACGATGCCTCAATGTCAATGATGTCGCGTCTAAAAAGCACTGCTCTTGTGGCCAAACCACCATTTAGGAGTCTCCAAAGGAAGCATTCAATGTGAAGGGGTGCAATAGAAAGCCAAACCAGAGGTTGGAGGGATGGAGCCATGCTATCACACATGAAAAGGTAAGCAGATTGCACCGAAAACTGACCCTGAATGCCAGGTGACCAAGCCCACGAATCTGGCACTAACTCGTGGTTTACCACCCCATCCAACTCCGCTTGAAATCTGGTACACAGTTCTTGCTCCCAAGAATACAAAGACCTTGACCAGGCTGTGGGACACTGCAGCAATCTTCCATGAAAGAACTCATGCAACGTAGCCAGTGGAAAGTTTGAGCAAAGAAACAACCTGTGGTATTGTGTCTTCAAACAACCCATGGAGGACCGGGGATCAAGCCAAAAGCCGACCCTTCTCCCATCACCCACACGCAGACACATACCCGATGTCAGCGCAAGATCATTCCCTCCTCTGGCCTCGCCACTCCGCACAATGTTACGCCAGACTGGCGAGGCTCGTGCTAAGGAAAAATCTGCAGCCATAGAAGAACCAGTAGCAGAACACTTGTTATGAATTAGACGCTTCCATAAGGTATCCTCCTCACCCCTATAACGCCACAGCCATTTAAAGAGAAGACATTGGTTCTTGAGCATTATATCTTCCACACCTAAGCCCCCCTTATCCTTTGGCATTGCAATCTTTGACCAAGCAGTGAGGCATAGTTTTCTCTGCTCTCCCACCCCTCCCCAAAGGAATCTCCGTTGGATGCTTACCAATGTTTTGGCCACCGAGATTGGAAGCTTAAACATTGACAAGAAGTAAAGTGGTAGGGAAGAAAGAACTGATTTAATAAGAACCAATCTGCCTGCAAAAGAGAGAAAGCAACCTTTCCATGCATGCAATCTCGAACGAAATTTCTTAACAATCAGTTCCCAATGCTTAGCTCGGTGCATGGGCGCCCCCAAAGGTAGCCCTAAGTAGACAAAGGGGAGCTTTTCAGGTTTACATAGTAAATTCCCAGCAAGGTTGTCAATATCGGTGTCAGACAAGTGTACTCCTGCTAAGACGCTCTTATGAAATTTAATGCTAAGGCCAGACAAGATTTCAAAGCATCTCAACACCCGCTTCAATTGCAAAAGAGGACCCCTTTCAGCCGAAGAGAAGAGCAAGGTGTCATCTGCGAATTGTAGCAAAGTCATCGGTACATTGTTTACTACAACTGGCTGTACCACACTCTCTGCCACTGCCTTGTTGATCAAAGATGGAAGGCCTTCAGCAGCCAGTAAGAAGAGGAAGGGAGAAAGTGGGTCACCCTGCTTAAGTCCCTTTTGCACAAATCGAGAAATGGAGAGGTTTGAGCTTCTGTGTATGGCAGGGTCTCCTGTCTGTGGTCCCGTCTGCAGAATTTGATCTTCTTGGAATATTGTTCTTCAGCTTCATCACTTTCTTCAGAATTATTAGTCCACTTTAGTACATCAGTATGTCCCAAGCAATATTGAAGCATTATGTATCCACCATCATTGGCAGACTTTGATATAGAGTTGGGCACATAGGTTACATCATCAAATCTTGCAATAGGAGTATATGAAACAAAGTGAACCCACCAAGCCTCATTGCAATATTCCTTCATTACCCAAACAATATTTGATGGATCCGGACCAACAAGGTGTTGGCGCAGTGGTCCAGCATGCTGCGGCTCCTTAACTCACACGTCCCGGGTTCGATCCGGAGAAAACGTGGAGGTATGGAAAATGCACTTGTTGGGCGTGGTTAAATATGTTGGACCCCGCTCGTGGTCTTAGGCTAAATGCCCGGGAAGCGGGATTGGGTGTCGAGCCACGGATGAGATTAGTCTGGCTTGTCGAGCTGGGATACTCATTAGTATCAAAAAAAATATTTGATGGACCCGGACGATAAGTTGGAGAAAAGCTGACACAGAGATATCCCTCAACAACTCCCAGGCTATAATATTTGTAACCATAATTAAGTGGTGAAAGCGGCAAGGGGACATCATAACTTCTCCTTGGCCAAATGGAAAGCTATGATTTTTGTGGAACCATCTTTCTCATTCTCGGATGCCCAATGAAGTGCTCCATTTAAGAAGAGACCCAGGCTCTCTGCTCCAAATAAATGTCGCAACTCTCTTGCAGGATTTTCCACCTCTTTCCAGGAACCTGCTTTCAGGGAGAAAATATCAACTCTAACTCCAACAGGATAACAATAATAATTAGGACATGTAGCTACAAAGACCTTGTAATCATCCGAAGCCGAATCATACCCGAAACCATAAGCTGCATAGATCCTATCATCAAAGCAGGACACATGATCAGGCAATTTCCTGTATAAACCCATGAAAGGAATCCAGACAACTATCTCCAGGTTAGGGTTTTCATGTTGAAGACAAACTAATCCATTGCATGATCCCAAAAACCACCTAATTACCGTAAACGTTTGGAGCGGATAACTTTCCTTGGTATATGCAATATCCCCAAGAGCGTCTGGACAGTATGATGATAATACAAAACGATCTGGAGGTTTATATGGGGAGTATCTGCTTTGCAAACTTAGGACGCCAAGGATGGTCTTCTTCGGCGGTGTAGATTTGCATCTGAACTGGTGGAAGTCTACACTGACTAGCAAAGAGGACCATGACTTGGAGACTGATCTGAATCGATGAATGGATTTGATGGGTAACAGAGACAGTATCTCCTCCACAATTTCTGGAGGTAGATGACAATTATTGGTGGAGGAGGTAGTACTGGTCTTTAATGCTTCAACAACAAGCACCCTCCTCTCGTCTCTCTTTCGTTTCTTTGATGAACCCGACGACCACGACGAAAGGTTTCCGGTTGCAGCCATTGGATATGCCCTGCTATAATGTTTGTTTTTGCAAAGAGAGAACTTATAACTTGCCACTGGATGCCCTATAAAAGAGAAAGTACAAGACTTTTGACAAATTCACAGGAACCATTATTTCTACTGGAAGTGTGGTCGACTCAGATATTAGAAGAGTAAATGATAGAATTAACACTGCAGAGTGGTCCCCTCTTCAACAAAGTCAATCTCTTCAGGATTTTGACCTGGAGGCAGACCTAACTCTGCAAGTTGGTAATGCCCTAGGTTGGGAGCAAGCTCATGCTGAAGACGAGTTGAGGTCCGCAGTAAGAAACCTTCTAGTTAAGGAGGCAGAAGAGTGGAGAGCAAACCAGGAATAGTTTTCTAACTGCTATTCTGCTGGTTCTTGCAGAGTGTAACTTTTTTTTCGAATGTTTTGTTTAATTTCTTGGAACAGCAGAGGTTTCGGTTCTTCAGCGAAACATAATCACCTGAAGGATATCATTATCAAAAATCAAGCTTGTTTTGCCTTCCTCTGTGAAACGAAGCTAAAAGGGATAGATATACGATTTTGCAGGAAAATATGGAATATTGAAGAGTTAGACTTCAGAACTGTGGAAGCTGAAGATTCGGCTGGTGGCCTGCTTATTTCGTTGCAACTAGAGTTGTGTGAGCAAAAACTGGATTATTGTAGAAGTGTCCTTTGGTGACTCAAGTGATATGTGGGTTATCTGCTGTGTTTATGCCGACTCAAATTTGGAAAGGAGAATGGAGATTTGGAACGAACTGCGATCATTGAAAGACTCCTTTGTTTCTCCTCGGCTACTTATTGGAGATCTCAATGAAACTATATCTCCTGGTGATCGAAGCACCAAAAGACTGTGTACCCGAGGGGCTGGAGTTATTCGAAGCTTCATGGAGTTCATGCAATTCTGTGAATTCCCTCTATCTGACAGGAAATTCACTTGGGCAAACAAGCTCTCTTCCAGCCGTATTGATCGAGCGATGGCCCAACCAGAGTGGAGTCTATCTTTCAAATCCCTCTCCCTTCGTTCTGCCAATAGAGGGCTCTCAGAGCATTGGCCCTTCATCCTTTCTCAGGATAAGACGGATTGGGGTTTCAAACCCTTCCGTTTCCAAGATTGTTGGTGGCTTAGTCCCAAGTTTAATGAAACAATCAAAAAGCTGTGGAATAGAGCTGAATTTTTGGTCCCTGGACGTTTTGGTTTCCTAAGGAAATTAGGCCTGTTTCGTAAATTTCTTACAGAATGGAACAAGACATCTTTTGGTCACATTGACGCTACAATCAACTACATCCAATCCAAGATTGAAGAGCTAGACTTAAAAGCTGAAAGCCATCCTCTGAACGTGGTCGAGTCAAAGAATAGAGACCAGCTCAAATTGGAGTATCGCCAAAGATTGAAAGAAAAGGAAGCCCTGTGGAGACAAAAGTCAAGGATAAGATGGTTAAAATCAGGGGATCGCAACGCAAAATTCTTTCACCTATCGGCTTGTGCTAGAGGAAGACGAAAAGCTATCTCCTCTATCTCTTGTGATGGTAGCAAAGTGGAAGACCCAAATTCTATAAAACAAGAAGCAGTGTCTTACTTTTCTAGTCTGTATGGTGACTATGGGAGTCCTAGACCTAGAGTCGGCACTATGAGGTTTCAGCGTATGTCCCCTGAAGAGGCTGCCGGGCTGGAAATTCCTATTACTCTAGAAGAAGTCAAGTGGGAAATTTGGGCATGTGACAGATCAAAGGCCCCTGGCCCTGACGGCTTTAACCTGGGTTTTTACAGGAGATGCTGGGACCTTATAAAAGATGATCTCTTTGACCTCGTCCAAGAATTTTTCGCTAGTGGGAGACTCCCCAAGGGTGCAAACGTATCCTATATCACTTTGGTTGCAAAAAAGGAGGGTGCTGAAAATTTTAACGACTTTAGACCAGTCACTTTGGTAGGAGGTGTCTATAAAATAGTATCAAAAATACTATCACATAGGCTAAAGTCTGTTTTACCGAGCATCATAAGCAAAGGGCAATACGCTTTTGTGGAAGGCAGAAATATCTTGGATGCTGCTTTAATTGCATCTGAATTCATTGACTCTTTAAAGAGAAGTAAAAAGCCAGCGGTTATTTGGAAGCTTGATTTTCGCAAAGTTTTTGATTGTGTATCTTGGGATTTCCTTCTCCAAGTCATGCAGAGTATGGGTTTCGGCTTTAAGTGGATCTCTTGGATCCAGGAGTGCCTGTAATCATCCCTCTTGTCCATTCTCATTAACGGCTCCCCTACAGTGCAATTTGGCATGAACAAAGGTTTAAAACAAGAGGATCCATTATCCCCTCTCCTTTTCCTTATTGCTGCCGAAGGCCTTAGAGTCATGATCGATGAAGCTATCTCCAAAGGTTTGATTGAGAATTTCAAAGTTCATAACATCCCAGTAAATATTATTCAATTTGTCGATGACACTCTCATGTTTGCAAAGCCTCACCAGAATTCTCTTCTGAACCTCAAAAGAGTCCTTAGATCTTTCGAATTGTTGTCCGGCCTCAACATAAATTTTTACAAGTCTGGTCTTGCAGGTCTTAACATCGATATGGCCACAGCCAGTAGGTTCGCCCGGACTCTTTTTTGCAAAGAAGAGAAGCTACCTTTCAAGTATTTGGGTCTGCCCCTTTGGAGCAAACATGAAAAGAGTCTCTAGCTGGAACCCCGTGATTGAAAAGTTCCATAAGAGACTAACATCATGGAAATCCAGATTTCTATCTTTTGCAGGAAGAGTCCTAATGATTAAATCAGTTCTATCTTCCCTCCCTCTCTATTTCATGTCCTTATTCAAATTGCCAGCATCTGTTAACAAGCGACTGACACAGATTCATAGACATTTTTTATGGAGTGATGCCTCTGAGAAGCGCAAGATGTGTTGGGTAGCTTGGTCTAAGGTGGCTCGTCCTAAGGAGTTTGGTGGCCTCGGCGTTGAACTCTTTTCTACCAAAAACAAGAGCTTATGCTTTAAATGGCTCTGGAGATATTTACAAGATCAGGAGATGAACTGGGCTCGCCTTATCAAAGCCAAGTCACAATTACACTCTAACAGCATGAAGCCAACTTTTGCCCCTAGCCGCACCTCCTGCCTCTGGCGTAATATCCTCTCATGTGCATCCGACGACTCTTCTTCTCATATTCCCCTGAAGAACAATCTTCGTATCAGGTTCGGTAATGGAGCTAACATTTCCTTTTGGTTAGACTCTTGGTGCCCTCTGGGACCTTTAAAGGAGAAATTCCCCAGAATGTTCCTACTCTCAACTAATAAAGAAGTTCGTCTCGACTATATCACCCCAAAAGTTCCCATAGCGAGCGTTTCAAATATGTGCAGAAGAAATTTATACAGTTAGGAAGTTGAGCTTTGCAGACAGATTGACGAGGAGCTAACCAAGAATGTATTTAATCCCAACTCTCCAGATAGATGGGGTTGGGGCATCGATCCAAAAAAACCGTTCACTGTTAAAGAGGGTAGCCGTTTCATTCTCGAATCCTCCCTAACCCCCTGTAAGCCACCAAACATTGGGTTAAACCTTGTGCCACCAAAGGTGGAGTGCTTCCTTTGGCAGATAATCAAGAACGGCATCGCTGTGAGGGCTAACTTACTGAGTCGTGGGATTATAAATGCTGACCAAGCCTCCTGCCCCCTTTGCTCCAGAGATACTAAAACCAGCTCCCACCTTTTCTTTCACTGTAGCTTCTCTTGGAAATTTTGGCAAAAAATTTGTAAATGGTGGGGATCCCTTTGGATTGCACCTTGTTCAATGCACGACTAGCTTCTACAGTGGCCTTGGATTGAAGAGTGCACCAGCAGGAGGTCATCTTGGATGATAATAGGTATATCAACGGTATGGTCAATATGGACAGCTAGAGACAAACTGGTGTTCAATAAAGAACCTATTGCGTGGGACACTCTATTTGACATCACTTTGGCTAGATCTTCTTGGTGGCTGAAAACTCTCCAACCTGATGTCCCTTACTCTTGTGGCAACATGTTAGCATCTGCAGAAACAGTTAAACAGTGGAAGGGTGTAGTCCGAGCTTTTGATTAATGTTTACTTGACTTTACCTCCCCGTTACTGCTCCCCTGTCACATGCTCTTCAATGTAATTTGTTTATTTCTTCTCTCGGTGTACAAGCTGCAGCTCCCCTGCAGTTTTCTTCTTGCTTTTCATGTCATTGCCTAAATGACTTTCCCCTGTACTTTCTATGTTTTGCCCCCGCTAATAAAGAGGTCGATTAGCATCGAAAAAAACAGCGGTAATTTCAAGCAAAGCTATGTTAGAGACTGGAAAGGAATGCTTGCATTATATCATACTGCAAGAAGAAGCTCCCATCGCTGCATAAAGTTTATGTATATTATGCAATAGTCACCACAAGTAATATTGAGGTGCCAGATCAATATAGGTACCCTTCACATTTAAAAATAAAAGAGGCACCATTCAGGCTCTTAACCCACCTCAATGTACCAACAAGGTGTCAGCGCAGTGGACTTCAGCACGTTGTGGCCCCTTAAATCATGACTCGGGTTCGATCCGGCAGAAACGTGAGGTATGGAAAATACACAGTTGGTAGTGGTCCCACACTTTAAGGTGGATGTTGAATCGTGCCACTCATGGTCCTAGGCTAAATGCCCGGGAAGTGAGTTGGATGGTTGAGCAACGGGTGAGATTAGTCTGGCTTGTCGTGCTGGGATACTCACAAGTATAAAAAAAACCCACCTCAATGTTTCTAGCTAGCTAAAGCTGCAGTGGCTGTATCTGGAGAGAAGCCTAGGGATCGGAGTGGTGAGAGATTCTGTGTACGGTATGGTCATCCGGTAACCCGAAAATTGCATGGAGTGATGAAGAATTGGATTTCCGTGGTATCTACCATCTTTGGGAGATCATGGTTTGAAGTCGGAGAAATTGGTTGGCTTAATAATTCCAAATATGTGTATATTTACCCAGGATGCCTCATTGCATTATTCCTTCACTACTCAAACAATGTCTATTGGGACGCTCATCAAGTCATCAACAGTTCCAAAAAAAAATAATACTTTATATACACAAACACCAGAGGCTTTGTGTAATATACAGATTATAATACGAGGAACAAGAAAAAGAAATAAAGAAACCTCCTCAAATATGCATACACGAATAGTTTTTACTGGTGGATCATAAGAAGAGGAACAAGAATAAAGAAATAAGAAACTTCCACAAATATGCAGGCTCCTCGCAATAAACTAGAGAGGATCGTAGAGAAACAAACTTTATATAGTTAGTCAACAGATTAATGAAATTAAATGGCAAACCAGAAACGGAACTAAAAACATAAACGCATCCCTTTAATTTAGTCTAGTTACTTAAGCATGCAGGCCTTTGCTTGCGGATTGATGTTCAAAAGTTCCTTGATGGATGGATGCCTGTAGAAGCGTAGGGAGAGGTTAGAGCTTCCATGTATGGTATGGCCGTCGTCAAGCCACCATGTCTGTCGTAGAATCTAATCTTCTTGGAATATTGTCCTTCAGCTTCATAACTTCCTTCATCAGGATTATTATCAATCCACTCTAATACATCAATACATCCCGCGGAATATTGAAGCCATATGTGTCCACCTTCCTTGACAGATATAATTGGTACGGAATTGGACACATAGATTGCATCATCAATTATTCCATCAGGAGTATATGAAATCAAGTGAACCCACGACGCCTCATTGCAGTATTCCTTCATAACCCAAACATTAATATTTGTTGGACGCTGATGATATATATTTGCTAGACCCTGTTGATTTGTTGCAGAAAAGCTGACACAGAGATATTCGCCAACAACTCCCAAGCTATAGTATTTGTAACCATAATTAGGTGGTGAAAGCGGCAGAGGGACAACATAAAACTTCTCCTTGCCCAAATCGAAAGCTATGATTTTTGTTAAACCATCTTTCTCATTCATGTATTCCCAATGAAGTGCTCCATTCAAGAAGAGACCCATGCTCCTTGCTCTAGTCAGATGTTGCAACTCTCTTGCAGGATTTTCCATCTCTTTCCAGGAACCTGCTTTCAGGGAGAAAATATCAACTCTACCTCCAACACGACGATAATTAGGACATGTAGCTACAAAGACCTTGTAATCATCCGAAGCCGAATCATACCCGAAACCATGAGCATATCTCGCATCTAACCAGGACATATGAGGCAATTTCCTGTAAAAACCCGTGAAAGGATTCCAGACAACTATCTCCAGCTGATGGCGATGTTCCAGACAGACTCATCCATTGCATGATCCCACGAAGCAACAAAAACAATCTTTTGTAACGGATAACTTTTATTGGTAATTGTATACCCTGCAGGAGCGTGAGGATAGTATGATGATATTACAAAACGATGAGAAGCATCATATTGGGAGTAACTGGGTGGCGGACTTAGGACGCGGGGGATGGTCTTCTCCGGCGGTGTAGATTTGCATCTGAACTGGTGGAAGTCTACACTTACTAGCAAGGAGGACCATGACTTGGAGACTGATCTGAATCGATGAATGGATTTGTTGGGTAACAGAAAAAGTATCTCCTCCACAACTTCTGGAGGTAAACAATTATTGATGGAGGTAGTAGTACTGGTCTTTACTTCATCAACAAGCCTCCTCTCTTCTCTCTTTCCTTTGTTTGATGATAAGCCTGACGGCAATGAGGACAGATTTCCAAAGAGAGTAGGAATGGTGGCCAGGAAATCCCCCTTTTTGTCTCAAATGTCACCGGGACTACCCCGGCGTCATGCAACCCAAACCTTCCTCTTCCCACCCGCAACCATATTGAAACCACCACCTCACCCGTCCCAACCCTGGCTGCTTCCGACCCACCCTCGCCACTATCACCCAAACCGGGATCTAGTTTCAACAAACACTCATCAACCACCCCAAACCTTCCGAGTCAAGGAATCAAACAATACACCAAGCCAACTCAAACCTATGTCCTTCTCAAAATGACATAGGGGACAGATGGAGTAGGCTATGAGGAACGGACAGATACAGAGCTTTTATGTCGAAAATTTCCCTCCCAGCTGGACCATATCTGATGTTCTTGCAAAACTACACTTCGTAGGGGAGACAGTTGATATCTACATGCCAAGTAAGAGGGTAAGAAACGGCAGTCGTTTCGGTTTCGTTAAAGTAAAAAAGGGTTTGGCCTCTAAGGTAATGATCGACAAGATCTGCTCCGTGGAAGTAGAGGACGACACTCTTCGTGCCAACATTGCAAAATCCAGACATCAAAGAACCAAGCATCCATCTCAACATCTGCAAGGCACCATCTCCAAAGAAATGCAGCAGAGGAAGTCCTTTGTTGCAACCCTCAAGGGTAAGGATAGAGTTACAGAGGCATGCAATGGGTTCTCCAACCTTGCTTTTAACCCTCCGATCGAAACTGAATCATGGCTGTCCCGTTGTATTTTCGGCGTGCTCTCTACGCCAATCGAGCGAGATACCTTAGGACGTATTCTTGTCTCTAAAGGTTTAAAGGTTTGTACGGTTTCTGAGCTTGGAGGGGAGTCGGTGTTGATTTAAACCCCATTGGTGGAGGAGCGAGATAGCTTGTTAGCTCAGGTGTCTGCATGGGTAACAGATTTCTTCTTAATATTTAGAGAATGGAGAGCTGGGGACAACTCCACTAATCGACACTATTGGATAAAAGTTGCTGGAGTGCCTCTTTATGCATGGTGCGTGCAGTTCATTGAATTGATCAGCAATCCCAAAGGTTTGGGAGACTAATCAGACTAGCAGAGACCACAGAGCGGAGGACAAGCCTTGACTTTGCATACATTCAGGTCCTCACCACGGTCAAGAAGCAAATTTCATGGGAGTTTAACATTGATATTAAAGGAATCAAATCCACCATATTATGCACTGAAGTTGCGGCTCCGTTCAACCCGGCCACATACAGTCCCGTTGGTGATCTCTCTGTGAATGACCTCATATCTCTCTATCCACCGACTCCAACTCACCTCCACCGGTTACCCCCTGCGGCCGGCGACGGTGAACGTTTAAAACTCAACTCGGTGAATCGGTACTTAGTGCTTGAGTCGAATGCTTTGGAATCTGATCCTTTTCAGCTTGAAGGGATCATTGAGAACATAAACCACACATATAGACATTCCCCTCGGAAGACTAACTCTCATGCTGTAGCGGCTGATAACACCAATTCTGCCAGCCACCACCCCCCAAGAAAGGCATGCGCACGCAGCCTTGAATCTGTCCATTCTACCGGAGACCGTCGCGGTGGGTCCAGTGTTCCTTCAAGAATAGAAGAAACCCTTACGCCTAAACGAGATTCTCCCAATAGTGGGCCCTGTAATACTTCATCTACATGGGAGTCAGGTGAGTCTTCTGGCAGTAGCAGTATGAAAGTGGGCCACTAGGCCGACGCCCGCTATGACCGTTGCATGCAGCTGACTCCTTTTGTCCATCATCGGGCCGTGGGTTCTAATGGGCCTGGTTCCCCCAGCACAGAATTGTGTAGCCTGTCTTCTGACGCCCAAAGCAGCCCATTCAGGGAGCTTAGACTATCAACCCTGATAGACCAAAAAATCAAGCAGGCCCTGAGTGCAAAACAAATAAGGAAAACCCAAAAACATAAGAGAGTCAGGAATTTTACAGGCAGCATAATATCGTCTGACACCCTATCTGATTCTATTATCATGAACGCAAACAAGAGGTTTTCTGAGGCAGTGATTCCAGTAGCTCACTCGCCCGTCACTGCTGTGGATTTCGATGCGGAGGCAGAGCTCACTATACAGGTGGGGAATTGTTTGGGGTGGAACGGAGAGGAAGCAGGAGAAGCTAGAAGCGCAGTGAGGGACATGATTGTTAGAGAAGGTGAAGAGTGGAGCAAGAATCAGGAGGAGAGTTGTTAGTACGCCTGTTAGCACGAGGTTAGTACGTCGGTGTGTATTTTTCCACTTTTATGTTCAGCCTCTTATCTTGGAATTGTAGAGGGTTAGGTTCGGCGATCAAACATAGCCACCTCAGAGAATTAATATCTCAGTTTGAAGCTAGGATGGTTTGTATCTGTGAAACGAAACAACGCGGCATAGACAGGAATTTTTGCTCAAGACTGTGGAATCTCGGTGATCTTGATTTTCTGACAGTTGACCCAGAAGGGGTTTCGGGAGGCTTGTTGGTGATGTGGGATGAATTCTTCTTTCATATATCTAAGTGCAAAACTAACAAAAACTGGATCATTATGGAGGGCTGTTTTGAGGACTCAACTGAGCTCTTTTGCGTTTGCTTCGTGTATGGTAACGGCAACTTAGATAACATGATTGCCATGTGGGAAGAACTGAAACAATTAAAGCAAACATTCCTACCTCCAAGGCTGCTAATAGGGGACCTCAATAAAACTACTGTGGCTGCAGATAGAAAAAGCTATTGGATCAACTCCAGAGGTGCCTCTGCTCTCAGAAGCTTCTTGGATTCTATGCTACTCATGAAGTTTCCTTTGGTTCGGCGCAAGTTCACATGGGCAAACAGCCAATCAGCCAGCAAGATTGATAGAGCTTTGGCTCAGGCAGAATGGAGTATGGCTTTCAAAGGTCTCAATCTCAAAGCAGGGAAGAGAGGCACCTCGGATCATTGGCCTCTGATTCTCACTCAAGACAAAAAGAACTGGGGTTTCAAACCAATTAAGGTTCAGGATTGTTGGTGGAAGGATCCTTCCTTTAAGGAGGCTTTATCAGTATTCTGGGATAAATACTTTTTCTGGAAGTTGCAAGTTGATGAAAAAATAGGCGTTCATGAGGAAACTATTATTTGGGTGGAACAGAACCTATTTCGGCTATGTAGACGAGAAGGTGGCACAACTGCAAGGGGAGATTGAGAGCCTCGATCTCAAAGCAGAATCAGTGTCACTATCGGACTCTGAACTCCGGAAAAAAAGCGAGTTAAAGCAAGCCCTCATCCAAAAATGGAAGCAAAAGGAAATTATTTGGAAACAAAAATCTCATATTAATTGGCTGAAATTGGGGGATCGTAACACGAGGTTTTTTCATGTATCAGCTTGTGCAAGGAGAAGGAAAAATACTATCACATCAATCTGCAGTAATGGTTGTGATCTTGAAGAACCACAGGATATTAAGGATGAGGCAGTGAAGTTCTTTTCTGTCTTATATGGTGAGAATATGGCTTTCAGACCAAAGATGAGGTGTAATGGGTTGTTCTCACGCCTGCAACCCATACAAGCAGATGAGCTCTTAAAACCTATCAGCCTAGAGGAGGTTAAGAGAGCCGTTTGGGCCTGCGACGGTTTCAACCTAAATTTTTCAAGAAGAGTTGGGATCGGATTGGTATGGACTTGCTTGATCTAGTGAAGAACTTCTTTGCATCAGGGGTGCTACCTAAAGGCGTCAACCTCTCCTACATTACGCTTATACCAAAAAAGGAGGGCGCTTCAGATTTTAATGACTTCAGGCCTATAACATTGGTGAGCGCAGCAGATAAGATCATCTCAAAGATTCTATCCCACAGACTCAAGAGCACTTTGCCGCATCTAATAAGCAGCTCCCAATACGCCTTTCTAGAGGGAAGAAATATCCTTAATGCTGTCCTGTTGGCATCGGAATTTATCGATTCCCTTAAGAAAAATAAGGAGCCAACTGTTCTATGGAAACTCGATTTTCAAAAAGCTTACGATTCTATCTCTTGGCAGTATTTGTTTCAGGTAATGGAGCACATGGGATTCCCACCAAAATGGATCTCACTGATAAAAGGCTGCCTTCAATCTTCCACCATGTCTGTCCTCATTAATGGATCACCTTCCTCGCAATTCGGGATGGAAAAAGGCCTAAAACAGGGAGACCCCCTCTCCCCATTCTTATTCCTCATCGCCGAAGGACTGAAGGTTTCAATAGAGGCAGCCATCGCAAATGGGATTGTGGAGGGGATTAACATTCACAACATCCCGGCAAACCTGATTCAGTTCGCAGACGATACACTTATCTTGGCCAAAGCTAACGACTCCTCCCTCCTCAACCTCAAAAGAGTTCTCCGATGTTTCGAGATCATGTCAGGCCTGTAAATTAATTTTTTCAAGAGTAGTGTTATTGGGATCAATATGGACATCGAGACCTCTAAATACTACGCCGACCTCCTCCTGTGCCGTGTGGAAAAACTGCCTGTCAAATACTTGGGCCTACCACTAGGAGCGAACATGAAGAAAATGGCAAGCTGGTCTCCAGTGTTTGAAAAACTCAAGAAAAGATTGAAAAGCTGGAAAGCTAGGTTCCTGTCCTTCGCAGGTCGAGTGCTTTTGATTAAAGCTACACTCTTGGCTCTCCCGCTTTATTACATGTCCATCTTCAAGTTACCGAATAGTGTGAGTAAGAAATTGATTCAAATTCAAAGGAAATTCCTTTGGAGTGGGTGCCAAGAGAAAAGAAAAGTGTGCTGGGTAGCTTGGGACAAGGTGGCAAAACCTAAAGAGTGTGGCGGGCTCGGCATAGAACCGTTGCTCATCAAGAACAACAGTCTATGCTTTAAGTGGTACTGGAGATATATTCAGAAGGAGGAAACAGTTTGGAGACACCTCATCGATGCTAAATGCCTGCAGGATTCTGGAAAAATCGAACCAGCTTTTTCTCAACACAAAATGTCCAGCTTATGGAGAAACATTATTCGATGTGCCGGTGATAGAAACGAGCTGAATATGGCGCTGAAAGACCACCTCTCCATCCAGGTGGGTTCTGGGACCAGCATTTCTTTTTGGCATGACAAATGGTGCTCCCTCGGGATCCTTAGCTCCTCCTTCCCAAGACTGTTCTTGGCTAGCTCCCTAAAGGAAGGCACTCTTGCCAATTTTGCCAATACGGCACCTCTTGCTACAGCTAACATTTGGAGGAGGGAGTTGTTTGATTGGGAGAAGGCTTCCTGTTCTGAAATCGATGATGCACTACAGCAGGTCTCCATTAATCACAACTCGGAAGATCGGTGGCTATGGAGCTCGTCTAAGGAACTGGTTTACACGGCTAAAGCTGGTAAGGATGCCTTAGTTCAAACCTCCATGCTGCAAGTCAAACCACCCAACATTTGGCTAAACCTATGTCCACCAAAAATAGAATGCTTTATGTGGAAGTTATTAAATAATGACGTGGCAGTTAGAGAAAACTTAGCCAGGAGGAACATGTTGCCAAGAGACCAAGCCCTCTGTTGTCTGTGCTCTCATGAGTTGGAGTCAGTAGCCCATCTATTCCTTCATTGTCCTTTCTCATGGAAATTTTGGAACAGGATATGCAGATGGTGGGGGGTAAACTGGACGGTGTCTCAATCAATTCATCAATAGTTGGTGGAGTGGCCATGGTTGGAAGATTCTCTGCAGCGAAGGGCAGTCTGGATGATGCTAGGTTATTCTACCTTCTGGTCACTCTGGTCTGCAAGGAATAACAAATGTTTCAACAATGAAATCACTCAGTGGGACAGATTGTTTGATCAAATAGTGAGTAGAGTGTTTTGGTGGATCAAATCCCTGCAGCCGGATTTCCCCTACTCCAACCACAGCATCCTCGCTTCGGTAGAAGTTCTAAAACAATGGAAAGGAGTATGCAGGCGCTTTGATTGAAGATGTACTCCTTGTTTCCTCCCCCCGTGTAACTTGTCATCCTTGCACTCTATGCTTCTGTTATACAGTTGTTAGGTTAATATTGCTACTCTGGTACCATGGCCTCAATGGCGCCAGCAATGTTTTATTTTTGTATTTGTACTTGTATGAGTTTTCATGGCTTTGAATAAAGTCTCGATTAGCATAAAAAAAAAAAAACGAGGACAGATTTCCGCTAGTAGCCATTGGAACGATATGCCCTACTCTGATTCTGATGTGTCTTAAGAGAGCTTATAATTTGCATATGTGATTATTTTGAGAGACGCACGTCATTGGCAATTACAATTATTTTCCCGTCGGGTTATGGATTCGTCAGGACCGACTTAACACTATCTCGTGCGTCTTCTTTTTTCATCTTTTAGACATTTTTTTTTAATTTAAACTTTAGATAAAGGTCTATCAGTGTCCAATATTATATTAAACTTTGAACTAATGGGAAAAATTATGTAAGAAAATTAGCAAAAATTTCAAAGGCCATAACATCTGAACTCACTCTGAGTCAATTTTGGTTTCCCCAATTTCATCTTTCAAAGGCCATAACGATGATCTCTCATCCTAGTCAGCATGGCACATGACGATCGAAGTGTACGAAAGAAACAATTTTTAAAGAGTTAATTTTTTTAAAAAAAAATATTATGGAATATTTAAAACCTCTAAAATGAGTTGTTGTAGTCAAAGTTACTCAGATTCTTACT
Organism: Turnera subulata; assembly: GCA_028386065.3. Lineage (NCBI taxonomy): Eukaryota > Viridiplantae > Streptophyta > Magnoliopsida > Malpighiales > Passifloraceae > Turnera > Turnera subulata. The sequence continues at coordinate 51,600 of JAKUCV010003137.1, read as the reverse complement.
TACTTTTCTGCATCAATCTTAAGAACAGATTCTGCAATATACATTAAGAACAGATTCTGTTTCATTTTCTCCTGCCTTATTGATGAATTAATACATACAGGGTGTTTGCTTATGTATATTAGTGTTAGTTCTTAGAATTGGTTTTAGAACATGTTCAAGACAACTAATGCCTTCGACAAACTTGAGTCCCACCAAGGTTGGGTTTATTCAGTTAATGCCAGGTTAATTTCCTAAACTATATTTCCAATGTACTTAGAAGACATAACAAGCAATTTGGAAAAGATCAAACATTAAACGAACTTGGACTAATAACTAATTGGACTTAAATCCAGTGCTTGCTACATATATATAAGCAAATGAAGTTACCAAAGGTCAGGTCGCTACAAAAAGTTGAGAAGTTCACAGTTCTGAGTGTTCAAATGTTTAAGCAACTGTATACCATCAATGTTCAAGCTCCTCTATTGATCTCCATACAAGCATAGGGAGAGGCTAGAGCTTCCGTGTATGGAATGGCGTCTCTTCTGTAGAATTGGATGTTCTTGAAATATGCTTCACCTCTATCACTTTCTTCAAGATTGTTATCCCACTTTAGCACATGCAGATTTCCGTCATTATATTTTAGTATCATGTATCCACCATTTTTAGCAGATTGTGGCACGAAGTCGCACACATAATCTGCATAAGTAGCAGCAATATCTTTGTCAAAAGGACTATAATATGTAATAAAAGGGACCCACGATGCCTCGTCGCAGTATTCCTTCATCACCCAAACAGCATTCTTCCTCAACCTATCAAGGTCACTAAAGACACAAATACACAGATATTCCCCAACAACACCCAAGCTATGGTATCCATAATCCGGTGACTTGGTCACATCATAAAACTTCTCCTTACCCAAATCAAAAGCGAAGATTTTTTTCACAGTTGAAAGACCCATAACCCGAGTTTCCCAATAAAGTGCTCCATTCAAGAACAAACCATGTGGCCATGGTCCAATGCATTTCAGGTATGTGTCATCAGGATTTTCAACCTTTTTCCAGGAACCTGTTTTCAGCGAGAAAATATAAAGCCTAACTCCATTCCCAGTATGACGTGTAGCTAGTAAGACCTTGTAATCATGGGAAGCCGAATCATAACCGAAACTATAGGTTCTGAGGTAACAAGAGTACTGCAGGGAGATGGCAGGCAATGGTCTATAGCTAGCGGTGAATGGATTCCAGACAACTATGTAATCCTTTGCATATTCCAAACAAACCAATCCGTTGCAAGATCCGACCAGGTAAGGACACTTCCTCCCAGGACCTAAGTCAGCAGGTGGTGGCGGATAACACAAATTGGTAATGGTAGGTGTTTTTACACCGGCACGGTAATCTGATATTACAATACCCTTTGGGTCAAGATATAGGAGTTTTGTGATCTCCGGCTGTGTGGATTTGAGTCTAAGCTTGTGGAAATTTACACTGACCAGGAAAGAAGACCATGACTTGGAGACTGACCTGAATCGATAAATGGATTGAATGGGTAACAAAGCTAGTATCTCCTCCATAATTTCTGGAGGGAGACGACAATTATAATTGGTGGAGGTAGTACTGATCTTTGCTTCATCAACATGCAGCCTCTCATCTCTCTTTCGTTTTTTTGATGAACCCGACGACGACGACAGATTTCTGCTAGTAGCCATTGGATATGCCTTACTCTGATGTTTGTTTTTGCAAAGAGAGATCTGATAATTTGCATATATATATATATATATATTTTTGATAAGACGATGAGAAATTTATATTATACTATAAGAAGAAATAGAAGAATGTACAAAGACATCCAAACGGAAGGCACCGTCAAAAAACGGATAAGCGCCAACAAAACGGATAAAAACAATACAACCAAAAGAAAAGTCCAAAACAGATCCAAAACTACATGAAGTTCAGAGTAACAGGGACACCCCTCCAATTCTGAACAGTTTCAACCGAGGAAATAAGGTCATACATGCCATAAGGGAACTCCACTTGCTTTGCCTTTATCCAAAGGTAGGTTCTAAACAGGATAAGATTGAATAGAGACTCCCAATCCACTTCTTCGTTCCTAAAAACTTTATTGTTGCGCACCAACCATGAGGACCAGACCATAGCAAAGAAAATGGACAGCCAGGAAGACCGAGCTTTGGGGATTCCACCTACATCAAACCAAGTTACAAACAGGGATTCAATATCAGCAGGGTGACACCATTGTACTCCCCACCATCTGCAAAGTTTGGACCATAACAACCATACCCGTCTACAGTGAAGAAAAAGATGGTCACGCTTCTCCACCTCTGCCTCACAAAAAGGACACCCAGCCTGCTCAATCTCCAGCACATTCCTATATAACAAAGCAGACCTAGTACAAATCCCGTTTCGAAAAACAAATCACAAATAATACTCAACCTTGGGAGGAACAAGAGACAACCACACTGCTAGTTTTTTATTAGAAGGTGCAAGTTTATACTGATATAGACTACCAGACTTAACCCCATAGTCCCCTTTATTGGAACCACACCAACTCCAATAGTCCTTCTTATTGAGAAACAAAGCAACATCATACAAGATCTGGCCCAAACTAGGAATAACAGGAACCTCCCAATCAAAAGGGCGAGGCCGCCACACAGGCTCCCAACACCACTTGTTATCATTCAAACAAAAGGATTCCCTGATGCTTGCATCTGGATTAGACGCCAAGGAGAAAAGGGAAGGGAACAACACTTTTAATACACCACATTGAAGCCACCTATCATGCCAAAACTTACCATCCTGACCATCTCCAAGCTGTGAACGAGATCTTTTAAAGAGGTTCCATGGCTAAGGGATAAGTCACTCACCTTGACTATATTTCTCCATATAGGGGACGCCTTGTTTAGATTGAAATAAGGAAAAGAATCAGCCTTATCCACCTGACATTTATCCTTAATAAGCGAAAACCAACTACCATCCTGCCACTGAACTTGGTCACAATTAATATACTTCCACAACCACTTAAAAAGTAAACTTCAGTTCTTCACCAAAATAGATTCAATGCCGACACCTCCACAACACCCGGCCCACAGAAAATTCCTTTGAATTCTCGAGATTTGCTTAGCTACAGAGGCAGGAATGTGATACAAGGACAAAAAGTAGAGAGGAAGACTACTTAGCACAGATTTAATCAAAGTAATCCTACCCCCAAGGGAAAGAAATCTCCCTCTCCAGGAAGCCAATTTTTTGTGAAAGCGATCAATGATGGGACGCCGCGCACTAACTTTCTTCATATTCTGCCCTAACGGAATACAAAGGTAATTAATAGGAAAACTACCTGAATTACCAAGAAAAAGACCCGACATCTGATTGATTCTGTCCTTTGGAATATTGATTCCAAAAAGAGCACTTTTATGGAAATTTATGCAAAGTCCTGATAACACTTCAAAACATCGCAAACACCTTTTTAGATTAAGAAGAGATTCAGAGCAATCAGGGGAGAAGAATAACGTATCATCTGCATATTGCAAAATAGAAAATGATGCACTACCAACCTTCACCTCCTGCACCTTTTGTTTAACAATAGCCTGACGAATTAAAGCAGACAAGACTTCAGCAGCGATATTAAAGAGAAAAAAGGAGAGAGGATCCCCCTGTTTTAACCCTCTATGCATAGCAAACTCGGTAGACGGTGATCCATTAATAAGAATGGAGAGTCTTGAAGTTGAAAGGCAACTCCAAATCCATCTTCTCCATCTTTCTCCAAACCCCATCACAGCCATTAAATCCAGAAGGTATTCCCATGAAACTGAATCGTAGGTCTTCTTAAAGTCTATCTTCCACAAAAAAGCCTTCTTACCCGACCTTTTGAAAATGTGGATGATCTCAGAAGCCACCATTACACTATCCAGAATATAACGCCCCTAAATAAAACCTGACTGATGGGGACTTATCAAAGAAGGCATCACTGACTTAATCCTGCAAGCCAAGAGTTTAGAAACTATTTTATAAATTCCTTTTACCAAGCTGATGGGTCTATAATCATCCAAGCTTAGGGCTTCTTTCTTTTTGGGGATCAAAGTCAAAAAAGCATTATTAATGCCCTTAGGAAGGCTTCCCGTTCTATAGAACTCATTAATCAACTCGACAAGATCCTCCGATACCAAACCCCAACAGCGTTTGAAAAAGCTGAAGTTAAATCCATCAGGCCCTGGGGATTTACCACTTGCACAGCTCCACACAGCCTTTTTGATTTCATCGAATGAGAAAGGCAACTCCAAATTATTTTCCAGCACAGATGATAACATAGGCATAGGAATTGATCCAATCCTGGCCCTATGTAGAGGAGGCGGTTGATATAAATCAGAAAAGAACCTCACCGCCTCGCATTTGATCTCAGATGGGGATTTGAAAGACAATCCATCTCTCATTAGAAGCCGAATGCTATTATACCTCTTTCTACATGTTGCCACTATATGAAAAAATCTTGTATTTTTGTCCCCAAGTTGAACCCACCTCGACCTAGACTTCTGTTTCCACAAACATTCCTTTTGCCTATTTTTAAGGACCAAATTGGCTTTAAGACTAGCAAGAGAAGACCTTTCCTCAACAGATAAATCCCTTTGTTCAGCAACCAAGTCTAGAGAATCAATAGCGGACTGCAGACTCTTTAGAGAGAGGTCAATATTACCGAAACAACACTTGTTCCATTCACGAAGGCACAATCTTAAAGCACTTAACTTTTTGATAAAACTGAATCTATGGGGAAATTTCAGACAAATTATCTCCCACATACTTTCAACCCACTTGTCAAAGTGAGGGAAAGACCACCAACAATTCATGAAACGAAATGGCCTAGGGCCCCAGTTGATCTGCTCTTCTGTAACAATCATAGGCACATGATCTGACGAGCCTTTGCTATCGGTCTTTAGTGTAATGGATGGAAAAAATTCAAACCATTCCGGTTGAAGGAAGGCCCGATCAATTCTACTAGCTTCCCTTCCATTACCCCATGTGAATAATCGCCCCGTCAACTCTAACTCAGATAGGCTCATAACAGAAACAAAATTTCTCAAAGCTCTAGCACCGCGGTAACAAACAAAACCACTTTTTCGATCCTCCGGTACAAAAGTCTCGTTGAAATCTCCCACTACAAGCCAGGGAGAGTTATGCGTCTCTCTCAACGAAATCAATTGCTCCCATAAAGCTAAACGTCCTTCCAAATCAACAGGCCCATACACTCCACACACAACCACAATTGACGAGTCATTGGTATTTACAATTGTTCTTCCCTTTGGGTTTTGGATTCGTCCGGACCGACTTAACACTTCCTCTTGATGCTTTTGGTGGAAAGGCGGTAGGATTTGGATACATACATTAATTAAGCAAAAATTACCAAAACCTCATAAGAGTATTAAAATTTGAACTCTTGGGAAAAAATCATGTAAGAAAATTACCAAAAATTTCAAAGGGCCACAACATCGGAACTCACTCTTTGAGTCAATTTTGGTTTTCCAAATTTCATATTCTGAATCTATGATCTCGCATCCTAGTCAGAATGACACCAGAACATTATGGAATATTTAAATCCTGTAAAATGAGTTGTTGTAGTCAAAGTTACTCAGATTCTTACTTGCAGAAGATTATGTAATCGATCATGTACATATGTCAAGACTCATGACCCCTGGTACACAGCAGAATTAAAAACAAAACCAAGAAATGCTCTGATATATGCAAACAGAGCCTAACTACCAGGGCGCAAGCCACCTGATGCACACCAGCAGCTCAACTGACAGAAGCTCTATTACAACATAATACAGCAAAACCTCATAAGAAAATTAACTTGGATTATCTAATAAGCTGTAACGCAATTTTGACCTTTCCAATTCCTGAAGGCTTCTACGTCGGATAGCACAAAGGATGCACTGAATGGAAAACCTTGTTGAACACAAATTGTTGAAGATCCTTTTGTTCCTTTCTAACCACATAGACCATAGTGCTACTATATACCTACTGTAAGGTGATAAGAAATTCCATTGGCGTAGAAAGTCGTCCAAGGAAGCCGGTATGCACTATCCCCCAGCTGTGGCACAGTTTGCACCATATTCTCCAGGAAATCGGGCACCGCAAAACACACAGACAGATTCAGCAAGAGTTATGATACCTCTGTGCCAAAGGATTTCTTTGGTTGGAATGCCGTTGTTTAAAGCAAGCTATAGCCAGCATTCAACCTTAAAAGGATTTACAGACATCCATACAAAAGTTTTCCTATAAAGGTAGTTTCTTCTGGACTTGACTGAAAACATTCCCGACCTGTCATCCATCCACCACCACCGATCAGTCTCGCCTATTCTCAATTGAACACTAGACGCTTCAGCCGACGTAGACTGAGCGTGTTCCGGATTCCCACTCCCGCAATTGTCTTCTCCACAAAGTAAACCACTTTGGCATAGAATTTGTACCTTGACAACATTCTGAAACCCAAGAATCCTGGCACAAAGATAATGTAAACAGATGTGGAAATATGTTTTTAAAAGTTCGTTCGCAGTCCAGTTATCCCTCCAGAAGCCAGTTCTATTTCCTTCCCCAATGCGATTGAGCACACCCTCCATCATAGCAATACTAGATTGGCTTTCAGAACCATCATAGCAATACACTTTCTTTTAGAACAGATGCTATGACATTTTCTCCTCCCTTATTGATGAATACATACAGGCTGTTTGCTTATATATATTAATCATCTTACAATACGCAAAAAGCACATTGTCATCTTATAGCTTGTGCCACGGCATTAGTCCTCCAAAAAGCACATTGTCCTTTTTTTCCAGAAATGTTTGCTGTTTACCATTCCATGCTGACATGGCCTAGGCTATGTTAATTGTACCAGATAAAACATTATAATGCCTCACACAGCCGGTAAGTGAGTTCTATTGGTAAGCAACACCTCCCTGAAAAGCATTCTGAAAAGGCACAAAGCTTCTGCGGAACAAAATCTGTAACTGGTGGGGAACAAATTGGTGTGTGCCGAATGATTTTACCTCCCTCCTATCGCAATGGTATCTCCTTACTGGTCGTAACTCGGCGAAATCCTCACGGCTGTCAATTCTCTTTGCTACTCTATGGTCAATCTGGTTAGCACGTAATAACTTAGTTTTTTGTAATAAGCAGGTGAACTGGGAACGCTTATTTGACGTGATCCTGCTCCAAGTCGTCACTTGGATTAAAGCTAGACAACCTTCATTCGCTTAATTAGGTTGTAAATGTAGTCTTTCACCTAGCTTAGTTCCCTGTTCTTTTCTCCATTGTATTTAAAAGTTTAATGGTGTTTTTGGCTGCTTCCCCTGTTTGTATATTCTGTTCTGTAACCCCCTTTTTTCTCAATAAAATCATCCTTATATTAAAAAAAAAAAAGCCTCATGGCTGCTATATTCTAGTTTCTACCAATCCGAGACGATTTTATTGAAACAAACTTATTTTTTACAAGACTTAGAGAAAGGAACTTTATGGTCAGTCAACAGACAGGAAATTAATGGCAAAGTATATAAGCAAAACTGAAAACATGAACATGATTTCTCTTTTGTCTAGTTACGTAAGCAAGCAGGCATTTGTTAACGATGGATGCTCAACGATTGCCTGATCGATGGACGCCTGTAGAAGCATAGGGAGAGGTAAGAGCTTCTGTGTATGGTATGGCCGTCAAGCTTTCATATCTTTTGTAGAATTTAATCTTATTGGAATATTTTTCTACCGCTTCATCACTTCCTTCATCAGGACTATTATTAATCCACTTTAGTACATCAATACATCCGCTGGAATATTGTAGCATTATGTATCCACTATCTTTGGCAGATCTTGGTATGGAGTTGGGCACATAGGTAACATCATCAATTCCATGAGGACTATATGAAACAAAGTGAACCCACGACGCCTCATTGCAGTACTCCTTCATTACCCAAACAATATATATATTTGCTGGACCCTGATGACCATACTCGGCTGTACGGAAACAGACGCAGAGATATTCCCCAGCAACAACTCCCACGCTATAGTATTTACTAGGTAGTTACCCGCGCGTTGCTGCGGGATTGAGAGAACTGGAAACTGACATTACTGAAAGGAATGAGATAATTGAAAAAAAAACTGCAGTAGAAAAAAACTTACAGGCCGTGGAATAGTCAATCCTGAAAAAAAAAATCCAAAGCAAATATAATGCAGAGGAAACCAAGGCTGTAATTTATTAGTTTGGTGTTGCAGCCATAACCATCAAGCCATTAAATGTGTAGTACATAATGTGAAGAACATGTACCAAAAGAATTTGGCTGCGGATCTAGTAAAATCCAACCAATTCATACACTATAACACCAGAGACGATAACTTGAGCTGAGAACATAAGGAACTTCAATCAAGAACAGCAACAAAGAGGAAAAGAAGTCAATTGATGGACTCATTTTACTTATGAGTAAAATGAGCACTGCCAGATATATTAGCAAGGAAAAGAAAATTGATGCATGCAATTATAAGACCACAGACAGACACGAAAAATTGGACAAAGCTACATCTTTATATTTAGCATCCAACAAACCATGAGAAAACAAAATCAACTGGGCTGGAGAGGTTCTATATGTATGGTTCACAAAAAAAAAAAAACAGCCAAGACATTGGTGCAATTGAGCATCTATTTGACAAAAAGATGGAAGCCAAGGGGAGACATCCTAAGATTTACTCTAATTAACACACCAATGGATGGTATTCTCAATCGGCATTGCAAGAACTTCTGAAAATAAGTCTGTTACCTGAGCTTCTATCAGAGCGATAAGTGTGTGTTCATCTATATAGAAAACCAATTATCGGTCCTGTAGTTGGCGCAACGGAATAGGCGCATCTTTTGTGGCCAAAAGCTGAACCAATTACCTATCAAATACATAGCTAAAGTACGACTTAAGAACTTATCATGTATAAGGATTTTCATTAGGGATTGTCTTTACTAAAGTCAAGAAAACAGAATCTAAATGAAGTGAAGTAATTGACGATGCAATAAATAGTCCTAATTAGGCTCAAACAAACATTTTAATGCTAAACTGCCACAAATAAGCTTCATGTATTGCATTGCTCTAATCATTTCGTATGTTCTAGTATTCCAGGTGATCTTATTTTTCCCATGGAATATAAAGCATTCCTTCAAATGCTATTGGAAACCTCTTAAGTCAGAGAATACATGGCCACGCATACATGAATTTTGTGCTAATTCTGGAAATCTGGCTAGATTTGCGTTTGGCATTCTACTAATTATATATTTTTGAATTTGTAAAGAAATAAACCGTTAAAGAATATTACACTAATGCCTTTTGTGTTGAATTTGTTAGTGTTAAACATTTTTGCTCAATCAATAAATACAATGCTGAACGTCTTCACAATAATTGATATCAAGCTACCTGATGACAAAGACTTGTACCAGCCGTAGTAGACGTAGGAACAAAAGCAATCTTTCTTTGCCACGCTGCTTTCACCATCATTCAAATAAGCAGCAAAGAAACATAAAAATTTTTAATTTCCTGTAGCTCAGTATGTGTTTGATCAAGACGGCTCATACTCCTGAAGAAGGTAGCATGACCTGCGTGAAAGCAAAGCATGCAGGGAATAGTGAATGGATCAGGAGTTAATATCTGTACTGAACAGGCTCCTAAAAGTTTCTGACAGGCATCCAAAATGAAAGAAAGGGTACAGGCAATCTCAGCAGGCCATTAGCAGTCATACTTGAACATGGGTTTGAAGAATTTAGTGCCCCTTCACCACCATTTTTCAACACCTTCTCTGTTGCTGCCCAATTATGTTCTGAAAAGGAACAAACACGACATCAAAGAAACGATATTGATGAATCAATGTCGTGATTTAGCATATTGATTTCGCAGATTGTCTAAGGTGGTGAAATCCTGCTATTTAGTAAATTGCATAACCATTTAACACTTTTCACTTTCAATTTGTTTCAATGAGCCAACAGTCCAGTTGAATCCTTAGCTCAGAAGATATGTTCTAAACATATCAGCAAGGGAAAAAAATTGATGCATGCAATTATAAGACCACTGACAGGAAAATCTGGATTTGAAGAAACAAAATTCAAATTAAAGAACAACACAACCATGGATTTGAACAAAACGATGCATGCAAGCAACAACAAAGAAGAAATATCAGCAAAAGAGAAGAAGGTGAGGTCTTGCCGTTGCTCTGGGTGGCATGTAAAGACAATTGTAGAAGATTTTTATGCAACTTCTTGCCCTTTCCTTTCCTTCCAAAGATGACTATCCCCCTCAAATTCCAATAATTCAAGCTCGTGTTGCCTTGGTAAAAAAAAAAAAAAACAACTGAAAACATATAGAAAAGCCTGTTGTGGAAAGTTCGTTGTTGTGCTTTCAGACAATTACAAAGATGTAGAGGGAGCGGTGAAGAACAAAACCAAGTGAGAGGAGAATAAAAACCGTGTCTGATACGTGGAGAGAAGGAAAGAGGAAATTTAAAAGTGAGTAAAGTGTGTTGATTTGGCGATCCCAGAGTTAAAAACGTGTCATCCAAAATTATTTAATTATTAAATTCAACTTTACAAAAATAACTTTCGTTCCAAATTAAGCGTGGCCGTGTGGGAGACATTATTGTAGCAATATTTGAAGAAATTATGGATAAAAAGGAGAAATTAATCAGCTTTCACAGTGTTTTAGTATGTTACCTAATGAATAGATTTAAATATAAGGAAAAGGATAATTTTGTCATAATAAAAATTTTTAAAGGCAAAACGGTCATATCACTTCACACGGATGCTCCTTGTTTTAGTATATGTATAATATCCATAATTAAGTGTGGAAAGCTGATGATGATGACTTGACAGCGGCAGGGGGACATCATAAAACTTCTCCTTGCCCAAATCAAAAGCTATGATCTTTGTTAAACCATCTTTCTCATTCTTGAATTCCCATTGAAGTGCTCCATTGGAGTAGAGACCCATGCTGTCTCTTCTAATTAGATGTTGCAACTCTCTTGCAGGATTTTCCACCTCTTTCCAGGTACCTGCTTTCAGGGAGAAAATATCAACTCTTACTCCACCATAATTATTGCATGTAGCTATAAAGACCTTGTAATCATCCGAAGCTGAATCATACCCGAAACCATGAGCATATCTCCATTCATGCCAGGTCATACTATCTGACAGTTTCCTGTATAAACCCGTGAAAGGATTCCAGACAACTATCTCCAGCTTACAGTGATTAAGTTCCAGACAAACTAATCCATTGCATGATCCCACAAAGCTCTTAAGCCAAAACTTTCGAAACGGATAACTTTCCATCGTATTTGCAGTATGCTCAAGAGCGTCAGGAGGATAATATGATGATAGAAAATCATGAGAAGGGGGAGGATAATATAATGATACGCGGGCAATCGATGAATGGATTTGCTGGGTAACCGAGACAGTATCCCCTCCACAATATCTGAAGGGAGACCACAATTATTGGGGGAGGTAGTAGTACTGGTCTTTGCACCATCAACAAGCAGCCACCTCTCGTCTCTCTTTCCTTTCTTTGATGATGAGCCCGACGACGACGACAGATTTCCGCTGGCAGCCATTGGATATGCGCGCCCTACTCTGATGTCGTTTTTTGCAAGGAGAGAGCTTATAATTTGCATATATATATATAGGTGATTTTTTTTTGCGAGACTGGACTAAAGCAAAATTAATTGCTCAAATGCGGTTGCTGAGTAACGAACCTTGAAAGTCTTGTGTGAATTAAGGGGAGCCAAACCATTGAGCTAGGGCTTGGGTTGTGAAATTCTACCATCAACTGTTTCCCTGCTTTGCCCCCTGGGTCCGCCCCTGTTGGTATTTACAATTTGTTATATGCTAAAATACCATGTATCCACCATCTTTAACAGATTGTGGCATGAAGTCGCACATATATCCATCTACCAAGTGTCTACCCTATGAAACTAGTTCAAAAAATACGAAATTGAACGTTCCTCACGCGCCTTCACTTTAGTTTAGGTTAAACAGAATATGGCGATTAACAGTGGCGGCGGTCGATGGGAAAACAACTACAGAAGGCAACATCTCGGAGGGAAGAGTGGTTGATATTTTCATCCCAGGGCGACCTAAATGGGATGGGATCCGCTACGGGTTTTTTAAGAATTGAAAACAAGGTCGCACATATAAAGTGCTCCATTCAAGAAGAAACCATATGGCCATGGTTTGATCTGTTTCAGGTATGTGTCATTAGGATTTTCAACCTTTTTCCAGGAACCTGTTTTCAGCGAGAAAATATAAAGCCAAATAGGACGTGTAGCTTGTAAGACCTTGTAATTAATCATCCTCAGTAGTTCATGTTGCTTGTAAGACCTTGTAATCATCGGAAGCCGGATCATATCCAAAACTATAATTTTCATCTTTAGACATGATCCAAATGATAATATCAGTCTCCAAAAAACAACCAAAAAACTTCAAAGGGAAATCGAAGAGGATCAAAGAGAAACAAACTTTATGGTCAGTCGAACTAGAAACAGAATTGAAAACATGAACACATCTCTTTTGTTCAAAAATTCCTTGATTGATGGATGCCTGAAGAAGCATAGGGAGAGGTTAGAGCTTCTGTGTACTGTATGGATGACAAGCTTACTTGTCTGTAGAATCCGATCACTTCCTTCTTCGAATATTGTTCTTCAGCTTCATCACTTCGTTCATCAGGATTATTATCAAACCACTCTAGTACATCAACAAATTCTGCGGAATATTGAAGCCATATGTATCCACCATCGTCTTTGCAAGATATAATTGGTACGGAGTTGGACACATAGGTTGTATCATTATTTATTCCAGTAGGAGTATATGAAATCAAGTGAACCCACGACGCCTCATTGCAGTATTCCTTCATTACCCAAACATTAATATTTGTTGGGCTGATACTTTGCCATAAAACTGACACAGAGATATTCTTCCCCGACAACTCCCATGCAATAGTTTTCATAATTTAGTGGTGAAAGCTGATCTTGAGTTGAAGGCGGCTGGGGGACATCATAAAACTTCTCCCTGGCCAAATCGAAAGCTGTGATTTTTGTTGTACCATCTTTCACATTCTCGGATTGCCAATGAAGTGCTCCATTCAAGAAGAGACCCATTCTCTCCTCTCTAATTATATGTTGCAACTCTCTTGCAGAATTTTCCACCTCTTTCCAGGGACCTCGTGCTTTCAGGGAGAAAATATGAACTCTAACTCCATCACCGTAATCATTAGGACTCGTAGCTATAAAGACCTTGTAATCATCCGAAGCCGAATCGTACCCGAAACCATGAGCATATCTCCGATCTAACATGGACATATGATCTGGCAATTTCCTGTATACACCAGTGAAAGGATTCCAGACAACTATCTCCGGCTTAGAGTGATTATAGTAATACTGTTCAAGACAAACTAATCCATTGCATGATCCCACAAAGCGACAGTGCAAAAGCTTTTGAAACGGATAACTTTCCTTTGTATCTGCATGCTCAAGAGCGTCAGGATATAATGATGATAATACAAAACGATGAGAACGATTATTTTGGGAGTAACTAGGTAGCAAACTTAGGACGCCAAGGATCGTCTTCTTCGGCGGTGTAGATTTGCATCTGAAAAAGTGGAAGTCTACACTGACTAGCAAGGAGGACCATGACTTGGAGACCGATCTGAATCGGTGAATGGATTTGTTGGGCAACAGAGACAGTATCTCCTCCAAAATATCTGGAGGTAGATGAAAATTATTGGTGGAGGTAGTACTGGTCGTTGCTTCATCAACAAGCAGCCTCCTCTCGTCTCTCTTTCCTTTGTTTGATGATGAGCCTGACGGCGACGAGGACAGATTTCCGCTAGTAGCCATGGATAGACATGCCCTACTCTGATGTCTTTCTTTGCAAAGAGAGAGCTTATAATTTGCATATATATATATATAGATATATATATATATATATGGGAAATTTTTAAGCGAGACGCGTCGTTGGTAATTAGAATTCTTTCTCCCGTGGGGTTTTGGATTCCTCAGGACCTACTTAACACTTCCTCTTGATGGTTTGGTGGAAGGGAGGCAGGATTTGGATACAGATCATTCTTAAACCTCTAGATTCTTGGAAGGCCTCAGATACAGATCCATTCCATATGCTAAAAAATTGGGTTAATGGTATAAATGGTACCCCGAGTTGTTTAAATTCGTCAATTGTATACCCCTACTTTTTTTTCCGTCAATTATATACCTGCACTTTTAAAATTTGGTCAATTGTGTACCCTGGGCAGCATTTTGATGATGTGGCATGCTGCCCGCAAATAAGTTGTGTTAGTTTGCTCCTTAGATTTCGAATTTAATCATGTAGGTCCACTAGAATTTATACAATTAAGTCCTAAAACTTTATTTATACTCATTCAAATCCTTCTTTAGAACGATAATACTATAATGTAAATTTTTAGTGTTATATATAATTATTACTTGTGAAATATTTAATATTGTATTTTTTACATATAATTAAATTACTTATATTACTAAATTATAATTAATTACAAAAGAAATTAAAAAATTCAATACTCTTATAAAATGGTCTCCTATAATAATAATAATAATTTATTATATATAGTTAGTTACATCAAATTTAATAATTTTCATATACAATTTAATAGTTGACATTTATTATTTTTTTTGCTTAAAATATCTCTTAACTTTGTAAGTGCTCCTAATTGTTGGCCATGAATTCATTCTTCAAAAGTCATATTATTATGATACATGGTAAGTGGGTCTCCTTTTATATTATTTTCTGAATTTAAATTCTTATATTGTTAAAATAAATAAAGTAAAACATGTCTTTTATGTATTGAATCATTCAATTAAAATTTATTTGATAAATTATTACAATTAGTTAATTTAATTGAATGATTCTTATGACTAGGTAAAATATACACATTAATTTATAAATATAACTAGTTGTGCATTACAAAACTTATTGTAAAAAAATAATTATATGCTTATTACTTTAATAAAAATATTATTATACACTAAAAATAATTTAGGAATCAAATATTATGTAAATAATAATTACATATAGTAAAGATTAACTCTAAATAATAAAAAATATATGGACTAAATTATATACTAATAAAGGACTTATATGATTAATTTAAAAACTTAGGGACTAAATTGCTATCCACCATTAATGGGCAGCACGCCACGTCATCAAAGGCTGCCCGAGGTATACAATTGACGCAAACTCACAAAGTACGGGTACATAATTGACGAAAAAAAAAGTCGGGGTACACAATTGACGAATTTAAACAACTCGGGGTACTATTTATACCATTAACCCCTAAAAAATTGCATGATATTTGTTACACATATAGTACTGATTAATTACTAATAATTTATCATGATTAATAACATTATATCACAACTTGTTGATTCAGCTCTGCCTCATTTTTACTACGAAAGGGAGAAGCTATGTTCCAGTTCTGCTTCGAAAATGAAGACATTGTTGATTCGAATTTCTTACAACAATAAGGGCAACAAGATGTGAAAAGGTTGTTTGGAACCCAGAAGGGTTGCTTCATCATCAGATCAAGAAGCCCTTTTGCACAAATGCACGAAGGCTAATGTGGGGAGAGGGATGCCCGTATTTCTCCTTTGCAAGTAGGCCAGCAGCACATCACCAGCCACACGCAGCACAATAGCACGTCAAACCCAGGACCGTGCGACGGATGATGATGGCTGCCGTGCTACCAAGTTTATTGCCAGTGTTGTGAGTTGTAGCAGCAGAAGTGTTGCTGGATCGAGGCACGAAAATGGGAGAGGCATTGAAGGTGAACATCCTGGCATCCTCCTCGTCGTTGGAACTATCTTTCAGTTTGACTTAAATCACTGTTTCTGATATTTCCAGGACCTTTAAGACCACACTTATGGCTCCAAATAACCATGCACTCACTGCGTTAATTCGCATCATTCGATGGTTTATTCCAACATGCTCAGCTTGACAACCCGATTTGCAGATACTCCCATAGGGTGTAGAGGTTGTAAACTGTGAACAGCGCAAGACATATGTTCGTTAGGAAACAAACTTTACGGTTAGTCAAAAGACAAGGGAATTTAAATTAGAAGCTAAACTGAAAACATGAACACATATCTTTTGTCTAGTTACATAAGCAGGCCTTTTTATGCGATGGAAGTTCAAAAATTCCTATTATCAATGCCTGTAGAAGCATAGGGAGAGGTTAGAGCTTCAGTGTAAGGTATGGCCCTCCCGCAATTGTGTATGAAGAGTTTGATCACTTTCTTCTTGGAATGTTCTTCTACAGCTTCATCACTTTCTTCATCTGGATTATCATTAATCCACTCTAGTACATCAATACATCCCATGGAATATTGAAGCCCTATGTATCCACCATCTTTGCCAGATATTGGTATGGAGTTGGAGACATAGGTTCCCTCGTTAATTCCATTAAGAGAATATGAAACAAAGTGAACCACGACGCCTCATTGCATTATTCCTTCATTACCCAGACAATATTTACTGTACCCTGATAAAAGCTGACACAGAGATATTCCCCAACAACTCCCACGCTATAGTATCCATAACCATAATGACGACTTAATGGCGGTGGGGGAACATCATAAAACTTCTCCTTGTCCAGATCGAAAGCTATGATTTTTGTTGAACCATCTTCCCCGTGCCTGGATACCCAATGAAGTGCTCCATTCAAGAAGAGACCCATTGCTTCAGTTTGTGGCGACTCTCTCGCAGGATTTTCCACCTCTTTCCAGAAATCCGCTTTCAGGGAGAAAATATTGACTCTAACTCCATCACCATAATTAGGGGATGTTGCTATAAAAATCTTGTAATCATCCGAAGTCGAATCGTACCCGAAACCATGAGCATAACTCCAATCAAACCGATCTGGCAATTTCCTGTATAAACCGGTGAAAGGATTCCAGACAACTATCTCTGGCTTAGCACGACTATTATGTACTACCGGCTTAGAGTGATTAAGTTCCAGACAAACTAATCCATTGCATGATCCCACAAAGCTCCTAACCCCAAACTTTTGAAACGGATAACTTTCCTTGGTATTTGCAGTATGCCCAAGAGATTCAGCAGGATAATATGATGATAATCCTATTTGAGTCAAGGGAGGCCATGAAGGCTTGCTTGAAATACAAAGAGGCATGGAGAAACGAGTGTTTCAATGTGTTGAAGGAATGGGAATTGGGAGACTGTGCAACTCACACAAGGTGTCTACTGAATGTTTTTGGTGTACCTCCGCAGGCATGGTGCAATGAATTCTTCGGACAAATTGCAGTTCGTTTCGGAAAATTTATTAAGGTCCACAACGAATTCGAGTCATGTAACAATCTAGAGGTGGCCAAGGTGCAGATCTTGACGACTCAAAAGGAGCCTATTGCCAGAACGTTCAAGGTTGTGATTTCTAAATCTGAGTACGAGATCGTGGTGGTGGAAGCACAACCATCATATTGCAGTGGTTGGAAGGAGTTCAGTGCGTGAATAAGGACTCGGCTACTCCGAAGGAAGGATGGGCTTCTTCATCGAGCAACAACAGGGACAGTTCTCAACAAGAAGTTGCTACCCCAAGGCCGGTCGGCGAGGAGAGGGTGGGTGAAGGACCAAATGAAAAACAAGAATTATCCAGGGGTCCCTTTCGAATTTTTGACACCATCAGATACTTGGAAAAAGGGAAAGGTGTAGTGGAGGAGGAAGTGGAGGCTAATCTGGTTTCTATTGGGCAAGGGCAGTGGCAATTGCAGAGAATGAAGGAGACTAGTTCCAAGGAAACCAGGCTGGAAAGGATAAAAAATAGCCAACATATACAACGTGGAGACGGTTCCCTATAATCGGGAAAATCGGTAGAACTTTTGGGGCATGGTGATGATAGGTGTAACAAGGCATGCGTGGCAAACCTTGTGGGGTCTAACGATGATAAGAACACCAGCTTATCTGTATCATTGAACAATGGGCCGGGTGAAGCCTCAAATGGGCTGGGTGAAGCCTCAGTGGGTACCAGTGATATGAATGTGGAAAAGGTCCAGGAAGTTGGGCCCGGAGATTGAGTCCAATGTGGAAGAAGAAAATCAGGGTATAATTGGGATATCTCACAGGGATCGTGGGTTGGAAAAATCAAACCCCACAAGTGAGGATGTACGAATAATCAAGGTGGATGGAGTGGATATATCTTTAAAAACTTTAGAAAGGCACTTTAAATTCTTAAGGGAAAGTGCTAAGGCTAACAGATGCCCACGACTCAAGAACATGGGAAAGATAAAGAAGATAAACAAAATCACAAGGGAGGGGCTGCGATCACTACAATCAGGAGATAGCACCACGCAAGATTGTGACATAGCAACTGGTAATAGGAGGAAAACTGCCAAGGATCAATCGACGTTCTCATTCAAATCAATGGAGGTTGACAAGACTATGGCTATTGCTCGGGACTTGGGGCTTGAAGTAGAGGGAGATGCTGAGAAGGTTGAGGAGCAAGTCGAAAGCCTGGTAAACAAAGAAGGAGCAGAATGGGTAGCGTCAAGAGCAGAGCTGTAAAGCTGAGATGACTTAAGGTTAGTGTTTTCTGCGAAACACTATATCTATCATGTTCAGTTTTTTGGCTTGGAATTGTAGAGGAATTGGGTCAACCCATAAGCAAAATAGCATTAAGAAGTTGATAGGGAGGGTGAGCACGAAACTTGTGTTTTTGTGCGAAACTAAGTGCTCGGGTTGGGGAATGGCAGAGTACACACGGGTTTGGGGAGGAGGTCGGTTTGAGTTTATGGAGGTGGGTGCTACTGGATACTCGGGGGGACTAACACTCCTCTGGGACATAATTTTTCTCAGTTCTAGTGGACGTGAGGCGGGGAGGAATTGGATATCAGTGGAAGGAGAAGTACCGGGGGGTGTTAAGATAGCAATTTGTGGAGTCTATGGACCAAATAATGTGAAGGAAAGGAACTTGTTATGGGAGGAGCTGCTAGAGAGGATGCGAAGGGTGCCTTTGCCATGGTGGTAATTGGTGATTTCATTGAGATTCTTTCCTTTGTAGAGAGATCAAGTGGAAGAATTCGCAACAGAGGTGCAAGGGCATTATCCAATTTTATCTCATCTACTGAGCTGTGTGAAGTGGAATTGCAGGGTAGAAAGTTTACATGGGGTAATGCAAAATCAGCAAGCAAGATTGATAGGGCGTTCTTTGACCCGGTATGGTTCACTTTGTTCCCATCAATTAAGTTATGGGCTGAAAGCAAACCAAATATACTTGCCCAGCAACAGTAGGACTGGAGACGTCGCCTTTCAAATTTATGAATTGCTGGTTGACGCATAGTGAATTCAATGAGGCTTTGAAAAGGGTGTGGGTGGAAGCTGGAATCAGATTCCCTGGAAAACATAGCCTAATCCGAAAACTTGGGTGCATCAAAATTTTGCTCAAGGAATGGAATAAGGGTGTTTTTGGGAATGTTGAGGAGGGAATAAATGATCTAAAACAGAAAATTGACTCTATGGACCGCTTAACTGATATTAGAAGTCTAACTGAAGAGGAATGTGCACAAATGAAAGTTTGGAAAGTGGATCTGGATAAGCAGAGGAGACATCAAGAAAGCATGTGGCGCCAAAAGTCCAGATTAACTGAGCTGTCCCTGGGAGATAGAAATACTAAGTTTTTTCATTTATCCGCCTACAACAGGGGAAGGAGAAACTCCATTCAACAAATAAAGGAGGGCAATAGCATCATTAAAGAACCGGTGGAGGTCAAGAGCGCTGCCAAGAGATATTTTGAAGATCTATTCAAGGCGGTGCCTACAAGTCGACTTTTATGGGGGAATATCCCTGCAAAACGAATTTCCACGGAACAAGCAGAAATTTTGGAGAGGCCTTTTCAGAAGGAAGAGATTAAAGAGGCAGTTTGGGAGTGTGATGGAGACAAAGCTCCAGGCCCTGATGGGTTTAATTTTAATTTCTACAAGAGGGCCTGGGAGGTTGTGGGAGATGATTTGATGACTATTGTCAATGAGTTTTTTATGGATGGAAGGCTACCAAAAGGAACCAACAGGGGGTTCATTACTCTCATACCAAAAAAGAACGATGCTGAAACTCTTGATGATTATAGACCAATTTGTCTAATCCATGGGATATATAAGGTCGTGGCGAAAGCACTTGCGAGAAGGGTCAAAACGGTGATGCACAGCATTATAAGTGAAAATCAGTTTCCCTTTGTGGAGGGAAGATCAACTTTGGACTGTGCTCTTTCTGCCTCGGAAATAGTCCATCTATTGAAGTTGAGGAAAGAGAAGGCGGTATTATGGAAGATAGATTTTAGGAAAGCATATGATTCAGTTTCATGGACCTTTCTTATAGGATTAATGGAGGCTATGGGGTTCGGAAGGAGATGGAGAAAATGGATTTGGGGCTGCCTACGCCCGGCAAAACTGGCAGTGTTAATCAATGGAAGTCCATCAGAGGAATTTGTCACATGTAGAGGCTTGAAACAAGGAGATCCCTTGTCTCCCTTTCTTTTCAATATGGTTGCCGAAGGTCTGAATGTATTGGTGAATAAGGCTGTAAACTTAGGGCTGATCAGGAAGGTAGAATGCGGTCAAACAGTGTCTCCTCTTCTCCAATTCACAGATGATACCATTTTCTTTTCCCCGGATGACCTGGAATCTTTGAAGAATTTAAAAAGATGCTTGAGGAGCTTTGAGGTGCTTGCAGGCCTCAGCATTAATTTTCACAAAAGTAGCATTGTGGGGATTAACATCACCAATCAACGAACCAATGAATTAGCAGGAGCATTGCTAAGCAAGGCTGAGCATTTACCGCTTAACTATCTTGGCATTCCACTAGGTTCAAACATCTGGAAAAAGACAGCTTGGGACCCTATTATATCAAGAATCCAAAGTCAACTTGCCAATTGGAAAGGAAAATTTCTATCACTTGGAGGCAGGGTCGCTCTCATCCGGGCGGTTCTTTCTAACTTGCCAATCTATTTTTTGTCCATGTTCAGAATCCCAATAGGAGTTGCTAAAAGGATTGAGCGTATACAGAGAAGATTTCTGTGGAATGGGAGCAGTGAGAGAAGGAAAATGTGTTTGGTAGCATGGGAGAAGATAGCAAAACCAAAAGAGTACGGAGGATTGGGAATTGAGAATATATTGGCAAAGAACCGAAGCCTTTTGTTTAAGTGGCTGTGGAGGTTCTTAGATCACGAACCAAATGTGCAGCATGCTCCTATGTGGATAACGTTGATTAGAGATAACTATCTAGAGCATTCAGATTCCTCTTTTCCTGTTTTTAGTGAGAATGGTGTGTCTAGTATTTGGAAAAATGTTTTGAAGACAGGGGAGGCTATGGGGGATGGGTCAAGAATGATACATGACAATATGCTTATTAAGGTAGGAGATGGTTCAAGATGTAAGGCATGGACTGATCGATGGATGGTGGAGGGGCCGCTGATGTCTGCTTTTCCCCGTTTATTCTCTATTTCTATGAATAAAACTGCTGCATTAAATGAGATTTTGAAGTTCGAAAGTGGGGAATGGAGATGAAAATTAAATTGGAGAAGACGGCTTTTTGTCTCGGAAGAGGAGGAATTGGAGCAATTCAAACGAAGAGTGGCAGATGTGAGATTGATTGAGCATAAAACTGATAAATGGATATGGTCCAAAAGCAAAGATGGAATATGCTCAGTTAAATCTGGGTACGATTTAGCATTTCATGGGCAGAATTCAAGGGCGGCCAAACCATGGGTGTGGATGAGGTGCGCCCCACCAAAAATTGAATGTTTTATGTGGATGGTTTTACATAATGGTGTGGCTGTTCGATCAATTCTTCTACAAAACAATATCATTAGAAGTGAGGATGCGATGTGTCCCTTCTGTGAGCAGGAGGTTGAATGTAGGGATCATTTGTTCATACATTGCAAACCAGTGTGGCGCCTATGGAGTGCATTGTGCAGGTGGTGGGGAGTATCGTGGTGTGTACCAAGACGCTTTGAGGACTTATTTGCTGGATGGATGGGATTGGAAATATCAACAAGCTCTAGAGCTGGATGGACTGTTATATTCTACAATGCCATGTGGAATATATGGCTGAGTAGAAACAACCTAATCTTTAAATCAACGGGTGCAGATTGGGGCAAGATCTTTGATGCTATTCTACGGGGATCTTTTTCATGGATCAAGGCCAACAACCCGGAATTTCCATTTGATCTTACAGCTGTTTTTATATGTTCGGATTGTATTAAGTCATGGAGAGGCCCAGTTTGTAAGGTCAAGTATGTATAAGATATAAAGAAAGGGTCTGTGTAGGCAATCTGAGCAGGCTTCTGTGTCATCCTTTGGATGACTGTCGTGGTTATGTAATACTGTGTACCTCAATGAAATCCAATCGTTTCATAAAAAAAAAAATATGATGATATTCCAAAACCATGAGAAGGAGAAAGAGAACGCGGAGTGAATGCGTGATGATATCCAAAACCATGATAGTCTCCGCCGGAACACTTTTGAAGCAGCTTTAAGAAGCGGAGGATCGTCTCCGCCGGCGGCGTAGAATTGCGTCGTAACCGGTGGAAATCTACACTGACTAGCAAAGAGGACCATGACATGGAGAGCGATCTGAATCGATGAATGGATTTGTTGGGTAACAGACACAGAATCTCCTCCACAATCTGTGGAGGTAGATATCGATGACAATTATTGGTGGAGGTACCTGTCTTTGCTTCATCAACAAGCGGCCTCCTCTCGTCTCTCTTTCCTTCGTTCGATGAGCCTAACAACGACAACGACCACGACGACTGATTTCCCCTAGCAGCCATTGGAATATGCCCCACCCTTATGTCTTTTCCTGCAAAGAGAGAGCTTAATATATATTTTTACAACAATAATGCTAGAGTTACAAAGATTTTCTTACTAAGAGACTTTTACAAACATATGTGGCAAGTGTTCATTGGATGAATTTATTCATATTCTACATCATCTCTTCTTTTATTAATTATTTCTATAATTAGAGTTTTTATTATAAAAAAATCTTCTCACAAGATTTTGACAATTTTTTTTCCTTTTTAGATCCCTTTTTTACGTATGCCCCTACTCAAATATTTTCCTTTCTCGTATGTATTAGCGTTCAAAGATTTTTTTTTTTTTTTTTGAGAAAAAGCGTTCAATGATCTTTACTATCTCTTTCCATCCCATTTTTTATTTCCTTCTTTTTTCAAATTTGTGGTATTATCTTTTCATTTATTATTTTTTCATATCTCCTTCCTCTCCCAAATTTATCTCACTATTTTTCCACTTTTTATGTTAATAGATTAACTTACATGCATGTTAAACTCCACATCAATATATTATGATGAAAAATAAAACCTTACATTTAATAAAGAGAAGAAGTAAACAGAACTTCTTTTTTTTTAAAAAGAGAGATAGTGAAAATCGAACCCTAACCTAGGGATATTTTTTAAAAAAAAAAGAATAAAAAGATGGATTGGAAGGGAAGGTGGCGCAGGAAGGGAAAGAGATAATAAAGATAGAAAAAAGGAAAGAATAAAAACGTAATTTGGAAAGAAAAGAAATTGTCAAAATCTTGTGAGAAAATGTTTTTATAATAAAAACTCTAATTAAAGAAATAATAAATAAAAAAAAAGAAGATATGGAATATAAATAAATTCATCCAATGAACACTTGCCACATATGTTTGTAAAAGTCTCTTAGTAAAAAAATCTTTGTAACTCTAGCATTATTGTTTTTACAATTCTTTTCCCGTAGGGTTTTGGATTCGTCAGACAGTGCCGACTTAACACATTCGTATAATTATAAACACTTTCTCTCGATGTTTTTGATGGAAGGGAGGCAAAATTTTGATAATATATATATTAAGCAAAGAACTCGTTAATTTTGCGTCTGCTTTTTTTCATCTTTAGACATGATCTATGAATCTCCACTATTATATTAAAATTTAAACTAATGGTAAAAAACTATGTCGAAAAATTATCAAAAATTTTAAAATGCCATAACTTCATAACCGGAACTCACTTTGAGCCAATTTTGTTTTTTTTCCAAATTTCAATCTTAAAGGTTAAATCGTAGAATTCAATTTCTTGTAATTGATTAATAAATTTTTAATTAATATATTTATAAATTATAAATTTTTAAAATTACATTCTTATAAGTTCTCCTGTGCGAAAACTATTTCGCGCGAAAACGATGTGGATAGGGAAAGGGCGATCCTTTTGCTCTTCAGTTCAAGACAATTGGATTAAAGACTTGTTTAATCTATATGTTGGATACTAAAATTAGAATTCATCCCTTTATTATATTTTAGTTTCTTTTCATCTCTCTATCTCCCTAGTTGGGCTGTTTTGGTCCCTCTAGTCAGAATCCGGTGAAAAATAATGACGTGACAAGGTTTCTGACGCTACGGCATCATATGTGTAAGCCACATCTTAGTCGAACCGGCTGACATAATGAAATTAATAGCAAATTAGAAGGGAAATCCTTGATCGACCTACTGCGAAGCATAGGGAGAGAATAGAGCTTCTGTACATGCATGTGCCTCCCATTCTCGATTGTGTCAGTGGGATTCAATCCTCTTGCTATCCCCCCTTTAGTATATATCCACATGTCCTTCACAATCTTGTACTACTATCATGCGTCTACCGTCTTTGGTTTGAAGTCGGACACATATATAGGTTGCCATATCAATTCCAATTTTGTGTATATTCAATAAAGTGTACCCAGGATGCCTCATTGCAGTATTCCTTGGCCGCCCAAACAATGTCTAATGGACGCTGATCAACAGTTCAAAAAAAAAAAAAACAAAGGGAATTTATATACAGAAACACCAGAGACCTGTGTGATACACGGATTACAAATAAGAGGAACAAGGAAAAAAAAAAAAAAAGAAACCTCCTCAAATATGCAACCTCCCACCTGGAATACGCATATGCCTCGTGGCTGTTGTAATCTAGCTAGTCTACAAAGTATCAGTTTTCTAACTCGAAATCTGAAAAAATTGAAAAAAAACTTGTGTACTTCGATCGAAGGGCCACACAGCTTTTTGTCCAGAATTCATTTTGAATCAATTTTTTTCACAACTTCAAAGAGCCATTAATTACTTCTCCAAAACTCACTTCGGTATGCAAAAACTCGAACCCAGAACCAAGTCCCTTCCCTTCCCATTTGAGTCAACTCCACATTGGCAGTCAACCGTATGGTAATCATATGTTTGAAAGGATGATTTCAATTCTATCGGGACTTTTATACTATTAAATATAGTCTCTGATTTTATTTAAAAAAAGCATTGAAATTGTAAAAAAATCAATAAAATATATAATTCACATTTACAACAGGAAAAAAACAATAAATTTAGTGTATAAGATTTGGTTTGGTAGGTTATTGTGTATTTAACTTTTTTTTTTCAGAAAAAAAATATCAACAAGTTACACTGTATTATGCTATAAAAAACACAGGAAAACGCCAACAAAGGCCTGTGTAATACGCGAATAGTTTAATGGTGGATCATAATAAAAGGAACAAGAAAAAAAAAAGGTTTACGAAACCTCCACAAATATGCAGGCTCCTCCTAATAAACTAGTTGTGTTGGAAAACACAAACGCCTCAAGGCTGCTCTAATCAGAGACGATCGTAGAAAAAGAAACTTTATGGTCAGTCAGACAAAGGAAATTAATGGAAAATTACAAGTAAAACTGAAAACATGAACACATGCCATGGATGTTTCAAGAATTTCTTGATCAACGGATGCCTGTAGAAGCGTAGGGAGAGGTTAAAGCATCTGTGTACTGTACGGACGTGAAGCTATCGTATCCCGAGTAGAATTTAATCGTCTTGGCTTGTTGTCCTTCAGCTTCATCAGGATTATTATTATTATTATTATTAATCCACTTTAGTACATCGATACATCCCGTGGAATATTGAAGCATTATGTATCCACCATCTTTGGCAGATCTTGGTGGTATGGAGTTGGGCACATAGGTAACCTCACGATTTCCATGACGAGAATATGAAACAAAGTGAACCCACGACGCCTCATTGCAGTATTCCTTCATTACCCAGACAATATTTGCTTGACGCCGATCAGTTTCATAAAAGCTGACACACAGATATTCCCCAACAACTCCCATCCCTTTGTATTTGTAATCATAATTAAGTGGTGAAAGCTGTTGTTGACTCGTTGGCGGCAGGGGGACATCATAAAACTTCTCCTTGTCCAAATCGAAAGCTATGATCTTTGTTGAACCATCTTTCCTACTCTTGCATTCCCAATGAAGTGCTCCATTCAAGAAGAGACCCATTCTCTCTCTACTACGACGTCGCAACTCTCTTGCAGGGTTTTCCACCTCTTTCCAGGAACCTGCTTTCAGGGAGAAAATATCAACCCTGTCTCCACCATAATTATTCCATGTAGCTATAACGACCTTGTAATCATCCGACGCCGAATCATACCCGAAACCAAGGGCATAAGTCCGATCTAACCAGGACATACAATCTGGCAATTTCCTGTATAAACCCGTGAAAGGATTGCATACATCTATTTCCCGCATAGAGCGATTATTATTTTCCAGACAAACTAATCCATTGCAAGATCCCACAAAGCTCCTGAAGCAAAGCTTTTGAGCGTCAGGAGGATAATATGATGATAATGCAAAAGCATGATCAGAAGGAGAAGTAGAACGACAACGATAATATCCGCTACCGGATATGGAGTGATTGGGCGGCAGCCTTAAGACGCGGAGGATCGTCTCTGCCGGCGGTGCAGATTTGCATCTGAACTGGTGGAAGTCTACACTGACAAGCAAAGAGGACCATGACTTGGAGACCGATCTGAATCGATGAATGGATTCGTTGGGTAACAGAGACAGTATCCCCTCCACAATATCTTGAGGGAGACCACAATTATTGGTGGAGGTTGCTTCATCAACAAGCAGCCGCCTGTCCTCTCTCTTTCGTTTGTTTGATAAGCCTGACGATGACGACGGCAGATTTCCGCTAGTAGCCATTGGATTGACATGCCCCACCCTCTCTGATGTCTTTCTTTGCAAAGAGAGAGCTTATAATTGGACTCGAGCTCGAAACATATTGGGAAAATGAACAATTGAAACAACAAAAACACAGCAGTTAACGAAGTACCAGAGGAGATTACTGGAGGAACTCAACAGCAGAGAGGGTAGAAAATCGGGGTATAGGATAGGGTGAGGATTTATATGAATCTTGGTCTAAGATTCATTAGGAGTGGGACTCGTATAAATCAGGGATATGAACAAAACTTGAAGGGGCAGAAGGGAGGTGAGCGTTCTAAACGGCTCCAGCGTGAAAGACTTCGAGGACAAGATGAGATTCGCGAACAGTGTGGGCGGAGCTAGAGCCGTCGACGTGACTGGTGCGGTGGTGCGGCTTTAACCGATGCATAGAGGCTGAAAGTGATGACTTGAAGGATGACGGCGATACTATGAAAGAGATAAGGGTTTGAAAAACACGACCTAATTCGTTTGCTTCCTTTTATTTCAGCTTATCTATATCAATTATCAGGTTAATAATTAGTTTTAGGGCTTGGGGTTGGGCTGTGTTTAATTTTGTAATATAAATCAAACGGGGCATTACCAATGGGCTTTGACTTGGGAAATAGTTCATTGGAGTTTAAAAGAATGGTGAAGCCCAATCCATATAGAATGTAATAAAAGTTTAGGTTTTACTGAAAGCTCCATTAAGCTCGCCAGCTTAACGAGCTGTGTAATGGAAGCTCGAGCTCTATAAAGTCGAGACGAGTTCGACTATTTGCCGAGCCGATCTCGAATTACTCGCGAGTAGCTTGACTCGCTTACACCCCTATGTGATAGCATCCAATGAATGTAGAAGACATAACAATTTGCAATTTGCAAGAAAGATCAAACATCAAACAAAACTTGGACTAAAAATTAATTGGACTTAAATCCTGTGCTTGCGACATACATAGAATAACCAAATGAGGTTACCATAGGTCGCTACATAGAGACCTTGTAATCATCCGAAGCCGAATCATACCCGAAACCATGAGTATAAGTCCGATCTAACCGGGACATACAATCTGGCAATTTCGTGTATAAACCCGTGAAAGGATTGCAGACAAACTATTTCCAGCTTAGAGTGATTACTAGTTGTTTGCCCGCGCTTCGCTGCGGGTTTGTAGTTAGACACACTATACACAATAGTCACAACATGAAATAAGAGATGCAGGCTAAGCAACTCCAATTATGTTGCAAATCGAACTATCAGAGCCTTTTGGTCTTGGAGGAGAGACAAAATAATGTACAACCAATATCAAAAGATTAACCTAAATTGGGAAGAAACTACACGACTTGATTTCCTCCACAATAATCCAAGGGAAACTAAGTATGATGAAGCACCCGGACGGATAATCCAAGGGAATAAAGTTTACATGAATTGATCATAGATGTATGTAAGTTAGAACGTGGCATCCTCAAAATATTAATGAATTTAATGTTATATCTTACAACCGCTACACCTGTAAAAAAGAAAACATAACACGTTAGCCACACAAACATAATTTAAGTGTGGAATCCTTAGTGTGTGCTTGCCGATCTCATGTGTGCTTCTTTAACTTTCTTTTACGAAAATAACCTTATATAAATTAATACACTGCAAGAAATTGCAGCAAATAAACAACATGGCAATGGACAAAACAATGAAAGCACATCAGCTTTTCCAAGCCGTTCTTTTTTAGTTGTTCTACTAGTAAAAATGCCCGCGCTTCGCAGCAGGTTAAGTAACTAAGATATCTGTCATAAAAATTATCATAGAGATTAACAAAAATTATAATATTATAATTTATATCCTTATTGATTAATATATGAATAATCTATACATTTTGATAATCTACTTGATAAAATAGTAACAAACCAGTTCAATAACCAAGTCTCCCTAAGCACAATATACGTAATTATGAGAAGCAGCAATCAAGTCAAGCAAGACATAGCGTCTGACAACCTTCCCTGCAAGGCAATGCTCCTGAAAATCAATGGACAATTCTTGTACCTTCTTGTGCCTCGGCTCTCGGTTGGATCAAGTTTCTTAACTGGTGAATATATAAGAGTAGCATAACTTCCTTCGGTTCCTCCATGACAGCTCAATTGGCAACCAGCCTATGCCAAATTCGTTGATCATGAATTCGAATTGCATCAAGGTCGTACTTTTGAAGTATTTTTTTTTGGCAAGGCTTGCAGAAGATATGACAATTGTGGTCACCATATTATCACCAAAATGAATCACATCAGACCTTATACACAATGCAAGACAAACCAACTGAAAGCAAACACACAAAGAAATGTGAGTGCTATATTTGAGCAACATAAATAAAAGAGAGATCCTCACCAAGTGGATTTGCAAGTCTAAGTAAATCGTTGATTATGTTGCCTACACAAATCTTGGATTGGAGTACATCATTCTAACTGCCCATGGCAATCCAGGGCCAATTCCCCGTCCGCCACCAAATGGAATATGTAAGCTCAAAATTGTTCTCTCAACTCTCTTCCTCTTCTGCCTCCGTAACTCGTTCCTCCTCTTAAGCTTATGGCGATGCAAAAGGGAACCTATTAATGTTGAACAACAGTTCTCAAATGAGATAAAAAATTTTATGGTTCCATTTACAATTGTCTGCTTTAATTTTAAGCATTCATAGGCTTTGATATTTAGCAAAAAAAATGATTTACACTACCAAAGATCAAGTTGGTGGCTTGCCTCCCCAAACCTAGTATAGATTCAACGTACAACTAACATTCTTTTGCAACTAAATTTCAAATTACACAAATACAGTGGGTTACTAATTAATATTCAATAGGCAATGTAGGCAGCAAACATATGCGTAAAAACCTAGATTGCATCGAGCTCAAAGCCACCATCATTTTAAATTGAAGAATCATAGATATTAGTCCTGCGGCTCTCTGTTTATGCGTAAAATCTTGTCAACATTGAAGTTGATAAAAAATTAATTGTTATCTGACAAACCATTGACATATAAAGGGACTTGGCATATTTCACATTTATACATATCTATAGTTTCATATAATATGATTAAGGGTGATATGGTTAATCATATATATATATATATATAAAATAGTATTGGTATGCTACAATTTGGCCGTCGTAGGAAATATCTTAGTATTTAAAAATAAGAATAATTCTTTAGTTTTTTTTTTTTAAAGGAACAGGTGATAGATGTGTCTTCACTGGATATACAATTACCTTTTAAATTGCATTTTTAAAATATTTTAAAGAAATTTTAATTAGAGCACTGTGTAATAGTTTGCGTATGAGAGTCATGAGAAAGTTGGAATTAGTGAAATGAAATAAGACTCTTGATTACTGACTGTTCCCAATCAATAGATGCGATTATCCAGTTTTGAATGAAATTTTTATTTTTATTTGTTTTGAAAAAAAATTATCAGTTTTGTGACAGTTACGTGATCAGTTCATGTTGGCCTTCATATTTTTATTTCTTCCAATAAAGTCCTTATACGTAATATGAAGTCCATTTGTTTATATAATTTTGCATACAAGTCTAATTTATTAATTAGAGATATATAAGACATAAACATGGTTGTTTGAGCATGAAATATTATGACACACAATATATGATGTTGGAAATCAAACCTTATATACTTGAAATGTAGGGGGGTATATTGGGAATATATTGTGATAATGATATTTTTCAAATTAGATAAATGCATATGTTGTTTTGGTGAGTAAACAAATCAATGGGGCAGGAGAAGTATGTTTAAGCAATGAACTTTGATATGCGAAAAACATGTGTACACAATATATGTCAATATGATGATATTTTTCAATTTTGATGGAAAAGAGAAGGAGGAAAAACATATGCTTATATTTAATTATTAAACAATTTAATGTGATACAAGAAGCATATGTAGGAATGAAATTGAGAAATATAAATATGTGCGTGCAATATATGTGATATGTAGATAGAACGTTGATGTTGGATAATATCAAAGTATGCTATCAGTTGCATTCATAGTTGTTGTATCTCAAATTCATATGAAATATATAGTGAAGAAAAATATGATGATAGAAGTGAAATTCATAAGGATGGTTATGTTGAAAAACTTCATTAGAAGTGTTTGATGTTACAACTTATGCTATGGAAATGATGTCGGTATTGCATGATTTTGAGCAGGCACAAATTTTATAGAATTTGTTGCAGTTGATGAATCAAATCAGTCCCAGTATTGCATATGATAAAATTGAGTTGATACCATATAGTGTATGGTATAGTAGCCACTGTAAGAAAGTGTAAAGTGATGATTGAATAAATTTGATTCATATGAAGAAAATCCATCGGTGATGTTGCAATTATGTGGGAGTCAGCAAAATAGAAAATCCACCGGTGATGTTGCAATTATGTGGGAGTCAGCTAAGCAATTTATAATTACTAAAATATCTACAGAATTAGAGTATGTTACTCTAAAGAGAGCTGACTATAAGGTTGTGGAATTGGAAAATTTATTCAGAATTGAGTCTATAATGGGAGAAATAGACATATATGAAAATATGATGAGACAACTGTCGTTACGAGAAAAATGGAATGAGTTCCATTAATTGTGGAGGTCAGAAATGGAATTAGGCCAATCCTCTGACAAAACCTCGGGAAGTAAATTTTGTGAGAATACCCAGGATGAAACACTAGGGATGGGACTTTGCCACTTGGAAATTAACGGTGATGGGAACCCAACCTGTGTGATCGGAGATCCCGTGAAATAGGTTCATATGGGTCATAACAAGTCACTTGTTAGTTCTGCTAGTATAGTTTATTGTCCTTTCCTATGGTGTAAGACAAGTACTAGACTGCATTTATTGGGAGGTTGGGTAAAAACTATTAATGCTTTTACTCTTAATGTTTACATATCCCTTTTGGGAGGTGCATGAAGCGCAACATACACATGATGAAAAACACCTATATGAGTGTGGAATGAGGTTGTTACTATGAGATCTTGGCAAAATCACTAGAGCACTCATGAATACCAGGACATGCGCATGGCCGACCAAAGGCGCCCAATAGCAATAATACCAAGGAATTGGGGTTGTGATATGATTAATAAGGCCGTTGTCGCGTGCCAATAGTGCTTGTTGGTTCATAGTAACTTAGTTACACCAATGACATGGTATCGTCAAGTCTTATTGATCTAGACCGGTTCATAGTCGAAGAGACACTGAGTTCGATGTATCACATCTCAAGTATATCTAACCCAACAAAGTTTTCATAATTTTGGTTTCTTATTTCTTTGAAATATATGGGGGGATTATTGGAAAAATTTGATATTTCAAAAGAAATATATCCCACATCGGTTAAAATCAGTTTGTAATTTTTTGGCAGGAAAATTATACTTTTAAATTTTAAATTGTTTTTACAAGAGTTATGTATGCAGAGTTATTATCTTAAGTGATGTCTCCAATAATGAAAAGATATGTCTGACATCCACCAAAGATTTTCATCAAAAGATAGATTTCTCTTCCTAGAGACACCTTATCCACTATATAAACTCAAAATTGTCAGAGAAATTGTTGATTCGAAAATTCCATCTACTCCAGACACACTTTCTCACCTATCATTCTATTTATTTTTATTACAAACTTCTCTCACTAATTCTCCCATTTATCTCAGTAATCAAATAAATTACATTTGCCCCAATTTCCCTCTCTAAAATAACATCAAACCTAATCTTCCCTACCCGAGCACTCTAGAACAGAAACGCCACCCAAGCCGTCGCCGCCGACGACGACCATGGCTTCATCAAAGGATGCCGATCCTTCACTGGACTACTTGACCCGTAAAGACACCGAGGTCAAGTTGCCCCGGCCGACCCGAGTCAAGAACAAAACCCCGCTCCGATCCAAATCACCACGAGGCCAGGGAGCGACAGGAGGCCAAAATCCGGCCTCCAAAGCAGAAGATCACCGACCCCACCGAGCTCGCGGACTACCGGCTATGTTATAAGGAATTGGACCTTCACCATGTTATCTTTTATTAACCCACAACCAAGCATTGAGTGGGCTTGGTCCATGTTGGTTTGGACTTATCCCAACAATTATATATATAATTCCCAAAGAAGCAAACATACAAATTATTAGGGCATCCAGTGAAAAATTATAAGCTCTCTCCTTGCCAAAACAAACATCAGAGCAGGGCAGGGCACATCCAATGGCTCCTAGCGCAAATCCGTCATCGTCGTCGTCGTCTTCGGGCTCATCAAACAAACGAAAAAGAGACGATAGGAGGCTGCTTGTTGATGAAGCAACCTCCAACAATAATTATGGTCTCCCTCCGGATATTGTGGAGGCGATACTGTCTCTATTACCCAACAAATCCATTCTTCGATTCAGATCAGTCTCCAGGTCATGGTCCTCCTTGCTAGTCAGTGTAGACTTCCACCGGTTCAGATGCAAATCTACACCACCGGAGAAGACGATCCCTCGCGTCCTAAGTTTGCAACACAGATATTCCAAATTTCAATATAATCCTTCTAATCGTTTTGTATTATCATCACACTATCCTAACGCTCTTGGGCATGCAGATACCAAGGCAAGTTATCCGTTTGAAAAGTTTGAGCTTGGGAGCTTTGTGGGATCATGCAATGGATTAGCCTGCCTGGAACATAGTCGCCCTATGCCGGTATATAATTGGAATATGGAGCCGGGGATAGTTGTCTGGAATCCTTTCACCGGTTTATACAGGACATTGCCAGATCATGATTGTTGTTTTCATTTGAGATATGCTCGTGGTTTCGGGTATGATTCCGCCTCGGATGATTACAAGGTCTTCTTTGCTACATGTCATTATAATGGTGGTGGAAATAGAGTTGATATTTTCTCCCTGAGAGATGGTTCCTGGAAAGGGGTGGAAAACCCTGCAAGAGAGTTGCAACATCTAATTAGAAGAGACAGTATGGGTCTCTTCTTGAATGGAGCACTTCATTGGGAATTCGAGAATGGGAAAGATGGTTTAACAAAAATCATAGCTTTCGATTTGGCCAAGGAGACGTTTTATGATGTCTCCCTGCCGCTATCAGGCCATCATCAGCTTTCACCACTTAATTACGGTTATGAATACTATACCATGGGAGTTGTTGGGGAATATCTCTGTATCTGTTTTTTTGCAACTGATCATGATCAAGAGGGTCTTCGAATAAATATTAATGTTTGGGTTATGAAGGAATACTGCAATGAGGCTTCGTGGGTTCACTGTGTTTCATATACTCCTAATCGATTATTTGATGACGCAACCTATGTGCCCAACTCCATACCAAGATCTGCCAAAGATGTTGGATACATAATTCTTCAATATTCCAGGGGATGTATTGATGTACTAGAGTTGATTGATAATAATCCTGATGAAGGAAGTGATGAAACTGAAGGACAATATTCCAATAAGATCAGATTCTTCTACAGACTCGATAGCTTTTCGGCCATACCATACACAGAAGCTCTTACCTCTCCCTATCTTCCACGGGCATCCATCGATCAAGGAATTCTTGAACATTCATCCCAAGCAAAGCCCTGCTTGCTTAAGTAACTAGACAAAATTAAGAGATGTAATGTTCATGTTTTCTGTTTTGCTTCTACTTTGCCAATAATTTCCTCTGTCAGTTGACTGACCATAAATTTTTTCCCTCTAAGTCTTATAAAAAATAAGTTTATTTCAATAAAATCGTCTCTGATTGGTAGAAACTAGATTACGGCAGGACGTTTTCTTTTTTTTTTTTTTTCTTGTTCCTCTGGTTATAATCCACCACTTCTACTCGTGTATTACACAGGCCCTTGTTGGTGTTATTCATGTGTTTTTCTTAAAGCATAGTAACATTTGATATTGTTTGAAAATATGTTGTTGTTATAATCCACCACTTCTCTTCGGATAGTGTGTATGAGTGGCTGTTTTCCAATTTATCATGTGATTTAATTGTCCATGGGGAGATCTCCTGGCTAGTACTGTTTGGTGTTACTTTTTGGCGCATTTGGGCTTGGCACAATACGAAGCTCTTTGAGGCACAAGAGGATGCTCCCTTCAGTCCAACGTTGACTATTCTTGGTCTCGCCTCGGAATTCATGACTGCCAGGTCGTCTGTCGTGGCTGATATAGGCCTCTCGTCTCCTGTGTTAACTATTGTTCGGTGGCTTCTTCCTCCGGCGGGCTGGCTTAAATTAATACTGACGGCGCAGTGTCGAGCTCTTCACAGGCTGCAGCAGATGGTTTAGTGTGGGATGCTACTGGTGGCTGGATTGTTGGGTTCATTTTCCATATAGGCTCATGCTCTCCTATGAATGCCGAGCTCTGGGGCCTCTTTGTTTTTTTTTTTTTTGATGCAAAATAATGATTTTTATTTATAGACAATCAAGACGGAGAACAGAAGTCGCATGAAGGGTACATGAGGCAATATTCAAAAATATGCCCTGCTACACTATGACTATGAGAAGGCGCAGTAATTATAAACCAGCATTCATGGATGTGCCAACAGTGAGAGATTGCAGCGAGGGTCAGTCTGTTAAATTTCAAAGAACCAATAGAGGGTCTGGGAATATTGCCACCAGAGTACAGGTTGGAAAAATATTTACTTGCCTCCTCTTTAATTCTGGTTGTATCATCAATCGTTTGACCATCCACCAGAATGTTACCCATTCTATTCCTGCGACCCCTATTGCAGGCAGAGATGTGAAAATATCTTGTATTGCGATCCCCAAGACGACACCATTTAATTCTGGCTTTTTGCCTCCATAAAGATTCATGTTGTTTGGATTTGGTGGCAAGATCCATTTTTAGGTCGTGGACTCTTTTAAGTTCTTCATGAGATGAATCCCTGGCTTCCACATATTTATCCAATTCATCTAACTCACGCTGCATGGTATCAATACAAGAGTTCACATTCCCAAATACTTCTTTGCTCCATTTAGATAGCAGTCTTCGTAAAAAACTCAGCTTTCGTAACAGAATAAATCTGCCTGGGAAAGCATCGCACGCTTCAGCCCACATGCCCCTAATAATATTCATAAAATCAGGGTGCTCCCACCGTATATTGATGAACGGGAATGGTTTCCTACCCTGGTCCCCACAATCTTGGAGCAAAAATAATGGGACGTGATCTGAACACAATTTGCTGCCAGATTTTAGATAAAGAGAAGGAAACATCAACAGCCATTCTCCTTCAGTAAACACTCTATCAATGCAGCTGGCAGACTTGCAATTACCCCAAGTATATAATCGGTCCTTCAAGACAAACTCCACCAAACCTAATCCCTCCACAAAACTTCTAAACGCAACGCATCCCCTGGCTGATGCGTTGGTCGGATTATATGCTACGGATTAGTTTGTGTAATAATAATCAGTACAAGCCAGAGATAGTTGACTGGAATATTATCCCTTTGCCGGTATAAGTACACAGAAAATTACTTAGATCATTTGCCCTTGTCTGCTTGCAACTGTATATTCAAGTGACACAAAGTGAGTTCCGATCAAGAAGTTTATGGCCTTTATAATTTTTTAATAATTTTTTTACGTAATAGTGAGTTCCGATCATTTGCCAAATTTTTTTTTTTAATAATTGTTTTACGTAATTTTTTCCCTTTAATTCAAATTTTGGCATCCTCCCTTCCACCAAAAACATCAGGAGAAATCTGTGGTCGTCCTCGGGCTCATCAAACAAACGAAAGAGAGACAAGAGGAGGATGCTTGTTGATGAAGAATTAAAGACCAGTATTATTTTCAAGAACATCCAATTTTACAGAAGAAACAGGGCGGCCACTCCGTACACAGAAGCTCTAACCTCTCCCTATGCTTGCATGGAGTCCGATAGAGGAAATATATCTTAAACATTGAAGCCTCGAACTGTGAACTTCTCAACATTTTGTAGCGACCGACCTATTGTAACTTCATTTGGTTATTCTACATATGTCTCAAGCACAGGATTTTAGTCCAATTTTTAGTCCCAGCTTTTGTTTGATGTTTGTTCTTTTGCAAATTGCTTGTTATCTTCTACGTACATTGGAAATAGTTTATGAAACCAAGCAGTAACCGAATAAAGCTATCTCCAATACTAGGTATGAGGCCTTCTTGTATCAAAGGTTCTTCGTTAAAATTGCAGCTAGGGAATGGAGTATATTCCAAGATGAATTTCACCATTAACATAAGTACCCACGTCAGGAAGTTTTTCAGGGCGCCCGTTTAGGCCTCCAGTTTTCAAGGAGATCCTTGTCAACGTGATGAAGTGACCCCGTAATTGCAAGGGCACCAACAGAACAGAAGACTGCAGGCACAAGCAAATTCTCAAATGTCCGCAGTTACATATGATATTAATTGACTCATCTTTGTCGGTTGTCTAGAATATGTTTTAAATCCACACTAATATACATAAGCATACAGACTGTATGTATTCATCAATATTATAGGGAGGAGAAAATGAGAAAGAATCTGTTCTGAAAGGAAGCTAACACCGATTTTGTACATGAATCTGAGTAAATTTGACTACAACAAGTCGTTTTTTACATGAGATTTAAATATTCCATAATAGTTTTTGCTAGTTTTTATTTGTCTAGAATATGTTTTAAAACCAAAGCAAAATTGACTCGAGGTGGGTTCCGATCAAGAAGTTATGGCCTCCCAAATTTTCTGATAATTTTCCTACATAATTTAATCCCATTAGTTCAAAGTTTAATATAATATTGGAGAATGATAGATCATGTAAAGGTTGTAAAAAGAAAGACGCAAAATATATTATAAGAGAAAGTGTTTATATGTAGTTAAGTCGGTACTGTGTGACTTGACGACAAATCCAAAACCCCACGCGAAAAGAATGGGATAATTGCACCGCGAGTCCTATAACATCTCCCCAAAATTCATTTGAGTCCTAAAAGCGAAAAACGACTCATTCGAGTCCTATAACGTTTTAACATGACGCCATTCGAGTCCCCGTCCAAATTTCCGTCAATTTTTTGCTGACATGGCCGTTAAGTATATACATGAAAATAATAAAAATTAAAGGAAATAACTAAAAAATCTGAAATTCAAAATTAAAAATTAATGAATAACAATTAAATAACAATTAGTCAAAATAATAGTTAATGACCATTAATGATAACTAATGACAATCAATGGCAATTAATCAATAAAATTTGCACTATTCCTCTCAGCAAACCCTTCTCCTCTCTAAAATAAAACTCCACCACCGCCATCTCACCTAGCCCACCACTAGGAGAGTGGTGCGGTTGAGGGATGAGATAGTGATCGGACGTGGCGACGAAGCAGGGCCGTCTGGGAAGGCCGACTGAGAGACCAAAGCCCCTCTGGATCTCTTCTTATTCAACTCACAACAGCTTGGAGAGGAGTTGAAAGTGTGAGAGAGAAGATGGAGGAGAAGGAGAAGAGATCGGCGATTTGCTTTTTTTTTTTTGAGAATTTCTTTTTTTTTAACAATAATGGTATTTTTATATTAATATATTTTTATAAAAATATGATGTTATTTTTTTGACATGGCAGGTTAGGTGGGATGATGTGGATCTGATGTGGATCATGAAAAGTCAAAGATAACGAAGAAAATGGACGGAAACCTTAACGGGGACTTATTTGGTGTCATGTTAAAACGTTATAGGACTCGAATGAGTCGTTTTTTGCTTTTGGGACTCAAATGAGTTTTGGCGAAATGTTATAGGACTCGCGGTGCAATTATCCCCGAAAAGAATT
The DNA here is from genome assembly GCA_028386065.3 of Turnera subulata. Taxonomy (NCBI): domain Eukaryota; kingdom Viridiplantae; phylum Streptophyta; class Magnoliopsida; order Malpighiales; family Passifloraceae; genus Turnera; species Turnera subulata. Next base: position 12,825 of record JAKUCV010003137.1, on the reverse strand, counting down.
GTAAATACCAATGAAGCGTCTCGCAAAATAATCCTAAATATAATATATGCAAATTCCTTTCCTTTTTTTTGGGAACTGTTGATCAGCTTCCAAAAAAATAGTGTTTGGGTGGTGAATGAGGCATCCTGGGTACACTTTTTAGAATATTAGTTTTTCTGCATTTATATAATTATTTTTTAATAATAATAATAATTAAAATAAAAACTAATAAATAAATTATTTATGTAAAAATCATAAAATTAAATTATCTTTTTTAATATATTTCGAAAATGATATCGTAATGTATTACAATGAGTACATCCTAAAATTTATCATTATTAATACAAATATATTTTTCAAATTATAAAAAAGGATAACAAATTAAATTAATTTATGAAAAAAGTGTAAGGAGAAATAATAGTGATTTTTCTATTTACAAATTATTTATTCATTTTTTTAATTTTACATAACAATTCATGTATTTTTTTTTATTTTAGCTAAAATCTTCCAGATATGTATACTATATATCATATTGTCTACTGATTTTGAAATATGAAAAAGGATATTATTCGTCGTTATATGTGAATTGATTTTTTATATAATTTTTATTTAAATTAAAGGTTATTTCATTCATTTGAATGGTTAAACTTCAAAATATTTTATAAAAATTTGATATAAATTACTTTTCATTTATTTGAATTATTAAACTTCAAAATAATATTAAATTATATATTTAATAAAAAAGTAATTTTAGTATATTTTTAAGGGTTTATATTAATCATTATCACATAACGATAATTATTGATGTTCATAATATTCTAAATTATATAATTTAGAATATTAAATTATGTATTTAACAAATAAAGTAATTCTATTAATTTTCTAACTTTTATACTACAAGAAATTTGTTATAGCAGGCTTGTAACTTTTGCTAAGTATCTTATTTTTTTCTTTGTTATGTTTTTGTAGTAATTATTTTTCGAATGCTATTATTTGCTAATTATTCTTCGTATAATCTATAGGAATAGGGATTGTTCATAATAATTTTTTATAGAAATCCTTAAATTAAACGTTTATTAACGATATTTGTTGATGTTCATGATATTCCAAATTATATAATTTATAATATTAAATTATATATTTAATGCAAAAAGGTAATTTTATTAATTTTCTGACTTTTATACTTTAAGAAAGTTGTTACAATAGACTTGTAATTTTTTTCTAAGCAACCAAATTCTTTCTTACAGTTATATTTTTAAATTTATTTTTTTTGAATTATTGTTATTTGCTAACTATTCCTCGTATAATCTAGAGGGATAAGAATTGTTCAAATAATTTTTGTATAGAAAGTTTCCAAGCACTTTGTTAACGATATTTGTTGATGTTCATAATATTCTAAATCATATAATTTTAAACATTAAATTATATATTTAATAAAAAATTAAATCTATCAATTCGCTCACTTCTATACTATAAGAGAGTTATTAGAGAAAACTTTTAATTTTTTTCTAAGTATTCAAGTTCCTTTTCATAATTAGGTTTTCGCAATAGTTGTTTTTCGATTTCTATTATTCGCTAATTATTTTTCATGTATTCTAGAGTGATAGGAATTGTAAAAAATAACTTTTTGTATATTAATCCATAAATTAAATTTTTTATAACAATATTTATTGATGTTCATGATATTCTAAATTATATAATTTATAGCATTAATTATATATTTAGTAAAGAGGATAATTCTATTAATTTTTTAAGAATTTATATTAATCATTATCATATAATGATATTTGATTATATTCATTATATCCTAAAAAGCATATTTTATAATATTAACATTTCCGAGGTCAATGTCTTGTCCAGTTCAATTACCTTAAAAACCTAATATAATGCCCGAATTATGGTCCAACTAGTTGAACCGGCCGGTCCGATCCGATTCTGATAACATTGGTGTAGATCCTCGAGTGGAACTATATTCCAGTTTAACTAATCTTATCATCATAAGTTCAAGTCTTGAGGGCATAGCACCTTTCTGTTCTCATAATTATTGTCATGCTGGATTTGTTTTAGTTTCAAAATGGACTAGCCTTGGATAGTTGTTCCTTTCTCTTTGAAAAAAAATCTGAGGGAAGCTCCCACAGCCAAACTAGAACTAGATAGAATGCTTGATATTCAACCGATGTGGATTTGATCCAAGTAGTAAGCAAATAGTAGTAAGCGATTTGATTGCGCTTAAACAAGGTATCGGGTTCAATCCTCGTGGGTCAAAGCTGTGGAAGACCAGAAAAAAGAATGCTTGATATTCTCACTAATATCTACCGATTACCCCAATAGGATACTTGTTTTAGTTGGGCTTGTTGATGTTGTAACGTCAAGCCCTACACTTGAGTAAAATCCTCTCATGTACTGAAACATTTAGAAACTGAAATTTTTTTTTCCCTGCCATGGTAACATAGTTTTTTAAAAACATATAATGATTTTGTCCTTGCTTATATGTTGCACTATCACTTTTTTTTTTAAAAAAATTGATTGCTTAATATATATATATCTATATATATATATATATATATATATATATATATATGTATATATATATGTATATATGTGTGTGTATATATATAATATCTCCAAAGGCTCTACCCTCTTCCGCTAAAAAACATCAAGAGGAAGTTTTTGTAGTTAATTAAAGGAAAATTTTATTATGGAAACTCCCCAAGTTTGATTAGTTGTATACTCTCTATTTATTATAACAAAATATGTTTCAGGATTTATTATTTCTATTTTAAAATTTATTTATTTCTCAAATTTACTTTATGGATCCCCTCTAATGGATTTATATTTTTTTACTAATTTATCATATATTATTTAGGAAATAAATCTACCCATTTAATATATATACTTAAATGGTTTAGTTATTCCTAATATAATCAAATTTAAGATCAGGTCTACAACTAATCAAACTTGGGGAGTCCCCACCATAAAATTTCTCAATTTTTTTCAATTAATCTCATTGACTTAAGTCTTGAGAAATAGTGTAATTGATTTGCTAAATATCTAAGCAGCCACATGGCTTCCTAAATTTGGAAGAATAAGGTCGCCTATTATATATTTACTAGCTCACTTCCCATGTGTTCGACGGGCTTGTTTATTAATTAATTTTTAAAAAATTTAACAATTTAACTATTATTTCTACGCATTTGTTATATAATATTAAAAAACTTGCACATGATTTGTTTCCAAATTATACATTTTTTATCAATTTTATATAAATTCTATCTCACTTTGGTTAAGCTAGAGCAACTCTTGGTTGATATAATTCATTGTTCAAGTTTCATCTTTGAAAATGCTCTAAATAACTTTTCCCAAAATTTTGAACAAACAAAAAAAAAAATCATGTACTAAATCTCTGCCAAGGGAAAACTCCCGAAAACTTCAAAGGCTCATAACTCCTCATCCGAAACTAGTTTTTGAGTCAATTTTTTTAATGTAATTCTTAAAATTAAGACTAGATTAAACCTAATAAATTTTTTATATGCAAACGATACCCATAGATAATGATAATGCCTGCAAAGCATATAATCTCTTGTTTTATTTCTACTAAAAAAAAATCTCTTGGTTTTATTAAAAAAAAGCATTGAGATTGTTAAAAGAAAGTTACTAAAAATAATTGGCATTTTACAATTAGGGAAAAAATTAGTAAATTTAGTGTGCATGATTTGGTAGGTTATTGTGTATCTAACTTTTATTTTTTAAAAAATAACAAAAAGTTACACTCCACCATGCTCTAGAAAAACACACGAAAAAACAAAAGTCGGCTTAAAGGACCCGGATCACCCACCATAGCCAGGTGCGCGACCCGGGTCGGATCTGGATTAGTCGGGGCGAAGCTCCAGATACCGGGTGGGGAACCAAAAAAAACGAAAAACACAGGAAAATGCCAACAAAAGCCGGCTTAAAGGAACACAAATAGTATGATCCAAGGAACAAGAAACCTCCACAGTAATGCAGGCTCCTCCTAATTAGTAAACTAGTTGTGTTGGAATAGACAATTAGTCAATTACACAAACGCCTCATGGCTGCTGTCATCAGAGACGATCGTAGCTGGAGAAACAAAAATTATGGTCAGTCACCAGACAAAGGAAATTAATGGCAAACCAGAAACAGAATTCCTGAAACACATGATGAGCACATCTCTATGCCTGTGGAAGCATAGAGGGAGGTTAGAGCTTCTGTGATGGTATGCCCATCAAGTTATTGTTTCGGTAGAATTTGTTCAGTCCCTTCTTGGAATATTGTTCTTCAGCTTCATCACTTCCTCCGTCAGGATTATTGTCAATCCACTCTAGTACATCAACAAATCCCCCGAAATATCGAAGCCATATGTATCCACCTTCATTGACAGATGTAATTGGTACGGAGTTGGACACATAGACTGCATCATCACTTATTTTTACAGGAATATATGAAATCAAGTGAACCCACGACGCCTCATTGCAGTATTCCATCATTACCCAAACAATATTTTCTGGACCCTGAGGACAAGTGGGAAAAAAGCTGACAAAGAGATATTCCCCAACAACTCCGATTCTATAGTATTTGTAACTAGGTGATGAAAGCGGCAGGGGGACATCATAAAACTTCTCCTTGCCCAAATCGAAAGCTATGATCTTTCTTGAACCATCTTTCTTATTCTCGGATTCCCAATGAAGTGCTCCATTCAAGAAGAGACCCGTGCTGTCCATTGTACTTAGATGTTGCAACTCTCTTGGAGGATTTTCCACCTCTTTCCAGGAACCTGCTTTCAGAGAGAAAATATCAACTCTTATAACTCCATCTCCATTATTAAGACGTGTTGCCACAAAGACCTTGTAATCATCCGAAGCCGAATCATACCCGAAGCCTTGAGCACATCTCCAATCAAACCAGGTGATCATACTATCTGGCAATTTCCTGTATAAACCGGTGAAAGGATTCCAGACAACTATCTCCAGCTTAGAGTGATTATTAACTTCCGGCTCAGAGTGACTCTGCTCCAGACAATTCTTTGGTATTTACAATTCTTTTCCCGTCGGGTTTTGGATTCGTCGTCAGGTCTCACAGTACCGACTTAACTACATATAAACACTTTTCTCTTATAATATATTTTGCGTCTTTCTTTTTTCAACCTTGGACATGATCTATCAATCTCCAATATTATATTAAACTTTGAACAAATGGGAAAAAATTATGGAGGAAAATTATCAAAAAAATTTGGCAGGCCATAACTTCTTGATCGGAGCCCACCTCGAGTCAATTTTGCTTTGGTTTTAAAACATTATTCTAGACAGATAAAAACTAGCAAAAACTAATATGGAATATTTAAATATCCTGTAAAAATCGACTTGGGAACTGTTTTGTGTTTTTAGTTCTTTAGAACTGTTTTGAAAGTTTTTAGATTCAGGTACAAAATCCCTGTTAGCTTCCCTTCAAAACAGATTCTATCTCATTTTCTCCTCCCTATATTGATGAATACATAGTCTGTTTGCTTATGTATATTAGCGCGGATTTAAAACATATTCTAGACAACTAATGCCTTCTACAAAGATGAGTCAATTAATATATATGTAACTGCGGACATTTGAGAATTTTCTTTGTGCCTGCAGTTTTCTGTTCTGTTGGTGCCCTTTGCAATTACAGGGTTACTTCATCATGTTGACAAGGTACTTATGTTAACGGTGAAATTCTTCGTGGAATACACTCCATTCCCTAACTGCAATTTTAACTAAGAACCTTTGATACAAGAACGCCTCATACCTAGTATTGGAGATAGCTTTATTCGGTTACTGCTTGGTTTCATAAACTATTTCCAATGTACGTAGAAAGATAACAAGCACTTTGCCAAAGTACAAAAATAAAACAAAAGCTCGGACTAAAAATTGGACTAAAATCCTGTGCTTGAGACATGTAGAATAACCAAATGAAGTTACAATAGGTCGCTACAAAAAGTTAAGAAGTTCACAGTTCGAGGCTTCAATGTTTAAGATATATTTCCTCTATCGAACTCCGTACAAGCATAGGGAGAGGTTAGAGCTCCGGTTTCTTCTGTATAATTGGATTTTCTTGAAATATTTTTCACCTACATCACTTTCTTCAAGATTGTTATTCCACTTTAGTATTTCCTTTAGAATATTGTAGTATCATGTATCCACCATCTCTAACAGATTGTGGCACGAAGTCGCACACATAATATACATAACTAGCACCAATATGATTGCCAAAAGGGACTGTAATATGTAATAAAAGGGACCCACGATGCCTCGTTGCAGTATTCCTTCATCACCCAGACAACATTCTTCCCCCTAAGGCGACCAACACACATACACAGATATTACCCAACAACTCCCATTCTACGGTATCCATAGCCAAGCTTGGCGACATCATAAAACTTCTCCTTACTCAACTCAAAAGCGAAGATTTTTCCACCCTCAAAAGACCCATTACCCAAAGTTTTCATTTCCTTTCTATACTCTTTCCCGTCACAATATTCAACCGGACCATGGTGAGTCTTCCATGGCCAGAGGCCATGAATCGTAAAGTTGGTATTCTTTGCTCTTTCTAGTACACAATTTGTTCCTTCAGTGGCACAAGAGCTTGGCGGCCATTGGGGCGACAGATAGAAATAATCATAATCTTTTGCTAATATGGAGGTGACTGAGGAAATCAAAGTAACGAGAGTCATCAGTAAAGAAAAATTTAAAAATGTTTGAGCCATGAGAGACATTAGGGGAGAGTTTCTCTTCGGTCTATGATTTAATTTAGGAGAGGGGGAGAGTGAGTGTCAAAACTCCTCGGTCTCTCACATATATTATATACTAGCTAGGGAAATTTATTTTTAGACGTCCTGCCAATCCGATCCGAATTGCATGGGAGGAGGCTGGTAGGGTAGTTTTTTTTTTTTTGTTGTAACAAGAAGCGTTAGACCAGCCCTATTTGTTGAGAAATTCTACGGTGCTCACGGTGGCTAACTTTGTACAGCCTGGCCCCACTTTCTTGCCATCTCAATTAAAAAATTACCATATATAAATTTTTTTAATTTTAAATCCTAATTTAGTTTTCTTTTTTTTTTTAACACTACCGTCTCTTCTTCCCTCCTCCCAAAATTGGTTTTTCTCACGCTTCTTCTTCCACCGAACACAACAATTTATTTTTTCACCTGCAAATCACAATCTTCTTCACTATCCTGTAACACCACAGATAGGTATGATGGGTTTCAGATTTTTTTTGTCAAGACTCAAAGATTTTCAAAACTAAGTGAAGAAAAAGACTTTTTGTTAGTGCTCGTTCCCGCAGGTTGGAGTTTTTATTCGATGGAGAAATTCTATGGTGATTTTTATTCTAAAGACTTTGTGATTTTTATTCCTTTTCCCCTTTTTTTCCTATGCGTTAGATTTTTAACAAACATGATTTTCTTCCCCAGGTTCCATTATTGATTTCTAATGTACGTAGAAGACATAACAAGCAATTTGCAAAAAAAAAAAACTAAACAACAGCAAAACTTGGACCAAACATTAATTGGACTTAAATCCAGTGCTCTCGGCATATATAGAATAACCCAATGATGTTACCACAGGTCGGTACAAAAAGTTGAGAAGTTCACAGTTTGAGTGTTCAATATGTTTAAGCAGTATATATTTCTTTGTGCGATCAATGTTCAAGCTCCTCTGTCGATCTCAATGCAAGCATAGGGAGAGGTTAGAGCTTCTGTGTACCGAATGACCACCCCGTATTTTGTATAGAATTGGATGTTCTTGAAATATTCATCACCTCTATCACTTTCTTCAAGATTGTTATTCCACTTTAGTACATCCACATGTCCTTCAGAATATTGTAGTATCATGTATCCATCATCTTTAGCAGAATGTGGCAAGAAGTCGCACACATAATCTGCATAACTATCAACAATATCATTGGAACAATAATATGTAACAAAAGGGACCCACGATGCCTTATTCCTTCATCACCCAAACAGCATTCTTCCACGATCCAAGGTGATAACTAAAGACACACATACACAGATATTCCCCAACAACTCCCAAGCTATAGTTTCCATAACCAATACCCGGTGTCGACCTGGTGACATGATAAAACCTCTCCTTACTCAAATCAAAATCGAAGATATTTTCACCCACCAAAGACCCATGACCCCAAGTTTCCCAATGAAGTGCTCCATTCAAGAACAAACCATTGTGCAGTGGTTCAATGTATTTCAGGTATGTATCATCAGGATTTTGAACCTTTTTCTAGGAACCGGTTTTCAGCGAGAAATATGAAGCATAGCTCCATCCGCAATAGGACGTGTAACTAGTAAGACCTTGTGATCATCGGAAGCCAAATCATATCCGAAACTATAAGTGCTGGTGCAAGGAGACTGGTGAATGGATTCCAGACAACTATGTGATCCTTTGCATATACCAAACAAACTAATCCATTGCAGGATCCGATCAGGAAAGGATACTTCCTTCCGGGACAGAAGTCATCAGGTGGTGTCGGACAACTAACGGGCGAAGAGAGGGAGCCGAATTCAGTGGATAAGGAGTTGCTGATATGTTGGGAGGAGGCAGAACGGTCGGTGAGGCCGGGTCTGTGAGGGGATGGGGTCAGAAAAGACGAACCAGGAGAATGGGTGGGGTTGGGGGTATGGGACTATGGATAGGAAGATGTCAGGGTTAGGCCTTACCAACAGGCCCGAGTGTGAGTCCTGCCTAGCAGAACATGATGGCCCAATCTGAACCTTGGAAGTCCTAAAGGGCTGATTTAAGGGCTATGCTGCACGTTATTGAATTGCGAATTAGCCGACATGGAATACACCTTTTCAGAAGGTATCGTCATTGGAGATTGTGGAGTGGATGGGGGCGTGGCTATGCTTGCATCTAATTGTTTGATGAGAGGGCGCAGGCTAAACGGATCATCAGAGACAGGCTCTTCAAAAGCAGTGGAGTGATTTTGGACAGGGTGGTTTGGCCGCAGTTGGGCACGCAACAGGATCGATGAGTGAAGGGGGGCAGGAGGAGGCGACGTCCCGGGCATCGCCGGAGCCGTTAACGATTGGGCATAACTGATTTGGCGAGACAGAAGACCATGACCAATCCAAAGGGTCATATTGAGACTCAACGATGCCTACCATGAAACTTGTAGAGCCGAAACTGACAGATGAGACCTTGTTGATAAACTTCTGACTATTAGTTAAAACTAAAATCTCCGCGACATCCATACGAGTCCTGCTGCAGGTCTTAGTACTCCAGTCCACCATAGATCCCACAGCTGACACAACTAACTGGAAAAAAACTCTTGGACCATGCAGAAGGTGGGACACCTTTTACCAATAACCAGCACAACCTATCTTTGGCACAGTCTCCAGACTCCCATATCTTAAATACGTCGAAGCATTGACGAAACCAGATGGGTTGGTTAAGCACCATTTTATCCCTTTCCTCCTTAGACTTGAACTTGAACAGAAAGGAAACACCCCCCAAAGGAATGATGCTAGTGACAGGGGATTCCTCGGACGGGAAGAGATCTAGGAGGCACTTAAACGGAATAGGGGACTTCAGTACGCCCAAGGCACAACAATCAAGCCACTCAGGTGCGTCTCCTTTAGGAATGAAATCAGTAGCAGGTCTGAGGGGCACCAATGTAGAAGGCGGGGAAGAGGCTTCGCGAATGACCTCAGCAAAGGATCTATTCTCAGTGCGAGATGAGCCTTCCAGGGAGATGGAGGTAGAGGGGTTGTTCTTGCTTCTTGTAGCATGACCAGGCATCGCGCTGGGTTGGCGAGACCTAGCCTGACTCGCAACAATCTCCACCCCAACGGATCGCATTGAAATAATGTCTTGAATCAGCTTTTGCACATCTCCATTCTTTTTGAAACGGACGAAGGCGAAGCGTTTGCCAGACTTGGAAAGTCTTGAAGGCATCAACACATCCATCACGTCGTCGAACCTATGCCAGCAAAAGGGGACGTTTTCCACGTATATACTGACTACCTCATTATTGTCCACCGCTGTTTGGACAAAACGACGGCTCCATTTTGAAAAGTGTAGGGCTTTAGGTTTTCCATGGAGGGATTCATGGTTGGTATGAGCAGGATGGTGTGGAGGGGATTGAGGGTGGCCGAAAGGGTTAGGGTTAAGAGGGGGCATCAGGGAATCAAAATGGAAGGTTTGGTTGTTGGTCGGACGCCCGCCGAGGAGGCCAGGCGACATGGGATGGAAGTGGTGGTTTCCGAGGAGGCAGGGTTGCATGGTTAGAAGTTGAGAGAACTTCCTATTATGGTAGCTAATATAACGAGAAGCAAAATAAGGACTAGAGATTAGACTTAAGAGAGCACCTTCCCATTGAATATACTCTCTGTAGTAATCATCTTTAGTATCGTCCCATTTAAAAGAAAAAAGCGTTGAAATCATTAAAAGAATTAATAAAATATATAATCTCATACCTTGAAATTAAACATTAGAAAAAAAAGATCAATACATTTTGTGCATATGATTTTGTAGGTTATTGTGCATTTTACTTAATATTTTTAAACAATATCAAAATGTTAGGTAATAATAATTGTATACTATGCTCTAAGAAAAAGTACACAGGATGCATATACACAAACGCCAACAAAAGCCTCATGTAATACACGAGTAGTACTAGTGGATTATAATTACCAAGAGTAACAAGAAAAAAAAATAAAGAAAACCTCCTCCGAAAAATTAATTAAATAAACTAGCTAGCTGTCTTAGAATACATACATGCCTGGGTGTCGTAATCTAGTTTCTACCAATAAGAGAC
>JAKUCV010003136.1:13019-45628 GCA_028386065.3 Turnera subulata | reverse complement strand
ATTCTACTTTACGTCTTTTAGGTTCGTTCCTAAAACCTATTCCATGTCTAGTAGATTGCAAATTACCTAGCATAGAATTCAAATTTTTATGAGGAGTATTAAACTTCTTCAAGGTAGTTTCAAGTTGTTCAACTTGTTTCCTTAAAGGTATGCATGATGAACATTCCTCTACACTCTTCTTTCCTAGCACCTTATTTTCTTCCACTAGCTTCATATTTTCACATGCTAATTTTTCATTTTGTTCTTTTAAAGATCCACAAGATACACAATCTTTAGGTGTGTCTAGAGTCTTAATTTCTTGCTTAAGATTTTTGTTCTCAATAGACACATTTTCCATATCATTCTCCAATGTTATAACTTGTTTCCTTAAACTCTTATTAACTTTGGAAATGGAAATGAATTCACCATAAAGCTCGTCAAATGCATTTTGTAGTTCCTCAATTGAGACATTTTGAGAAGTGGTACTTACCTCTTCCGGTTCTTCACTTGCCATAAGACATAGGTTCGCCGTTTCTTCTTCATCACTATCGGATGATTCGTCACCGGAGTCGCCTCCCTATGATATGTATGCCCTTTGCTTCTTGTAGGACTTCTTCTCCTTTCCTTCCTTTGCTTTGGGGCATTTGGGCTTGATGTGCCCACTTTCTCCACACCCATAGCATTTGGGTGGCCCGGACGTCTTTCTTCCTTTCTTTACAAATTCTTTCTTCATGAATTTGTGAAATTTGCGGATGACAAGTCCGAGTTCTTGATCATCATCACTAGAGTCCGAATCGGAGAGTTCTTGTGTCTTCTTGGAGGCTTTGAGAGCTAATGTCTTCTTCTTTGATTCCTGCATAGAAGGCAAAGAGGGTTTAAGAACGGTAGTTTCATAAGTTATAAGATTACCTCTTAGACTATCAATCGTTGTGTTGTTGATGCCGATGTTTTCGTAGATGGCATCCGCCTTTGATCGCCATTCGGGAGTGAGACTTCGAAGAACTTTTCTGACTAAGTCCTTGTCGGAGTAAACCTTCTTGAGAGCATGAAGCTCATTTATGATTTTGGAGAAGCGGTCGAACATCTCCTCAATTCCTTCATTCTCCTTCATACGAAAGAGTTCGTAATCTGCAGTGAGGGAGTCGATTTTGGCCTCTCGAACTTGATCGGTTCCTTCGTAGGTGACCTCCAGCTTATCCCACATCTCTTTTGCGGTTGTGCAGCAAGAGACTTTCCGATAATCGTCGGGATTGACTGCACAATAGAGCATGTTGATTGATTTGGCATTGTTTTCAACCAATACAATGTCTGCAGCATTGTACTCCTCCTCCGTCTTTGGCACTTCGACTTCACCAACTTTCTTCTTCGGAATTTGCTCTCCAACCTTCATGATTCGCCAAAGAGCATAGTTGCTGGATTGGAGGAAAATTCTCATCCTCTCCTTCCAGTAGCTGTAATTTGTGCCATCAAAGTACGGTGGACGGACGGTTGAATGTCCTTCGAGAATTCCTGCATGATTACTTGAAGAAGCCATGGAAGATTTCCTCTCAAACGGTTAAGTCTTCAGAGAGTTAGGCTCCGCTACCAATTGTTAGGAACAATAGACTTAAGCTAGAGGGGGGGTGAATAGCTTATGACCGAAAATTAAAAACTTTGCAGGAAATGAAGTGCGGAATTGAAAAATAGAAGGACACAAGAGATTTTTATACTGGTTCACACACAACTAATTTGTGGCTAATCCAGTCCTTCAAGATACACTTGAAGAGTTCACTATCTACCGTTAAGCTTCCGGGTGCTTAACAAACCGTTTACAGCCTAGGAATTCTAATCACAAGAATCCTACACACTTGCTTGAAGATACCTCACTTCAAGACTTCTCTCAAGGAAAGAAAATCACTCTTCCTATGAGTAGCTACAAGGGAACAAACCTCCCTTTCAGTGTATGAACAACACTATAAAGATTACTCAAACAAAAGCTCTCTCAAGAGTAGGTATGAGTTACAATTAAGCACTAATAAGGCAACTCTCAATAATCTCAAAGGAATTGGCTCTTAAACTTGATTGAATGTTTTGCAATGAATGATGAATGAAATAGAGAGTTGATTGGTTGATAAACACAGCTAAAAATGCTCAATATATAGCTCTGAAAAGTCATGGAGCCGTTTGAAATCCACCCAAGAAAAACACCTTTAAGCAAAGCTTAGTGGGTGCTGAAAAGTTGTCTGGACCATGCCTTAAACATCGATGTTTTAAAGGAGAACATCGATGTTTTGCCCATAAAATTTGAATTTTGGGCTAACGGTAACTAAAACATCGATGTTCTGAATCCAAACATCGATGTTATTTTGGTTCGGCAAAATTCTTTTGAAAAAGGTTTATGCAAGAACATCGATGTTGGAAAATGAAACATCGATGTTTTGTGAAACATCGATGTTTGATTAGCCAACATCGATGTTTTTTGGCTTCGGCAAAATTCTATTTCTAAGACAAGTTTTCATGAACATCGATGTTGGATTGGAAACATCGATGTTTTAACCAACGGTCACAAGAACATCGATGTTTTATAATCCAACATCGATGTTTTAGAGCTACTGCCAATATTTTGAAAAACTTGAAAAACAGAACATCGATGTTTGCTTTCAGAACATCGATGTTTTGGACTGAAAACACAACTTTATGTTTGAAATCAAGCTAATGAATTGTATGATTGAAATGTGTTTTGTTTGAGCCAATGCCTAAGAGAAGTTGAGTGTTTTACCTTGTACAAATGGGTCCTAACTTCTCTTGCTCTTCTTTGCACTTCAACTCTTGATCATATCTCCACTTGAATTCTTGATCATTTTGGTTGAGTACTTGTTTGCTTGATTTCTTTTTGCTTCATCTTGGTTACGATCTTAGTTTGTCATTTATCAAAACCTGTAATAAGTGAACCATGAAGACATAGGTTCTAACACTAGACTGGAGAACGATTAAACAAGGGGTGAATTTGACGAATAATGGTAGAGAAATAAAAGCAAGCAGTAAAATAAATGTAACAAGAATTTAACTGAGGAAGAGATCAGGAATGGTGAATTCTTAGGCATCCGGGATCCACATGTCCTGATTTGTGCTCACGAACTACTCTACAGCCTCAGTCACAGACTGACACAGTGATGAGGCTGTGACTAATGAGATGTCTTGCCGGGGCTCCCAACCTAAGGTACTATCAACGGCTTTCGATCTTATTAATAGTTCCTTAAGCTTCCATCTACCCCCTGTCACTAGAGCAGACATCCACTTAGGGATGAAGTTTAATGTTGGTGCTGGTTCCCACAGCCTATCCTTACCTTCTTTCGAATGCTTAAGGAGTGAAGGTTGACTATTGTAGGTCTAGCACTCCTGGCTTCTCCTTTCGGTTCTTCACTAGGTTGCTACTGAAATAAGAGTATGCTACCCAATAATCAATGAAGAATCAAATTAGGAGGTGGTTATCTCTTGACTATGCTGTCACAGACTGAGGCTGTGCTTGACACAGCTCGACACTGTCGACAACAACATACACTGTGACAGGCTGAGGCTGTGCTGGGTGCAGTCTGAGGCTGTGGCCGACTAAAGGGTCAATTATAAGGATTGGTTCTTGCAGGCGCTCTCAACCTATACTGAACCCATTTGTTTTCACTCACATGTTCCTCCCAAGGTTCTCATCTTCCAAGTGCTTTCGCATAGGTCAAACTCAAGGGGGATGAAGAATTGGTGTTGAGGCTAATTCCTCAATTAGTTTCTAATTCTGTCACGAGTTAAAAACTAAGGTTTGGTTGTTGTTTTTCTGGTAACTATGGTTTCTCCTTTCGGTCCTTCACCTAGCTACCTGAGTTCATGCATTGGTTTGATCAGAACCTAGACATGGATTAATAACTCAACAACTAAAGCAAGAAGAAAGGGGTTAAAACAAGAGCAGTTCATTAAACACAAATCGGGTACATGCTTCCCCCTTCAACCTAAGAGGGGTTGTTTAGTTCATGCTCAGAATTACTAAAATAATGGAAATAAAGATGGGCATAGGTTTTGGAACAGATTGGAGGTTAGGGGCGACACAATTTCTGCAGAAAAACCTGCAGAATCGTGTACCCCCTTGAAAACCCAAGGTTCTGGGTTTAAACCTCTGTTCCAGAACTTCTGTGATTTTCTGGGTGTATGATCTCTGGATTCCTCGATGCCAGGATGTTCTTTCTCCTCTTCTCTTCACCCTTTTTGTAGATGCAACTCCCTTCTCTTCCTCCTCCCCACCAGCTGGAGAGCATGGGTGTTTGGGCAAGTTGGCTCCTCTGTCCTTCAGCGTGTGTGTCAGGATAGGCATGATGGGCAGCAAGTTGATCGGTGGATTGTGAGTTCCAAGACACCCTTTGCAGAGGATAACTGTTCTTTAAGGAGATTCTTTTTGGATGTCATGTGCCCATTGCTCCTTTTCCTTCAAAGTGCTCTGGGAACGTCAGGAGAATGATTGTTTATGTTAGTGGAGCAGGTGGTGCAAGTGGCGACATTCTTTATTCTTTTTGTATTTTCTGGGTTTCTGCAGGATGCACAGCCTCACGCTATGGCTGAGGCTGTAGCAGTTCTCTTAAAATTTTTCCTTTAATTAATTCCTGCTTCTTTTGCCGATGGTGAGATGTCATGAGGACTTCTTGGATCGAGGTAAGGGCAATGAGATTCAGTATAAATCTAGTGATTTAAGGGTGGTTTGAGACCTCTAATTGAATTCTCGATGAACAACAGCCTCAGACACAGCCTCAAGGGTTCTGTCACAGGCTCATGCTGTGCTGAGGCTGTATCTTCAAATTCTTCAATGAAATCCTCCCAAATTGGTTGAAATGCACCTGAAATCACTAATTATGCAGTGAAGGATAGGAATACAGGAAATACGATGGAATTATGCATACGAGGCATATAATCATGAAAGAATGAGCACATATCATGCCTAAAACTATGTATATTTCGTGTGCATCAGGGAACTAAACTTCTTTCTTGGATTTCAAATCAAACAATATGATGATAGCATCTTCATTAGCCAAACCAAATATACAAAGGAGCTACTCAAAAGGTTTGACATGACAGACGCCAAAGTGAGCTCAACTCCTATGAGCACAACAACAAAGCTTGATAAAGAAGAATCCGAAAAAGATGCAGACATTAAGAAATATAGAGATATGATTGGAAGTCTCCTCTATCTTACTGCTTCTAGACCTGATATTATGTTTAATGTGTGCTTGTGTGCGTGTTTTTAGGCATGTCTCATAGAATCTCATTTGAGGGCTATCAAAAGAAATTTTAAATACCTAAATGGAACACTCTCTTTAGGTCTTTGGTATCCCAAGGTTGAATCCTTTAATTTAATTGGATATTCTGATGCTGACTTTGTTGGAAGCATGCTTGATAGAAAAAGTACTAGTGGGACATGTCAATTTTTAGGAAATTCACTAGTTTCTTGGTCTAGTAAAAAAAAAAATTCTGTTGCTACATCAACAATTGAAGCTAAGTATGTGGCTGCAAGATCATGTTGTGCACAACTTCTTTGGATGAAACAAACCCTACTTGATTATGGTTTAAAGTTTCAAACTATTCCAATTTTATGTGACAGTTCTAGTGCCATAAATTTAACAAGGAAACCCATCCAACACTCAAGAACTAAACACATATAAATTAGGCACCATTTTATTAGGGATCATGTGCTTAAGAAAGATAAAACACTTGATTTTGTCACAACCGAGAGGCAGCTTGCAGATATATTCACAAAATCATTGAAGGAGGAACAATTTGCAAAAATTAGGTTGGAGCTTGCTATGTGTAATGCTCGTTAAATTCAAGGCCTTTTAGGTATTTTTTCTGATTATTTTGAGCATATAACATGCATTCAAAACACACACACATCACTTAGAAAATTTGAGCTATGATGGAAGCTAAACGGATGGCCTATAAGTCTACACATAGTGGGTTAATGGTCAGATTGGCAATCTGGACATTTTGATATCTTGAACACCACTGTGGCAACTTGGTCTGAGAAAGTGGTTGAAACAGTGATTTGACAGACACGCCTTTGACAGGACACAAGTGGGCGTGATTCACGGGAAAAGCAATCTAGGGCACTGTGATCTTTGGTCGGCTAATTATCTATTACTTACTAAAACAAACAAAAAGGGAATCAAGGGAGTTATGACTCTCTTGTTTAACCGTTGGACACAAGATCGAATTAAACTCCACTACTTATATTCTTCCTTATCGATCTATCCTCACCATCTATTTTCTCTCCATAAGTCCTACTTTCACTCCTTTGAGTAAATTCACCCATTACCAATTATGGGAAGGACTAAGTCTCTTCCAAAATCCACGTCTGAGTTGCCCACTATACAACCCCAGTTCAAAACGGCCACTATTAGAGTTAATAGGCAATCAAAACCTCCTCCATCAACTCTTTCTACAAAACCCTCAATCTCTCTACCTAAACCTCCTAAGAAACGAAAGCCAGCTTCTCCAAAAATGGCATCCCCATCTTCAAATCCTCCAGAACAAATTACTGACCAAGAAGCAGCAAAAACTTTGGAGAATATTGCAGCTTCTGCAGATCAATTCATGTCTCAATATCGGATTCCTCCACACCTCACAGATCCCATCGAGTAAGCAAAATTTCTTGCACTGAAAAGAAAAGCTATGATTGATCATTTTGTGAAGAAACTCGATCTTGACAAGCAAACCAAAGTCATTGAATAAGTCCAAAACCATCCCTCACTAATTACACCCAACCCTAGTGATGCTCCTTCTAACCTTATCTTCGAAGACCAAGCTGAAATCCCAGAAACTCATCCGAGAAAACCATCTCAGATGATGATGATACCACTTTAGCCTAAAAATATCCTATCAAAAGAAGCCAAAACCACCTCAGCTCCACAAAAGAAGGCAGCTTCCATACTTGAGAAGCTTACGGCCTCTGCAATGCCAAAGCGGGCACTGAGGGAGAGTACCAGGGCACAACGTCTGAAAACACCTACATCCAAAAAAGGTAAAGAGAAGATGGTGTATGAGGTTGCTGATTCTGTTGATGACGATGAAGATGAGATGATTCCAGACGTAAAACTTGAGGGAGTAACAGGGGATACACCACTTATTGCTCCGATTGAAGAAGATGGTTCTGAGAGTGAAGAATGCTTTGAGCCCACTGTTCGGCATGTTTGCAAGTCTGGAAAACTTTCTAGGTCTCGAAAGAAGGCCAAACAAATCGTTGAGGATGCAAAGGATCCCACTGGAATCGTAGGTCACAAATTCAAGTTTTTGAAATATGTCTCAGTCCACTTCGACGATCTAACCAGGTCTGGGGTTGAAGAGAATGTGGAACGTGCTCAACTCACCACACTGGCCACACTTCAGGTTGCCTATGAATCTCTTGTCCAAAATTTTCATTCAAACATGATGCTAAAGCATGATGACAATGAAAACAAAATTGGTCTACATAGTACGATTTGTGGCACTTCTTTCTTTGTGGATGCCAAATTGATCAGAAAGCTGCTGAACTTGAAGAAAAGGTCTGTTAGGTACTATAACACCGGTTCTGGAAATCCGGTTAATGTGCCCAACACACCTAGCGTATCCGAGCAGAGAATAATACTTTTTGGTCATTCTACTAAGAAGGATGACTACCAGGACCTCTCGACTGAGCATAGAATTGTTCCTTACTTCATTACAAGAGTCTTGATTCCTTGAAATGTTCACCATGATTTGCTCAAGACCTATGACGTGTGGCTAATGGGATGTCTGCTAACTAATAGCCCCATAGACTATAGCTTCACCATTTTCCATCACCATCGGCTCTCCTCTGCTCGTCCTTATAGGAACCTCATTACACTCATTGCTCGACATTTTGGGGTGATTCTCACCAATGCGCATCATCCTGTTCTTGGTGAGTCCATTTGTACAAAAAAAACTCAGCAAGATGAAGACAAAAAAGAATAGGTATCTTCTATGTCGTTCAGCCGAGTACTTCTAAGGATGCTCGCATTGAGGCTCTCACTGTAGAGATAAAAGATATCATGGAGGAGCTACTTGAGCTCAAGAGCATGATGAGTAAGCTTATGGAAATGGGCAAAGCGCAGCTGGATTTGTTGATTGCTGAGGATGCAGATGAGTCTACTGAGGTTGATGAGTCTTCTGGTTACTCGTCTGGCCAGAAATCTACTAGTGTCTGACTTCCAATCATGGCCATCCAAATCTGATGCTCACCTAGGATCATGCTTGCTTTTACTTTTTTTTAATCTGCTTGTTTATTTGGTTCTTGCACTTTGCTGTTAGTTTTGGCATCTTCGGTACCAATATGTATCTGTTGCTATTTACTTGGCTCTTGCTTTTGCTATCTGTTGCTGCTGTTTTCGTTATGGCATCATAGGTGCCAATATGTCTACCCTTGTTGTGCTTTTTGTGATGCCAAAAGGGGGAGAGAATTGTGGGAACATGTGGATTTGTGTTTTTCGACATGTTCATTTTTAATATAACGTGGCTTCCGAAATTTATGTCTTAAATTTATTTTCTGCTGCTTATGCTCTAACCGCTTGAAAGATGGACAAATTGGAAAATATTTTATCTAAGGGGAGCATATGTTGGGATATAAGGTTTAAGGTCTTAGGATTTTAGAGTTTAAGATTTAGGATTTAGAACTTGCGTGTGGTCTTCTAAGCATTTAAAGTCTACTCCCAACAACCAAGATTGATGAACAAGTAAGAGGAAACTTGCAGAAGGCCTTCTCACATCTCTAACTTCACTTAATGAAGGTGGTCCATACTTTCCATTTTCAAAAATACTTTGTGACCAAGGAGTTGACATGCTGAAGTGGTCCCAACTTGGATTAATCGTGCACTCAAGTCAACTTGGAGATTCAAGGAGCCGTTGCAGACTTTGCCCCCAAACTCAGAGCAATAAAAGAGGGTCCAAAGCACCTCTGAAGATTATCCCAACTATTGTGCAAAATCTAAGTTCATACTTTGTGCTTAAACTTGTCGTTTCAAATCTGGTTTTTCTATATTCATTTCAAAATTCAATCAAAGGGTAGTTTGTAAGCAAGACTTGGTTTAGTTTTGCTGGGTACTCAAGTCTAGGAATAGATTTGAGGGTAGGTTAAGGCTTCTCCTGTTAAAAGCTTGTAAAGGTTAGAGCTTAGCCTAGAAAAAGCTTGTGATTGTAAAGGTTGAGGTTGAACCCATAAAACCCTAAGGATAGTGAGGGTTTAAAATCATTAAGGATTCTCCATTAGGTAACGGAGGTACCTGGTGAGGGGGAACCACTCTAAAATCCATGTGTTCATATTTCGTTCCTCAACTCCTTCTTATTCCTTGTCTAAATCACACTTCTACTATCCAGAGACTGGTTTCAGAAAAACTATATCTTCTCAATCCGAAAAAGTTTAAAGCCTAATTCACCCCTCCCCTCTTAAAAACTTTTGGGCCTATAATTGGTAGAGGAGCATTGTTCTCAGTGTTAAAGAGTAAAATCCATAGACAAAGATCATGACTTTCGAAGGTACAGGCATCAACAGGGCACCCTACTTTGATAGGGTAAACTTTGACTATTGGAAGTTTAGCATGATCTTTCTTGAAGAAAAAGATCTAGAAATGCTGTGCAGAATCCCTACAATAGACCTATGAGGGATATGCAATTTTGGACTGAAGAGGAAATGAGGAGAGCAAAGCTTGATGCTCAAGCCAAAAAAGCTTTTCTATGTGGAATTAGTAAAAGTGAGTTTCAAAGGGTTAGATCCTGTGAAACTGCTCATGAAATTGGAGGCTCTTGTGTGTCACTCACGAAGGCTCAAATCAAGTCAAGGAGTCAAGGCTCAATCGCTTGATGAGAGACTATGAGCTATTTGAAATGGTTCCTAGTGAAACCATCCAGGTGATGGAAACTCACTTCACCATCCTTTGCAATAATCTTGCCACACTTGGAAAAGTAATTACTCATAGAGAGAAAGTTGCAAAGATTCTGAGTCACTTCCCAAGGAGTGGGAAACAAAAGTTACAACCATTAAAGAGGCTCAAAACTTGAATCTACTCTCTTATGATGAGTTAATTGGAAAACTGATTGTTCATACTTCTAAGCTTGAAGAAAGAGAACCTAAGAAGAAGGATGTGGACTTGAAGTTGCAGGAACCAAGTGATGATGAAAGTGATCCCGATGTGGCTCTTCTTTCTAGAAAAGTTACAAGATATCTCAAATTGAAGATGCAGTCCAAAGGAAGGAATCCTAAGTGTGAACACCCAAATTTGACCTACGAATATTCTCCTAACTTAGATTATGGGTGTGCTCAAAATATAAGATCGATGAGATGATTTGGTCTTTGGCTAAGGCACATTTAGAATTTATTTTAGTAGAGTGCACATATTTAATGAATTTGGAATTTATGTATTTGAACCTTAGGATTAATGAGATGATTTAATATTAGGATAAAAATCTGTTAAAGCCTAATTCACCAAAATATTTGTCTTATTTCATTTATTTGGGCTTTCTGGTTTGTTTTTACCCAATTATACTCAGATAATTAATTTTTGGGTTAAGAATAAATTAGAGGGCCTAATATAGTAGAATGTGGACTTTCCAGAGTTAATCAGCCCATAAACACATTTACTTGCAGACTAATTTTTGCTCTGATTTTCGTCGAAAATCAGAGTTAAATCATTTTTTAATGAGAAATGTGTTTTTGGTATAATTTATGTACAAACTGGGGATTTAATGTGTTTTAATCAATTAGGAGATGATTGGGGGAGTAGCAATCAAGAAAAGAGGTGATTCTCGATTGATTATGCGGTGGAATCAAATCAGGGAGAAATTAGGGGAAACCGGGAGCAGAAAGGAAAGAATGAGTGGGCACAGGGGAGCCGGACGGCCATGGTGGGATGACCGCCAGGTCCGGGCGGCAATCCACCCATGACCGCCGAGCATTGTGGTCATGGGTGCCCAGATTGCCGATTTCCTTTGATTTCGCTCCCAATTTGATTCTACACGGTTTGGGACCAGATTTTTGGTTATGACCTTGGTCATTAAGCTGGTCCACGCTCCTACACTCCCTAGAACACTATAAATAGGGCCTCCCATTCACATTTCAAACGATCAATCTCTCATTATACACACACTCCATAAGCTTTGTTGCTTGGAGAAACTCTACTTCTCCAAGCCTAGAAATCTTTTATAGGCAGAAACTCAGGAGGAATTTCATGGGTAGCATCAACAATGAGGCAGCAAGGGTAAACCAAGAGGGAATAAAAAATTGGGCTAAGGAGTGAGAAAAAAGTGGGTGCTCAATTCAACTCAAACCAAGGAGCTAGAGGAAGGCTACAAGAGGTAACACTAAATCCCTTTTTGTGTTTACTATTTTTGTGGATTTGATGATGGTATTGAAGATGTGAGTGCTGTGATGCCATGAACAAGAACTACGTGGGCTTTTATCCCGGTTTCCGAGGTACATAGGTGGTCTCTAGTCGTGGAGACTCAAGCCAATTATTTTATTTTTCCCTTTTGTCCCAATTTTATTTTATTATTTTGTGAATTGTTTCCATGCCTTGCACACACTTTCACAAGGCATACATATTTTCTCCAATTGCATAAAGTTTCGCCCCAACATGGATGGGTGTCTAACACCTTCCCATCCCTGAAGAACTCCCGACCCAATATCTTTGGTTCGCTAAACGGTTGCTTAAATGGAGTCATTGGGATTCAAGAAAAGATGGTGAGGAGACCCAAATGATTTTGGGTTGGGTTCTCACACTCAGGAAGTAAAATTTGATGAGTCTAAGAAGGATCCTTTGGTATGCTTTGGATGTAACCGACCAGAGCATATCAAGTCTGAATGCCCATATCAAAAGATGGGGAGATATGGTTCTTCCAAAACTAGAAGGAAGAAAGCTATGGCCGCTTACGATGATTTTGATTCTTCAAGTGATTAAGACACAGAGGAGGCGACAAATCTATGCTTCACAGCACGTGAAGAAACTTAGGTAAATGATCTTACTAAATGCACTCTTGAGGAAATACAAGATGCTTTTTGTGACTTGCATGATAATTACAAAAAGATTCTTAAAAAAATAAAGAATACAAGAAGCAAATCGACTTGCTTGAATTTGATGCTGAAGCTCATAAAAAGGCTTATGAGAAACTTGATCATACTCACTCTGATGCAATAAAAATATGTGAAAATTTGAAAAGTGAAAAACTTATCGTGCAAAATGCTTATGATGAACTAGAAAAAAAAATTGCTAGTAGTATTGCTATATGTGACAAGTTAGTAAAGGAGAATAATGTGCTTAAGAAGAATGTTGAGGATCTAAATTATTCTCTTGGAAAGTTAAAAAATGGGATAGATAATCTGAATATGTTGCTAGGACAGCAAAGGCTTTCAGTGCAAAAAGAAGGAATAGGAGCTACTCATATGGTTTTTAACAAACCAAATCAATCTGTGCAATTTGTTAAGGTTGGATCTAGTATGCTATGTAAACCTAACACTGCACATATAGTTTCTAACAAACAATATCAATTAGTGAAGACTGTTGATACGGCAGACATCCTAGAATCAGCACTAGAATCTCCATAGTGTTTAAGTGTTGTCCCAACCTTCAATCTCAATCAGACTTTGTGAATCCCCACCCCTTATTACTACCAATCAGCAAGAAGCAATAGAAAGAACTTTAAAACACAAGATAAAATTTAGTGCAAACAACACCTTGAACCTTAATCAGTAAGAAATTTAAGAAGTTAGAAACACAAAGATTAGAATAATACGCCACAAGTTAAAAAACTTGATAAGTAATATTAAATTCCTAATGTAAAACAAAGAGAATCACTCGTTTTAGAAAGATTGAATCACTCAATCAAGAAAACCTCAAAGGCAAACTTTACTATCAATAATCTTGTGTGTAAAAAAATAAAGCCCTAAAGACCTATTTATAGAGTATCCCAAGTCGGCCACACATGCTCCTTTGCCGACTTGAAAGTGTCTTCCAACCCTAAGGCCAAGTCGGCCACTTACTCCTAAATGGACTAGGTTTTGACTTTTTAATCCAACAACATATTAGACTAATTAAAACCCAACAAAATAACTAAAGTCCACATTATTTAACCCAATTAAATGGACTTGACCCAGATAAATAAAATAGCGAAAATTATTAAAATCCATAATTATAAAATTAGGAAAACCCTAATAATGTAGAGTAAATAAAATCGACATGGCCCACAAGTAGATAAATAAGATGTCGATTGGGCCCCACTTGAGTGTGATGTCGATTACTCCTCAAAGTGATCACATGGATTGGCTTCTTCTTCAATTCTTCTTCAAACTTAATTACATGATCTTCTTGAAGCTCCTTGCTAATCAAAGCTTGAATGTATTGAAGCAATTGATTCTTCAGCATCCTTGATCTTGCTCTTGTGAATGGACCTTGAGGAAGCACCGTGGCGCCATCATCCTCTCCAACGGTGCTTGAAGCCTGCTTGAATGCATTAACTGTGAAGACAGGTTCTAGTGTGCCATATAGACATGTGGTTTTTGACAAACCATGTAAATATGTGAAATTTATCAAGACAGGCTCTTTTTAGCCATATAGATCGAAAAGAAAAACTTGTGAGCATCTACCTAGGAAGAACATGCATATGCATTCACCTACCTTTGATGTATCTCATATTACATGTCATTACTGTGACAGAGATGGACATGGCATAAGAACATGCATGTTTAGGAAAAGAAATGACAATGTTAGATACACGGGGTTTCGAAAGGAAAGATCTAACCCTGAAGGGCCGAAAGTAGTTTGGGTACCCAAAAACTTGGGGACAATGTTTGCCTTTGGTCGAGTTTGCCTATAATAGGAGCATACATTCTTCAACGGGCTATTCACCTTTTGAAATTGGTTTTGGCTATAACCCACTAACCCCTTTGGATTTGTTGCCTTTACCTGTTAATGAGCTTGTGAGTGCAGATGGACAGCAAAAGGCAAAGTTAGTGCGGTCTATTCACGAGAAAGCACGACAGCATATCGAGAACAAGAACAAGAAGTATGCTTAAAGAGCTAATCAAGGGCGCAAACTTGTGCGGTTTGAGCCTGGCGATTGGGTTTGGGTACACTTTCGGAAGGAGAGGTTTCCTAAGAAAAGGAAATCTAAGTTGGATCCACGTGGTGATGGACCGTTTCAAGTTCTTGAACGCTTTGGCGACAATGCTTACAAGATTGATCTGCCAGGTGAGTATGGTGTTAGTGCCACATTCAATGTTTCTTATCTTACTTCCTTTGACAATGCAGGTACAGATTCGAGGGCGAATCCTTTTCAGTAGGGGGGAATGATGCAGATATAGATGCGGACACTCAAGGAACTCAAGGAACAGCTGGCGAGTTGGTGTTGCCCATGGGTCCAATTACACGGGCTCGATCCAAGAAGATCAAAGAACAATTGCAACAACAAGTTCAAGCATTCCTCAATCTTGTGTTGCAAGAAGATCGAGTAATCAAGATGGGAGAAGAGCTTATGAAGAAACCCACATGCATTACTGTGTGGGAAGGAATAGAAGAGGCCTGGCATATCTATTTTAGTTGCCGATTTTATTGTATAAAAATAATTAAATAAATTTCGGCATAGGGCTTTTTATTATTTGGGTTATTATTGTTATTTTGGTCTTAAAAAATTTATGGGCTTTTGTTTTATTTTGTTGGGTTTTAATTAGTCCAATCCTAGTCCATTAGGGTTAGTGTGGCCGACTCTGCCTAGGGTAGGAAGACTATTCCAAGTCGGCAAGGGATGCTTGTTTGGCCGGCTTTAGTTTATTATAAATAGGGACCTTTATGCTTTGTTTTGAGACAGATTATTTGAGAAATAAAAAGTTCAGAAAAGCTTGAATAATCTCACATCAAGAGAGGAATCTATTTGCTTGTTTTATTTTAGGGATTTGCTAACAATTGCAGGTTGTGATAATTGCTATTGTGATTCATATTCCTTTGTGCTTTTGTTTCATTGTTGTCTAGCACCGAGAGATTAGGTGTGACACCCCGGGGTCTATGAGGGCGGGATGTGTACGCCGGTGCCGGGATGAGCATGGACAAGGAGCGGCTTCTGGCAGGCTTCTAGAAGGAGGGGCACGGGAATGAACCGATCCACACCGGAATAGGAGAGATCCTGAGACTGTGTAGGGATGGGGCTGCATAGTTAGAGCGAATTCGAGGTTGTACAGGTATGGGACTGTACAATTGAGAGTAGCTTAAACGGTTTTATGGGTACTAACTATATCAACAAGGTGCACCTACCTTTTCGGTGCTCATTCTAGAAAAACTCCAAAGTTAAACGTGCTTGACTTGGAGCAATTCTAGGATGGGTGACCTCCTGGGAAGTTTTCCCCGGAAACGTGCGAGTGAGGACAAAGCATGTTGGAAAGGTCCCGTGTTGGTCTGTAGTGACAGTCGACAAGCCGGGACGTTACAGTTGGTAGCGGAGCTCCAGGACTCCTCTAGTACGGTGCAGGGTTCGGGGACGAACCTAGCGGAAGCTGGTGGGCCTGTGACACCCCGGGGTCTACGAGGGCGGGAAGTGTACGCCGGTGCCGGGATGAGCATGGACAAGGAGCGGCTTCTGGCAGGCTTCTAGACGGAGGGGCACGGGAATGAACCGATCCACACCGGAATAGGAGAGATCCTGAGACTGTGTAGGGATGGGGCTGCACAGTTAGAGCGATTTCGAGGTTGTACAGGTATGGGACTGTACAATTGAGAGTAGCTTAAATGGTTTGATGGGTACTAACTATATCAACAAGGTGCACCTACCTTTTCGGTGCTCATTCTAGAAAAACTCCAAAGTTAAACGTGCTTGACTTGGAGCAATTCTAGGATGGGTGACCTCCTGGGAAGTTTTCCCCGGAAACGTGCGAGTGAGGACAAAGCATGTTGGAAAGGTCCCGTGTTGGTCTGTAGTGACAGTCGACAAGCCGGGACGTTACATTAGGAGGTGGAGGGACTATCACATCCATCTGTTGCCTAACACGGATTGTTAGGAGGTGAAAAACAACGGTGCATAAAGTGTAAGTTTCTGGTCTTGCAAAATAGACAATCTAAATGCAACAAATGCACAGCGGAAACCCGGAAACACATGAAGGATCCAAGTGAAGCAACTAAACCGAACAACAAAAACAAACATACTTGAAACGGTTAGGATCTTTCACCTAACTGAAGAACCGAATCAGCTAGAGCAAGAAGGATTTCCTGCTCCTCTACGGTATCCACACGAATCCTTTATCACAGCAGGAAACTGTCTCACGATCTCCAACCCGAACACTCCCAAACCGTGGTGCTAGCTACGGATTTCCGGGAGCTATGTGGTGTTTGATGTGTTCTACTTTATTTCTCAAAGAATGGGTGTGAGTGTGTTCTTTTCAAAACTGAAACCTCTCACTATCAAGTCTAAAAAATCTGATGGCTATATCAAAATGAGCACACACTAATCAGATTATTCACACCCACTAATCCCACTCACAAAAGTGTTAGACAATGGCCAACACACTTGGCCATCATGATTAGCCTTTCGTCCAATCATGTCTCCACTAATGCTAATGGGAGTACACATCACTTGGCACCAGGTTTGGCTCAATAATTCTGACAATTAGTGAACCAAACCAGCCCAAAAACGACCCTGGTCCAACCACGATCCAACCATGGTCCAACCACAAAATGGTTCAACCACGGTCCAACCATGGTCCAACCACAAACTGGTTCAACCACGGTCCAACCATGGTTCAACCACCTGCTCGATTCAACGGTTCTATGTGTGTGACCCTATAGGCACTTGTAACATTCGGCAATAATTGTAAAATCTCATTTTACAATTATAAGCAAAGAGCGGCATCCAGCAACACATCATTGCTACCCGAACGACAAGATCAGTACTGATTCAATATGCCTCGAAAACATGTCATCGTCCTTTCGTCCCATTATCAAGATTAAACCGAGACATGGAAAACGTCAATCTCGTATATGTTCAATCTCGGTTTCTTGATCCTCAAGTTAACTTGTAAAACGGATACTCATGATATCACCATATCATATAATCTCAGCATGACCATGCATTTAACAGTTCAACTCTTTCAAGAAGCCCATGTGATAATATACCCGTTATATGGGTCGGACGAATCCCATCTTGATCAATCAAAACCCACTACACAATTATCACATACCCAATGATTACCCTTAAGACCACCCAGTTACGGATGACTAGGAATAATATCAAAGTATACTACTCATATGCTGGGAACCTTGATGATCTCAGGTCTAAGGACAATACATATAAGAACCACTAATGACAATCATATAACGTTCCATGTAGGGTTCTTATGTGGGTCGGTCCAGTCCACAAGTTCTCTAACTTGTACCCGTATGTAGAATTCGTATCTCATACAATTCTTAACATACGCTAGTCTTAAATTTATTATTACAACCCATCCATAATAATAATCGACTAGGGACATTTTAAGAATATATAAATATTCTAGGGTTATAAATATGTGCAAGCGATTATCTCAAAATCATATTTATTGGAATAACCTTAATGTGTATACATGATTACAAATAAACATCCATTGATTGGCTTTTGGGCATATTACACTAACATTCTCCGACTTGCACTAAAGCCAATCAGGCATGTATCTAATACCAATAGATGTGCAATGACAATCATGCTTCTGCTATGTGAGTGGCTTAGTCAAAGGATCTGCTACATTGTTCTCAGAAGGAACTCAGCATAGTCTGACGTCGCCTCTATCTATGATCTCTCTAATAAGATGATAGCGTCGGAGTATATGTTTGGATCTCTGGTGGTATCTAGGTTCTTGAGCCTGTGAGATAGTCCCATTGTTGTCACAATAGAGCTCAATTGGACTCTCAATACTAGGAACCACCCCAAGTTCAGTTACGAACTTCTTAATCCAAACAGCCTCTTTCGCCGCATCTGAGGCAGCAATGTACTCAGCCTCGGTTGTAGAATCTGCAACTGTCTCTTGCTTAGAACTCTTCCAGCATATAGCAAAACCTCCAAGACAAAACACGTAACCTGACTGCGATCTAAAATCATCCCTACCAGTTTGGAAGCTAGCATCTGTGTAACCCTTTACAACAAGCTCATCCACGCTTCCGTAAACCAGGAATGCATCCTTAGTCCTTCTCAAGTACTTAAGGATGTTCTTATCCGCTGTCCAGTGACTCTCACCGGGATCAGATAGATATCTGCTTGTGACGCTCAAAGCATATGCGACATCCGGTCGAGTACATAACATGGCATATATGATAGATCCTATTGCCGAAGCATAAGGGATCTTACTCATCCGCTCTCTCTCCTTCGATGTACTAGGACATTGATTCTTAGAGAGAGATACGCCATGTGACATGGGCAAGAATCCTTTCTTGGAATCTTGCATGCTAAACCTCTTTAGCACCTTGTCAATATACGTACTCTGACTTAGCCCGAGAAGCCTTTTGGATCTATCTCTATAGATCTTTATACCTAACACATAGGCAGCTTCTCCTAAGTCCTTCATCGAGAAATTCTTCCCTAACCAAGTCTTTACAGACTGTAGCGTCGGAATATCATTCCCAATGAGTAGAATGTCGTCAACATACAACAACAAGAAAACAACAGTGCTCCCACTAACCTTCTTGTAAACACATGGTTCATCTTCATTCTTAATGAAACCAAACTCTTTGATTACTTCATTAAAACGAAGATTCCAACTCCTAGAAGCTTGCTTCAACCCATAGATGGATCTTTGCAACTTGCATACCATATTAGCATTCTCTGGATCGACAAAACCTTCAGGTTGTGTCATGTACACATCCTCTAAAAGATTTCCATTTAGGAAAGCGGTTTTGACATCCATCTGCCATATCTCATAATCATGGTATGCCGCTATTGCCAACAGAATCCGGATGGATTTAACCATGGCAACTGGTGAGAAAGTTTCATCATAGTCTATACCATGAACTTGTTTGAAACCTTTCGCAACCAATCGCCCTTTATAGGTAATCACATTACCATCCATGTCGGTCTTTTTCTTAAAGACCCATTTGCACCCTATGGGTTTTACCCCTTCGGGTGGATCAACCAAGGTCCATACCTTGTTTTCATACATGGATTCCATTTCCGAATTCATGGCTTCTAGCCACTTCTTGGAGTCCGGACCCGTAATGGCCTGCTGATAGGAAGTGGGCTCATCCTCATCTATGAGCATCACATCTCCAGTATGAGTCATAAGAAATCCATATCTCTCAGGCTCATACCGAATCCTATCCGACCTACGCGGTCCATGTGTTATAGGTACAGGATTCTCATCCACAACATCTTGTGGTTCCTGTCCTTGTTCCATCTCAGCCTCTAGATCTCGAACTTCTTCGAGTTCTATTTTTCTCCCACTGATTCCTCTAGAAATAAATTCTCTTTCTAGAAAAATAGCAGTCCGAGCAACAAACACTTTGTGGTCGGTGGGATTATAGAAGTAATACCCTTTTGTTTCCTTAGGGTATCCTACAAAAAGGCACTTCTCGGATTTAGGGCCGAGTTTATCTGATGCTTCACATCTCACGTAAGCCTCACAACCCCAAATTCTCATAAAAGACAAATTGGGACGCTTCTCGGTCCATATCTCATATGGTGTCTTTTCAACCGATTTAGATGGAACACGGTTAAGTGTAAATGCAGCACTCAATAATGCATGTCCCCAAAATGAAGAAGGAAGGTCAGCTTGACTCATCATCGAACGAACCATGTCTAACAAGGTTCTATTCCTCCTTTCGGATACACCATTCCATTGAGGCGTACCTGGTGGAGTAAGCTGTGATACTATACCACACTCTTTTAGATGATCAAGAAATTCTCGGCTTAAGCATTCACCTCCTCGATCAGATCAAAGCATTTTAATACTTTTACCGAGTTGATTCTGTACTTCATTCTTGAACTCTTTGAACTTTTCAAAGGATTCTGACTTGTGTCTCATAAGATACACATAGCCATATCTACTGTAATCATCAGTAAATGTAATGAAGTATTGAAAACCACCTCTAGCCTGTGTAGATATAGGTCCGCATACATCAGAATGTATTAGACCTAACAAGTCCGAAGCTCTCTCACCTTTACCGGCAAAAGGAGCCTTTGTCATTTTGCCTAATAAACATGACTCACATGTCTCATATGATTCAAAATCAAATGAGTCTAGAATTCCATCTTTGTGGAGTTTAGCAATACGAGTCTCGTTTATATGGCCCAAACGACAATGCCAAAGGTAGGTTTCATTAGAATTGTTCATTCTAACCTTCTTCGTATTAACGTTATAGATTGGCGTTTCCAGGTTTAGAACATACAAACCATTGCTCAAATATGCACCACCATAATAAATATCATTGAAATAAATAGAACAACATTTGTTCTTTATTACAAAAGAAAAGCCTTTCTTGTCCAGACAAGAAACAGAAATCAAATTCCTGCTTATAATAGGTACATAATAGCAATCATCAAGTTCCAAAACCAAACCACTCGGTAAAGATAAATAATAAGTCCCTACGGCTAATGCAGAAACCCTTGCTCCATTTCCAACGCGTAGGTCTTTCTCACCCTTTGCCAATCTCCTACTCTTTCTTAGTTCCTCCACATTTACACAAATGTGAGAACCACATCCGGTATCTAATACCCATGATGCAGAGATAGAGATATTAGCTTCTATAACGAAAATACCTGAAGTGGAAGTCTCACTTCCCTTCCTTTTCTTCACTTCTTCAAGGTAAATAGGGCAGTTGCGCTTCCAATGGCCCGGTTTATTGCAATGGAAACAATGTCCTTCCTTTGCAATACCACCCTTGGGTTTTAGCACATGACCACAAGAAGATGCACATGCACCAAACTTTTTGGCACATTTCTTCTTCTTGTTAAACTTTGCTTTACCCTTTCCTTTGCCTTTTCCAATCATCAAAATGTTGGATTTGTTTGCCCTCATTTGTTGCTCAGCTGTTCCCAACATGTTAAGCAACTCAGACAATGATTTGTCAAGATGATTCATATTGAAGTTCATGACAAATTGGCTGTAACTGTCCGACAACGATTGCAAGACTAGATAAACCGCCAACTCCTTTTGCAAAGGAAAACCAAGACCCTCAAGGCTCTCAATGTAACCAATCATTTTGAGCACATGAGGTCTCACGGGTGATGACTCTGCCATCCTGCATTGGAACAATGCCTTAGGGGTCTCATACCTCTCATGCCTTGCTTGCTCATCAAAGAGCATCTTTAGGTGTTCGATCATATCGAACGCCCCTATGTTCTCATGTTGCTTCTGAAGCCCAGATTCCATGGCTATTAGTATAAGACATGCGACATCCAATGCATCATCAAGATGCTTCTTGTAAGCATCCCTTTCTGCCCTAGGAGAATTAGGCGCCGGTTCAATCGGAACAAGCCCTTCAAGGACATACAGCTTCTTTTCTTGTTTGAGGACAATCCTCAAATTGCGATACCACTTTAGGAAATTATTCCCATTCAGCTTTTCCTTCTCAAGGACCGATCGCAATGATAGTGTACCTGTTTTTTGTGCCATGGTAGCTCTACAACAAAGATCAAATCACACAAATAAGAGTCATGTATACATAAATCATTTAACAAGGAATTCTATTAAATGATGCTCCTACTATGAAAACAAAAATGATAAGTAGGCCAAGATCCATATTTCACTACAAGATAAGTCAGCTTTGGCTGATCACTTATGTCATAGCTATTTAGGTAGACAACTCTTGTCAATCACATCTCATGTAACTCTTGGATAGTTGAGTGAACAACACTTGTTCTCGTCTATCTTATAGACATTGCTCAACTCCTTGCCTCTAAGTCCTTAATCCTATTAAGATGACCTAGTTAAGTCCAAACCCACAATAAGCAGTTCAGATATTACAATTATCTAGTCGCACCTTGCTAGGATAAACATTGGCACCTTGCTTTGGCAAAACCTACCAAGTGTTGATCTAAGCAATGATGAGTGCTTATCAAGGAAGGCAACTAAGAACTTAATATTTACATCAACATATGTTCATACATCACATGCATATAATCAACAAATCATATATTAATGTTATGTAAATTTGGAAACTAAAGATATATGTAAACATCGATGCCCATAAGTGAACATTGATGTCTTTGAGAATCTAATTCTCCCTAACACCTTGGTAATGCACAGGGACATCGATGTCCATTGCTGAACATCGATGTCCATTGGCCTCTGGAACTCAAGAACATCGATGTTCAACTCTTGGACATCGATGTTGGAAAGTTCCGAAGGTCTAAAATCTTGGCAGTAGTTTTAAACATCGATGTCTAACCTTTAAACATCGATGTTTGAGACTTCTAGAACACAAGGACATCGACGTCCTGTCATGAACATCGATGTCCATTGGTCTCTTGAATCTCAAACCAAGCTCACAGGGCTCTTGGACATCGATGTTCAATCTTGAACATCGATGTTCGTGGGATTCTGCCAAGGCCAACCTTCATGGAAAATCGATGTTATGCCGCATAACATCGATGTCCAGTAGGCTCGGCCAAGGCTAATTTCATGTGGACGTCGATGTCCATCTGATGAACATCGATGTCCTGGCCCTGCTACAAATGAACGACAATCGTTCCTTCCGAAAACCGACGATCAATTTTCGTTTTGTCGAAACCCTTCGACTTACTGCCAATTACTCCTTGACTGATGTCACATACCAATCAAGTTCTTGTTGTCAAAACACTTTTGACACAAACCAACATCAACATATATATCACATATACATAATGAAAATGATATATTATGATCATGCTTTATCACATAGAACATATCATGTATACTTACAGAACATATCAAACATATGCACATAAATTCGGTTTAAAACTTCACAAGAGGCTCCGCTACCACTGTAAGTTTCCGGTCTTGCAAAATAGACAATCTAAATGCAACAAATGCACAGCGGAAACCCGGAAACACATGAAGGATCCAAGTGAAGCAACTAAACCGAACAACAAAAACAAACATACCTGAAACGGTTAGGATCTTTCACCTAACTGAAGAACCGATTCAGCTAGAGCAAGAAGGATTTCCTGCTCCTCTATGGTATCCACACGAACCGTCGATCACAGCCAGAAACCGTCTCATGATCTCCAACCCCAACACTCCCAAACCGTGGTGCTAGCTACAGATTTCTGGGAGCTATGTGGTGTTTGATGTGTTCTACTTTCTTTCTCAAAGAATGGGTGTGAGTGTGTTCTTTTCAAAACTGAAACCTCTCACTATCAAGTCTAAAAAATCTGATGGCTATATCAAAATGAGCACACACTAATCAGATTATTCACACCTACTAATCCCACTCACAAAAGTGTTAGACAATGGCCAACACACTTGGCCATCATGATTAGCCTTTTGTCCAATCACGTCTCCACCAATACTAATGGGATTACACATCACTTG
Organism: Turnera subulata; assembly: GCA_028386065.3. Lineage (NCBI taxonomy): Eukaryota > Viridiplantae > Streptophyta > Magnoliopsida > Malpighiales > Passifloraceae > Turnera > Turnera subulata. The sequence continues at coordinate 22,143 of JAKUCV010003136.1, read as the reverse complement.
GCACCAGGTTTGGCTCAATAATTTTGACAATTAGTGAACCAAACCAGCCCAGAAACGACCCTGGTCCAACCATAGTCCAACCACAAACCAGTTCAACCACGGTCCAACCATGGTTCAACCACCTGCTCGAATCAACGGTTCTATATATGTGACCCTATAGTCACTTGTAACATTCGGCAATAATTGTAAAATCTCATTTTACAATTATAAACAAAGAGCGGCGTCTAGCAACACATCATTGCTACCCGAACGACAAGATTAGTACTGATTCAATATGCCTCTTAAACATGTCATTGTCCTTTCGTCCCATTATCAAGATTAAACCGAGACATGGAAAACGTCAATCTCGTATATGTTCAATCTCAGTTTCTTGATCCTCGAGTTAACTGTGTAAAACGGATACTCATGATATCACCATATCATATAATCCGAGCATGGCCATGCATTTAACAGTTCAACCCTATCAAGAAGCCCATGTGATAATATACCCGTTATATGGGTCGGACGAATCCCATCTTGATCAATCAAAACCCACTACACAATTATCATATACCCAATGATTACCCTTAAGACCACCCAGTTACGGATGACTAGGAATAATATCAAAGTATACGACTCATATGCTGGGAACCTTGATGTTCTCAGGTCTAAGGACAATGCATATAAGAACCACTAATGACAACCATAAAACGTTCCATGTAGGGTTCTTATGTGGGTTGGTCCAGTCCAAAAGTTCTCTAACTTGTACCCGTATGTAGAATTCGTTTCTCATACAATTCTTAACATACGCTAGTCTTAAATTTATTATAACAACCCATCCATAATAATAATCGACTAGGGACATTTTAAGAATATATAAATATTCTAGGGTTATAAATATGTGCAAGGATTGTCTCATAATCATATTTATTAGAATAACCTTAATGTGTATACATGATTACAAATAAACATCCATTGATTGGCTTTTGGGCATATTACACTAACATAAAGTGTGCATGATTTGAAACACCCGTGTCCCAATTTAACAATAAAATACTTAAACACAAAGAAATTACCAAAATACCCCTAAAACCCAGAACACGAAATCCAATATCAAAAACTTTATCCAAAATTCTTAATTAAACGAGATGTCATAAAGAACAAAACAATCCGGCTTAACAAGCCACAAGACAACTCGGCATCCTGCCGAAACATCATCAATATCAAATCCCGGCAACCCACCGATAATGTAATCAAAATCAATAGTGACATCTCAAATAAACCCAATGCAGCGGAAGTTAAGATAAAATATAAAATAGCAAAAGTATATGATATGCATGCCGGCTCTATGGATCCAACCGGGAAATCGAGCACAGCTACCTGCTGAGAAAACCACGTCCGTACTCCGGGAAAGGATGGAAAGGACTGCACGCTATCTAAAGTCAGAAAAACAACGTTGGCGATTATGTGAGTCGCCTACTCAGTCAGCAATATAAATCTAATTATGAAGGTGTGCAGATCAAGTCCGAAAGGAAAGAAGAGCAACAAGACAAGTAAGCAACATACAACAACCAGTACTAACATGCCATGCCAATCAAGCAAACAGTTCATTATTCTCCATCTGTTGTGTGTTAAGTTTTCTTATTATAATTTATTATTCAAGGCCCCCTACTGTGTGCGTCGAGCTCGGTCCCGTCTCATGGGACAACCAGGCATAAGCCCAAATAAAACCATGCACGAAGCCCAAACATATCCATAGAGAGAGAGAGAGAGACAGAGAGAAAGAGGGAGGTAGAAAGGGGGAGGTAGAAGGAGGGAGGTAGAACCGGTCATTATAGACCCATATGCAAATCCGCATAACACTTGCTATTCCGCAAGCAAACCCGAGGGGTATCACTACCCGCTCGAACCAACCGGTCATCAGCACAAAGTAGCCTATCTTCTACTGTACATTATCTTTCTCACAAATTATGAGTTTATGTGTGCCAAGAATCGTGATTTAACAGGGTTGTGTGATAAAACAACTCAATCAGATAACCGGGTCTCCGACCCACAATACATCACACAAAACACCCAGAATCACACCACATGTTATAATCCATAACAATCCAAATATCCAGCTCATAAGCAAAAGATACACTTAGGCACACAGTACGGATCACAGCATGTTAGCAAACAGGCATGCAACTCAAACAAACCAATCCAACAAGCTCATGCATACAAACATAAAAAGACGTATAAAGTCACCTCAACGACGATTGTCCTGTGGAGCTTTTCCCAAAACAGATCCCCCAGCTCCTGAGGTGTTACCCGTGCCTGAATACTGGCACACACAGCAAATTACAAACAATTACAATAAAAACGTGCATGCATGTAACTATAATGCTCAATTGAGTTAAACCCGTCCCTAGTTAGCCAACTATGTAATTCCCGGGTCTAAGCCCGACATGGTGTTTATCTCACCTAACTCCGAGTATCGGGACCTAAGGTTTACCGGCTTGCGCCCAACTAAGTCCAATAAGTAGTTCCCGGGCCTATGGCCCACTCATTATGTCCTTTACGAGTTTCCGGCCTAAAACCCAATCTAAGCCCAAATTCAATTTCCGGGCCTAAAGCCCACTTCCTTAAGTCCTTATTTAACCAATTATAGGATTGGGCTCAAAGCCCGCTACTTAAGTCCTAGGTCAATCCGAGCCCAAAGATTCCCGGCCTATGGTTCTACCCGTGTCGGTAAATTCCCAGTTATGTTCCACATAATTCCCGTTCTCGATTTCTACTATGTACATTATCAATATTACATAACCCAATCCGAATATAATAAGTACATGCCATGAATAACACAAATTATACATCAAGTATACCGTTAAATGCCGGAATCAAAACCCGAACCTTCGCCGGAATATTCCCGAGCCTCGCCGGAAAATTTCCGAGCCTTCGCCGGATTCCGGTCAACCCGCCGGAAAACACCCAAAAACTGCCACAACCATCAACAACAACACATTCACATCACCCCAAACAAAATACACAACACTCTACCACGCAGACCCTTAAAATGAATTGCAAAAGAAGAAAACAGAATGGGTCTATACCCGGAAATTCGGGTGTCCACTGTTCAACCCAGATCCGTCACCGACCGACCCTGTTTGCAGCCTCCAAATCCGAGGTCGCTCCTGCAGCAGCCAACCAACCGGAAACAACCCACACCGATACCGGATCCAAGGCCTCAAACGGCCAGCAGCAACACTGCCACACATCCACACACGCCGAATAAAGCCAGTTCTGGCCAAACACCACAACAACCACACAAACTCATTCAATTAGAACCAAGTCCAAGAAATCGAACGGAAGAAGAGAGGAACGCAGCTTACCGTTGAACGATGAAGGCAGCGGCAACCCGTGCTCACGCACTCCCTGCCTCCACGTCGCGGCGGCGGCGAGTTTGAGCTCGACCTCAAAAGCCCCGAGCAGAAACCCGTCACCAAGAGTTCGGAACCGAAGGCGACGGTGTTGGCTCCCTCGCTTGGGCGTGCGACCGCTCGAGAAAAGGGAAGAGAAAAACGGTGGTGGGGATGGCGAGAGGGAATGAGAGAGGGGAGAGGAAGAGAGAGTGAGTGAGAGAGAAAAGGAAGAAGGAGAAGGGAGGTAGGGGCGGCGGCGAGGTGGAAGAGAAAGAAAAAAAAAAGAGAAGAAGAGGAGAAAAAGAATAGGGACCGGCTAGGGTTGGCCGCCCTAGTGGACGACCCGTCGTCCGCTTAGGCGCGGTCAACCCCTGCCTGGTCAACGCGCCCAGACATGTTTTTTTTTTTTTTAAACAGTTTTAAAAACGACGTAGTTTCGGGGAAACTACTTCAAACTTTAATTCTCAACCCTGAAACCCGATTAAACTCCAACGAAAGCCGAACCCTTCATATCATCGACTTAATTCCAATATAACCAAGGTAAAATAATTTATTCCCTTGTCCAAAAAATTCGGAAATTTCTCAAGGGAAAAATTGGAATAAAAATCTTGAAAATTCCTAGAAAATCAAATTATGAAAATTTGGGGCGTTACAGTTCTACCCCACTTAAGGAAATTTCGTCCTCGAAATTACAAGATAAGAAACATCAAAACAAATGGGGATACTGTTCCCGCATATGGGACTCAACCTCCCAAGTAGCCTCATTCGGAGAATGACGGCTCCATCTAACCCGAACCATCGGAATAACTCGACTCCTCAACTGTCGCTCCTCCCGAACTAGAATCTCAACCGGCTCCTCCACATAGGTCAAATCCTCAGAAACCTCCACCTCTGTCGGGGATACAACATGACTAGGATCAGATCGATAACGCCTCAGTATCGAAACATGGAATACGTCATGTATGCGCGACAGCTCCTCCGGTAAAGCCAACCTGTAGGCCAGCGGACCAATCCGCTCCATGATCTCATAAGGACCAATATAAAGAGGGCTCAACTTGCCCTTCCTCCCAAACCGGATAACACCCCTCCAGGGAGCAACACGGAGGAAAACTCTGTCACCTACATTGTACTCCATCTCCCGACGATGCTTATCGGCAAAATCCCTTTGCCAGTCCTGAGCAGCCCTCATGCACTGCTTAACCACCTCGATCTGATCAACAGTTTCCTGGACTAGGTCCGGACCAATCACCTGTCTCAGACCTTCCTCATCCCACCAGATCGGACAACGACACTTCTGCCCATACAAAGCCTCACAAGGCGCCATACCGATACTGGAGTGATACCCGTTGTTATAGGCAAACTCAACCAACGGTAATGTCTCATCCCAAGAACCACTGAAATTGAGCACACAGGCTCTAAGCATATCCTCCAGTGTCCGTATGGTTCTCTCCGACTGCCCATCGGTCTGCGGATGGAATGCAGTACTGAAATTCAGCTTAGTACCCAAAACTGACCGTAAGCTCTTCCAGAAGTGGGAAGTAAACCTCGGATCCCTGTCCGACACAATGGATAGTGGAACTCCATGTAGACGGACAATACCTGAAACATACAACCTCGCCAGCTTATCCATTGTATCCGTCTGCTGAATCGGAAGGAAATGAGCTGACTTGGTCAACCTGTCTACAGTGACCCAAATGGCATCATGTCGACTCCGGGTCCTCGGTAACCCGATAACAAAGTCCATAGTGATATGCTCCCACCTCCACTGCGGAATAGTCAAAGATCTCAACTTGCCAGCAGGAGCCTGATGCTCGGCTTTCACCTGCTGACAAGTCATACAACGAGCCACAAACTCCGCAACATCCTTCTTCATCCCGGGCCACCAATAATGACTCTTCAAGTTCTGGTACATTTTGGTGCTACCAGGATGCATAGCATATGGCGCATTATGCGCTTCATCCATAATCCATCTCCTCAAATCATCAACATCCGGAACACACAACCGATCACCGGTCATCAGAGCACCATCCTCCCGGATATAGAAACTAGAACTCTCTCCACCGAGAGCCTTATCCCGCAACTCTGCTAAATGAGGGTCTGCATACTGCAACTCCATAATCTTATCCTGCAAGGTCGGCCGGATGCTCAAACTAGCCAGCAACGCCCCAGTAACATCTACCTGTAACTGTGCATCCAACGACCTCAGCTCCACCAAGGAAGGCAAAGCATAAGAAACAGAGTCCTCATCCGCATCAACCACTCTCTTCCGGCTCAATGCATCTGCAACAACATTGGCCTTGCCCGGATGGTACTCGATAGTACAATCATAATCCTTCAGAAGCTCAATCCAGCGTCTCTGCCTCATATTAAGTTCCCTTTGGGTCATGATGTACTTCAAACTCTTGTGAGCCGTGAAAATCCGACACTTCTCACCGTATAGATGGTGTCTCCAGATCTTCAAAGCAAAGATCACAGCAGCTAACTCCAGATCATGGGTTGGATAGTTCCTCTCGTGAGTTCTCAACTGCCTGGAGGCATAAGCAATCACCCGACCCTCCTGCATCAAAACACATCCCAAGCCCAGACCAAAAGCATCACTGAACACCGTGTACTCCACTCCGGGTCTCGGAACAGTCAAAACCGGTGCAGAAGTAAACCGACTCTTCAACTCTTCAAAACTCTTCTGACAATGGTCATCCCAAACAAAAGCACAGTTTTTTCCTCAACAGCTTAGTCATGGGACCTGCTATTAAGGAAAAACCCTCAATGAACCTCCGATAGTAACCAGCTAGTCCAAGAAAGCTCCGTATCTCAGATACACTCTTCGGTGGCTCCCAATCCATGACTGCCTTAATCTTGGCCGGATCCACCTTAATGCCCTCACCGGACACAATATGTCCAAGAAATGCGACCTCATCCAGCCAAAACTCACACTTGCTGAGCTTGGCATAGAGTTGTTCTTCTCTCAACCTCTGCAAAACTAACCCCAAGTGGTCCACATGTTCGGCCTTACTACTCGAGTAGACCAAGATGTCATCAATGAACACTACCATAAACCGGTCCAGAAATTCATGGAAGACCTATTGCATCATACACATGAATACTGCCGGTGCATTCGTCAGACCAAAAGGTACCACCACATACTCATAATGACCATACCGAGTGCGGAATGTAGTCTTCGGTATGTCCTGCTCTGCAATCCGAACCTGATGGTAACCAGATCGCAAGTCAATCTTCGAGAACACGGATGCACCCTGCAACTGATCGAACAAATCATCGATCCTAGGCAAAGGATACTTGTTCTTCACAGTCACCTTGTTCAACTGCCTATAGTCTACACACATTCGCACACTGCCATCCTTCTTCTTCACAAACAAGACCGGGGCACCCCAAGGTGAGATGCTCGGTCTAATAAAACCCTTGTCTAACAACTCCTCCAGTTGCTTCTTCAACTCCTGAAGTTCTGCCGGAGCCATTCTGTAGGGCGGTATAGAAATAGGTGCAACTCCTGGTACCAAGTCAACTGTATACTCCACCTCCCGCTGCGGAGGCAACCCAGGTAAATCATCAGGAAAAACATCGGAAAACTCCCGAACAATAGGAATATCCTCCACTCTAGGTACTGGTACCGAAGAATCGACCACATGAGCAAGGAAGGCATCACAACCCTCTCGGATCATCCTGAAAGCCTGGATGGCCGAGATACAACACGCCGATAGAACTCTTAGTTCTCCTACAAACACCAATCTACGCCCCAACAAAGAAGATAAGGACACTTCCCTGGCCCGACAATCAACTACTGCTTGGTGTCTGGACAACCAGTCCATGCCTAAGATAACATCAAACTCTCCCAAATCCATGACAGCAAGATCAGAAGAAAACTCTCACTATCATACTCTATCGTCACATCTCTATAAACTCGATCATCAACTACTATATCTCCAGTGGGTAAACAGACTCTGAGGGGTCTACTAAGGTTATCATCCTCTATGTTATGAGTAGTCATGAATGCACGTGATACAAAAGAATGTGTTGAACCTGGATCAATTAAAGCATGTGCAAACTGACCAAAAACCATAAAGGTACCTGCTATGACCTTTGGAGCATCAGCAGCCTCCTCTCGGGTGATGGCATAAACCCTAGGAGCTGCAGCAGACTGAGTCGCACCCCCGCGGTTCGGAGCTCCAGAACCTCCACGACCTCGACCCTGTTGTCCGCCACCCCTGTTCGGACCAGAAGAAACAGCACCACTAGCCACGGAACTCTGTACTATATACTGAGAGCCACTGCCACCATTATCCCTCACCACTTGTACCAAGATGACTTCTGGTGTCCCGGCGTATTGCAATACAAGCATGTACCCGAGAACCGTGCCGAGAGACCCCGTCCCTGAGAGCCAGACTGATAGGACCGTCCTCCCGAGGATCTGCCTGGTCCACCCTGAAAACTCTGCCCTCGGAACTTCTTCGGACCCTGGTAAGAAGAACCCTGACCACCAGAATAACCTGCACCTGCGGCATCAGAATACTGCCTCTTCTATCCTGAAGCAGAAGACTGCTTCCTCTGCTCGGCTGCCCGAGCCTCCTTCCCGATCAACTGGACTCTCTCAGCATCAAAAGCAGCGGCACAAACTGCCTCCCAAGTCTTGTGCCCTCCACCAGCCACAGCTATCGCCAACTCAGTACGTAAGCCAAAACCGCCTACACTTGGTCACCTCATCGGGCACAAACTCCCTAGCATAAGAGAGAAGGATGCTGTACCGGATCCTTAATGCTGATACTGTCTCTTCTAGTCCCTGCTTCACCTCAAGAAAATGGTTCTTCTGCTCCTCCAGAAAACCAACAGTAAGAAACTCCTTGTAGAATCTCTCCTTGAAATCCTCCCAAGGCATCTCCACAGGCTTCAGTAAGTTGGCCACAAGTTCCTGCCACCATGACAATGCATACCCTATGAACTTGTGTGCCGCTAATCGAGCCCTCTGCTCAGGTGCACAGGTGAACTTCTCCAGAACATTCTCCACCTGGCAAAACCAATCACCAAACTCCTTGACTTTGCCCTTTTCACCTGAGAATTCCATAACTGCAGACTTATCCATGTGCCTATAACCACTCTCCATACCACCTGCTGCAGCAGGTGCTACCGGCTGGGCTCCCTGCTGCTGCTGCTGGAACTGCTGCCACTGCAGAAAGGCCTGATACTGCTGGAACACTGGGTCTATAACAGGTGGCACAACATTCTGTCCACCACCACCTGCAGCATTGTTCTCTGCTGCATTATTGTTCCCCTGACCAACGGGAACCTGCATCACTGACACATTGTCGGAGATATGAGTAGCAGTGTCATCCTTAGCATTGTGCTGCCCCTGGTGATCCATATCAACGCCTATATGAATGCAAATGAGTCAAAACACTTTTTAAATCATAAATCCGGAAACAGGCTTAAACACAGAGATCACTTTGAAAACAAAGTTTAAAACACTTTTTAAAACCAAGGATCTGAAGCCTGCTCCGCTACCAAGCTGAAACTGAAACACCCGTGTCCCAGTTTAACAATAAAATACCAAACTCAAGGAAATTACCAAAATACCCCTGAAACCCGGGACACGAAAATCAATATCAAAAACAATATCCAAAATCCTCAATAAAACGAGATGTCAAAATGAACATAATAATCCGGCTTAACAAGCCACAAATCAACCCGGCATCCTGCCGAAACATCATCAAAACATAAACCCGGCAACCCGCCGA
>JAKUCV010003134.1:34629-56988 GCA_028386065.3 Turnera subulata | reverse complement strand
TGTTGTATGTTGACGACATCTTGCTCATTGGGAATGACATTCCGACACTACAGTCCGTAAAGACTTGGTTAGGAAAGAATTTCTCGATGAAGGACTTAGGAGAAGCTGCCTATGTGTTAGGTATAAAGATCTATAGAGATAGATCCAAAAGGCTTCTCGGGCTAAGTCAAAGTACGTATATTGACAAGGTGCTAAAGAGATTTAGCATGCAAGATTCCAAGAAAGGGTTCTTGCCCTTGTCACATGGCATATCTCTCTCAAAGAATCAATGTCCTAGTACATCTAAGGAGAGAGAGCGGATGAGTAAGATTCCTTATGCTTCGGAAATAGGATCTATCATGTATGTCATGTTATGTACTAGACCGGATGTCGCTTATGCTTTGAGTGTCACAAGCAGATACCAAGCTGATCCCGGTGAGTGTCACTGGACAGCGGTAAAGAACATCCTTAAGTACTTGAGAAGGACTAAGGATGCATTCCTGGTTTACAGAAGCGTGGATGAGCTCGTTGCAAAGGGTTACACCGATGCTAGCTTCCAAACCGATAGGGGTGATTCTAGATCGCAGTTAGGATAGCTGTTTTGTCTTGGAAGTGGTAATGTGTGCTGGAAGAGTTCCAAGCAAGGTACTGTATGCTGGAAGAGTTCCAAGAAAGAGACAGTAGCCGACACTACAACTGAGGCTGTGTATAGTTCCTTTTGGGAACAAAGTAGGAGATCTATTGTCTAATCTTCTCACGCAGCGGAAGCATGATGGTCATGCTGGATCCACATGTATGAGATATATGGATGATTGGATTTAGTGCAAGTGGGGAGATTGTTAGTGTAATATGCCCAAAAGCCAATCATGGATGATTATTTGTAGTCATGTATACACATTAAGGTTATTCCAATAAGTATCGTTTATGAGATAAACGCTTGCACATACTTATAACCCTAGAATATTTCATATTCTTAAATTGTCCCTAGTCGATTATTATTATGGATGGGTTGTAATAATAAATTAAGACTATAGACGTAAGGGTAATCATTGGGTATATGATGAGTGTGTAGTGGGTTTTGTATGATCCAGAGGGGATTCGTCCAATCCATATAACTGGTATATTATCGGAGTGTTTCTTGATAGAGTTGAACCGTAAATGCATGGCCATGCTCGGATAATGATATATGATATCATTGGTATCCGTTTCACCGGTTAACTCGAGGATCAAGAAACCGAGATTAAACATATACGAGATTGACATATTCCATGTCTCGTGTTTAATCTTGATAATGGGATGAAGGGACGATGACATGTTCCGAGGCACGTGGAATCAGTATTGATCTTGTCGTTCGGATGGCAATGATGTGTTGCTAGACGCCGCTCTTTGCTTATAATTGTAAAATAAGATTTCACTATTATTGCCGAACGTACAAGTGCCTACAGGGTCACACACATACAGCCGTTGATTCGAGCAGGTGGTTGAACCGTGGTTGGACCATGGTTGAACCAAGGTGTGGTTGGACTGCGGTTGGACCGTGGTTGGACCAGGATCGTTTTTGGGCTGGTTTGGTTCACTAAATGTCAGATTTTTCAACCAAAACATGCTGAGTTGTGTTGATAATGCTTAATGGGAAACATAATTGGCTTAAGAGTGTTGTCTAAGCCCACAAAGGCACACGCGTATTACATAATTGAATGACTAATTTAAATTCATAATGAACCTCTCACAAACAATCCACCTTGCACACAAGTTGGCTCAAATTGGGACTCTTGTATACCTAAAGATTCCCAATGTGTGACATTCTTCACCACCTATTCAGGCAATGCCCTCATTGGATTATATAGATAAGAAGCCACTTGTCGTCCAAATCGAATAAGCTTGTCCTTATGCACCCATCTTGTTTCAGGAAGAACCCTCCACTTGACTAGATACTCGAGCTCGATAGCATCTTTTGAACAAAAAATAATCTGATGTGTCTTTATCCACACGAGAGGTGATACTTCTTCTTCTTTTGGCGCTGCCTTTACCTCTGCTTCCTTTGGTTTTGCCACACGAGCTTGCCCAGTTTCCAAAACCACTTTTTCTACAGATATTGCTCCCAAGGTAGATTCCTACATAGTACTCAAGATGCAATGTGAGTACATACTATCAAGTACAATCTGACCCTCATTGCAAAAGATTAGTCCCCCTTTCTTATCCAAAAATTCCATGCCGAGTACCTTAGGATAATCATCAAACTCCACTACAGTAAAACTCTATCCGTCGACACAAATCACCAATGCAAACCTTGATGATGCCGGACCAAGGAATGAACTAAAGGGTATTTAATTTGGATTTTGAGGTAACCAAAATATTTAAGGATACAGATTATCACCACCTTAAATATAGGGTTATAATCACTCACTCTCAATAATTTTTCCAAAGATACAGATACTCACCACTCGAGAAAAAAATAGGAAAAGAGAAGTGTTTAAGTTCAAACTCGAAGGAAACTACCCAAGAGTATTGAACTAGAAGGAGAAGAGAAAACTCTCTGCCAAATGAAATGTTTTTCACTCAAATTCCTTGATGCTTAAAGCGTTACAATGCATGGGTTTATATAGGAAAGTTTGCCAGCATTGCTATGTTCATGCAAAAGAAATACACATGCGCACACAGTACTTTCATTCAAGTGGCGACTCCCAAAGACATGGATGATGGTTAAGAATAAGGTGTTGAATACACCCAATTCATTTTGGGTCGGGTATTGACAAGAAGACAACATTATCTGTAAAGAAATGGCACTTCTTCAAGTTGGCATATAGCTTTTGCTCTCGCAAGCTCTGAAACACCTTGTGCAGATGATCCAAATGCTCTTCATGCGACCTGCTGTAGACCAAAATATCATCGCAAGTAGACAACAACACATTTGCCCATGAATGGTCTAAAAACATGAGTCATTAGTCTCATAACCAGCAAGTCCCTCACTCCGTCTACTCCTACATGCTTCGCCACTCTATTGCCCCCAACAACTACACCTACCCTTTCCTCCTCAAGTCCCTGTCTGATTCCAATGACTTCCAACAAGGTTGCAAAACAACAACCACCGTCCAAACCTACCCTAACAACAACCATCACTTCCACACACGACAACACACAAAACCCAATCGGGTTAGATTCACAACAGCAAAACAAAGGGAAGAGGAAGAGGGACAAAGAAGGCGCAGAGGCTCACTAGACAACGACGAAAGAAGCCGGTAGTGACACCCTAGAGATCCCTCACGCCCGAATCGTGACTCCTCCCTGCTATCTGCTATAAATCTTTCAGCGGCGGCGACAGCTCAAGAGTGACAAGAACGAAGGTGGTGGCTGCGATGTGTAATCGAGCGAGAGAGAGTGAACTGCATTGCAGCGAAGAGAGAAAAAGGAAGGATGGGGCGGCGGGGTTGTGTGAGGGAGAAGAGCTGATGATGATGACGGAGAGAAAAGGAAGGGGTGCGAATTGGGAAAGAGAAACGAAAAAGAAGAAGAAGAAGAAGAGGAAATCGGGCAGTAACATCATGGGAGAGAGAGAGAGAAGGAGGAAGAGGGAGTGGTGAGGTATGAGTAGCGAGGAGGAGGAGGAGCGAGGAGCATTGGGGGGAGGAAGAAGAAAAAAAAAGAGAAGAAAAAAGAAGAGAAGAAAAAAGGGCAGCGGGGAGGAGAGGAGGAGGAAGAAGAAAAAGAAAAGAGAAAAAAAAAAAAGAAGAGGAAGAGGGAAAAAAAAAGGCGAGGAGGAGGAGGAGTGTGGGGGAAGAAGAAGGAAAAGAAAAGAGAGAAAAAAAAGAAGAGAGAAAAAAAAAGGCCAAGGAATTATCAGTGAGCTTTTTTTTTGTCAGATATCGATATCTTTTATCTCTTTTATTTTTTTATTTTTTATTTTTTGTTTGAAATTTTATTTAATTTTAATGGAAATAAATTTAATGGGAAAAATAGACGGGCGGGATTAAAACACGTGGCATCAATCTACGGCTTCCGTTTGTGTGATTGACGGAATCCATCTGCCATTGGACGGAAGCACCAATTGGAACGAAATTAAGAGTTCAGGTGGTCAATTGACAAAAAAAAAAGTTCAGGTAGTGACTGAAAAATAAACCTGAATTTGGGGGGTCAAAATGCAATTAACTCTAGTGCAACCGTACTTATTATTTTTGTCAACCTACTGTAAATAAACAATAAGTAACGACCCGGGATAAACAATAATATCTATTTTACCAATTAAAACCAAAACGCCAAAAAAAAAGTTGAAGACTTTATTGTAACGACCCGGGTAAAATTTTCGTAGTTTTTACCAAGCTGTTTTGACCTTTACGGTGGTAATAAAATTTTATCGTTGTTAATCGGGAATTCTATCACTCTCAAATTTTTTTTTCGAGTTTTTACCAAGAATAACGGAGCTTCGCATCAATCGCCGAGGACATGCGACGATTAGAGTGCCCTTCGTTTAACTGAGCTTCGAAATTTAACTCTAAGGGTTACTTGGAATTTTTCGAGCATTCTTTACAACTTACCGAGCCTCGATTTTCAATTCCAATACTTGGACGATGATCGGGGATATATATTGGATTTTCTGAGCCTAAGTTGTGTTTCCGACACCGGGACAAAATTTTGGAAGGACGAAAATGCCCTTGTGACAGTGGTGGATTAAAAGGCGTAGGTGAGGGTATTTTAGTCTATTTCGGATCAATGATTTTGCCGACACCAAGCCCCGATTTTCTCTCTCCCGGGCCACCTCTTTCTTGTCTTCTTCTCTTTTCCCATTTTCTTTCTCTTTTTCTTCTTTCCCCATCCCTTTTTCTTTATCTTTTTCCCATTAATTTATTACTTCTTCCTTCCCGATTGTCTTTCCTTTCTTTCTTCTTCTTCCCTACTCTTTTTCTTCCTTCACCTTTACTCTTCTTCCCCGATTTCTTCTTCTCCTTCACTCTTTTCTTTTTCAGATTTTCTTCCTCTTCTCGGTTACTCCTCCTCCTCTGTACCTTGTCTTCTTCCTCCCCCATTCTCTCTATATCTTTTTTCCACCGAGCCATCTTCCACACAGCCCCATTTCGTCTCCTCTGCCTCTTCTCTATTCCTCCTCCACCTTCTACTATTCGCTAGCATCGCCGCCCCACAAATCCTCTTCGTTTTTCCCTCCTTCTTCCTCTGCCTTTCACCGACGCCACCATCTCTCCCTCCTCCTCCTCTAGTTGTCACTGCCGCCCTGCTCCACCCTTCTCCTCCCCTGTTGTCGTCGCTGCTACTCAAAGCTGCCGCCACCAAATTCTCTGCTTCCACGATTCACAGCCGCCGCCGCTTGCTGCAATCGCCTCCATAACCACCGATCTCTTCTTTCACCTGTTCTCATGTCGCCGACACGTCTACGGCCGCTGGACTTCGCAGTGACACCAGACCAGTCTCCGTTCTCTGGCTCGTTGTCACCGCGTGTAGTGTGGGTAAGGCTGACGATGATCTCTGTCTCTTCCCCATCTTCTCCTGCCTTTCTATCCTCAACCCGAGTCTTGTTACTTTGAACTAATCGGGTTTTGTTTGTGTTGTGGTTGTTTGATGAATCATGGTGTTGACGGGGTGTGTTGACGATTGTGGTTGCGGGTGTTTGGGCTGTGGATGGATTTGATTTGGTGGGTTGATGATGTCCCTCTGTGTTTTGGTTTCTGTGGATTCAAGTGAGGTGGTTGGGATGGCATGGTTGTGGTTGCTATGGCTTTGGGTTGGGGTGTTTTGGGTGGCAGATACGGTAGTATGGTGGAGCACATGTCATTGGAGAATTACTGCGGGTATGGCGTGGGTGTTGGTGTCCTCGGTGGTGGTCTGCTGGTGGTGGGACTGGATAGTGTTGTTAGTGGAAGAATAGTAGCCGAGGATTACTTTGGGCTGCTGTGAACAGTGCTGGATGGAATCCGACAGCCTCGGAAGTTTTCCGGCGTCCTCGGGAATTTTTTGTCAAACCCGGAACGGATCGTTTTGGGTAAAACCCGAGTTTGGACCATATGCATCATGTTAACGAACCTGGACCTTAATATGACGATAATTAGATGAACAATTAATTAACTTAATTAACCTATGCTTTTTATTTTATGCTTTGATTATTTAATTATGCTTTTATTTAAGTTATGCTTTATTTATGCTTTTGTTAATTTTATGCTCTTAGTTACCTATGCTTTTATTTAATTTTCCGATTGGGCTGGCAAAAAGGCCCATAGTATTTAATTTTTAATTAACTCTTTTAATTATTTAATCCGAAGCTGATTTATTATTTTCTCCGATGGACTAAACGCAAGTGAAGGTCCCAAGGGCTTAGTTTCTTAATTATGTTTTGATTTGAGTTAAAATTATTACGTTTCAAATACGATTAATTTCTGTTCTTTTGGGCTAAAATAATAATAGGCCCATACTTAATTTTATGAATTTTATTCCTATATATATTACTACTGATATTTTCATTGACTAAATAATAATAGGCCATAATTTTATTACAGATTTTAAATACATAATTTTTGGCCATATATATATGATATTTCATAGACTCAATATATAATTAAGTAACTAATGACTTAAACGAAACTATCTTTGGATTTGGCTATGTATTTATAAGTCTAATAAATATGGCCTGTATAAAATTTATTTTATGGCTTGTTACGTTTTGTTAATTGCAAACATAGTAGCAGTATTATAATTTTGATGAA
Organism: Turnera subulata; assembly: GCA_028386065.3. NCBI lineage: Eukaryota > Viridiplantae > Streptophyta > Magnoliopsida > Malpighiales > Passifloraceae > Turnera > Turnera subulata. Next base: position 50,302 of record JAKUCV010003134.1, on the reverse strand, counting down.
GTATTAAATAACGAAATTATTTTAAAGTCAGTTACATTATCATCAACCAAAGATTCTATTTTGTTGTAAACTATATATATGTCCGTCATATTTTATAATAAGCTACGGCGTTATTATTCTTGTATCTACTCTATTTATAATTATCGGTTATATACGTACGAATGTATTTTTAAATATTATTTCCGTAACGTTACGAAACAGTTATTTTATGCTACAAATTGTCTATAATAATTTCTTCCGACGTAAGTATTTTCCATTTAATGGGTTTAATATCGGATCTATTATTTATATGCGATTTTGACGAATTTATCATTTCCACTTTTTTATAATTATTGTATACAAAACGTATGAGTATTTAGTATTTAATCGGGAATAATTATTTTAAGCCATATGGGCTATGAATACTTAACGGGTCGTTGCTTGATTATCTACAGATATAATTCCTTAAATATGCACTACATATATGCGTACGTATATATGCTTTCTTGTCATAAGCAACTTAAGCGCTGGGATATCGACTTGGACGCACGGTCTTGGTTTTGATTTATGTTGAATATGATTGGTATATCAGATGGAAAATAGATTATTAGTTAACCTCCACAGAAATGAATAAGCTGACGATATAAAGATAATTATGGAAATAATAAAATGAACTGATAAGCCGTCTAATAACTGTTAAACTGGCATCATGCATGATCATCTTTACTGGTGCATTAGAAGTGATTATGTTGCTATATATATAGGAATATCGAGGTTTGACCAGATAACAATTTCAGAGACTTACCAGGTGAGGATATAAACTTATAAACTTCGGTATGCTGCCTGTGATGCTCAAGCTATTACTGAACTATTTGATATTGTGTCTGTATTGTGATACTACCTTGGTATGTTTTGCTGGATTCTGTTGAATCCTGATTTGGTCTTTCTGATGCTTGAATTGCTTGATTGGACTGCTGATTGGTTATGACTTCTGTGATTATTTTTGATAGTTAGAATCGGTATGTTGAAGAAGATAGATTGTTATTAGAGCTTTGGTCTGTTAGCTGTGATCTAGGCTTGATAACCTGAGAAGGTATACTAGAATGATAGTATTCTGAACCATAGGCTTACTCGAGGATTATGATCGATGTTGTGATTAGTTGTTGGGCTGTTAATAGAAGGTTAGTCTTTTGATTGAGGTTTGGGTTGGACAAAGTCTGACATGGAAAAATTGGAGTTTTGTTGAATGATGATGACAAAGTGTCACGTGGTGAGTTGAGGTACGACCGGGTGGTTAGAGACTATTTTGTGGTGGCCATGATCTGGGTTACTTGTGATAAGCATGTCTATGCTTGGGACGTCTATCCCGTGATTGATATTTGGGATGTCTATCCCTGAGTTCTATTTGGGATGCCTATCCCATGATTGATAATTAGGATGTCTATCCCTGGATTCTCCTGTGGAATGTCTATCCCTGTTTGATTATTGGGATGTCTATCCCTGGGTTCTCTTTTGATCTGGCACCCAGAACATGTTGATAATACTGGTACGACCTTAGCTTATTCTGTGACAGAGCCAGTGGAAGTAAAATTGATTTAGCATAGATGACCTTTAGCCTTGGCTCAGTCTTGATTCGATTGATGAGAGAGTTAGAGAGAAAAATTAAATGAGATGTGGTAACACCACTCATGAGGATTGGATTTTGGTACGGCCAGGAGGTAGCTTATCGGTGAGACAGTGGTTGGTCTCACCCCTCACACAGTTCTTGCAGGTTAAATCAGGATTGCATCCCGGCAGCTGCAGTGTACCCTCGAGTAGGACTCGGATCCATTAGTTACATCAAGTTTTGCATATGTTGACACTGAGTTTATAAAAGCTTCCGCTGTGCTATTACTTTTGAGATTCCCAAGGTCGGGAGATATGTTATTATCATTGGGCCATGGGGCCGATTTTCTGTTGAATCTACAGTTTGTGCCACGTTTCGGCACAATTGTACGGTAATTCCTGTTTGTTGGGTAAATTTGAGTCGGGGTGTTTCAATTTGGTAGCGGAGCGGGCGGTAGGTCCTTGGGTGTTTGTCGTGCTTGTTTTTTGTACATAGCTCGCTCCACTTGATTTACATTATTGCATACATATTAATATAGTTAGTGCATTATGGATCCAGTCGAGGGACGCCAGCCTGCTGCAGAACATTCACATATGAGTATTCTTTCTTATGAAAACGTTTTGATCGTCTAACTATATGAGTTTCGGTGCTTAACAGTATTGTTGTTTTGACCCGAAGTTTTGAAGGAAAAAAAAATTTGAAAAGATAAGTTTGAAAAGTTTTTGTAAAATGGTACGTTTTGAGTATACGATAACCAATGTTTTGAATGTTTTGGGTAAGCGGGAATTTCGAGGACAAAATTCTTTTTAAGAAGGGTAGACTGTAACGACCCGGGTAAAATTTTCGTAGTTTTTACCAAGCTGTTTTGACCTTTACGGTGGTAATAAAATTTTATCGTTGTTAATCGGGAATTCTAACACTCATAAATTTTTTTTTCGAGTTTTTACCGAGAATAACCGAGCTTCGCATCAGTCGCCGAGGACATGCAACGATTAGAGTGCCCTTCGTGTAACCGAGCTTCGGAATTTAACTCTGATGGTTACTTGGGATTTTTCGAGCATTCTTTACAACTTACCGAGCCTCGATTTTCAATTCCGATACTTGGACGATGATCGGGGATATATATTGGATTTCTTTAGCCTAAGTTGTGTTTTCGACACCGGGACAAAATTTTGGAAGGACGAAAATGCCCTTGTGACAGTGGTGGATTAAAAGGCGTAGGTGAGGGTATTTCGGCCTATTTTGGTTCAATGATTTTGCCGACACCGAGCCCTGTTTTTCTCTCTCCCGGGCCACCTCTTTCTTGTCTTCTTCTCCTTTTCCCATTTTCTCTCCCATTTTCTTCTTTCCCCATCGTTTTTCTTTAATCTTTTTCCCATTTATTTATTTATTTATTACTTCTTCCTTCCCGAATGTCTTTCCTTTCTTTCTTCTTCTTCCCTATTCTTTTTTTTTCCTTCCCCTTTACTCTTCTTCCCCGATTTCTTCTTCTCCTTCAGTTTTTTCTTTTTCAGATTTTCTTCCTCTTCTCGGTTACTCCTCCTCCTCTGTACCTTGTTTTCTTCCTCCCCCATTCTCTCTATATCTTTTTTCCACCGAGCCATTTTCCACACAGCCCCATTTCGTCTCCTCTGCCTCTTCTCTATTCCTCCTCCACCTTCTACTATTCGCCAGCATTGCCGCCCCACAATTTCTCTTCGCTTTTGCCTCCTTCTTCCTCTGCCTTTCACCGACGCCATCATCTCTCCCTCCTCCTCCTCTAGTTGTCACTGCCGCCCTGTTCCTCCCTTCTCCTCCCTTGTTGCCGTCGCTGCAACTCAAAGCTGCCGCCACCAAATTCTTTGCTTCCACGATTCACAGCCGCCGCCGCTTGCTGCAATCGCCTCCATAACCACCGTTCTCTTCTTTCACCTGTTCTCGTGTTGCCGACGCGTCTACGGCCGCTGGACTTCGCCGTGACTCCAGACCAGTCTCCGATCTGTGGCTCGCCGTCACCGCATGTAGAGTGGGTAAGGCTGACAATGATCTCTGTCTCTTCCCCATCTTCTCCTGCCTTTCTATCCTCAACCCGAGTCTTGGTACTTTGAACTAATCGGGTTTTGTTTGTGTTGTGGTTGTTTGATGAATCATGGTGTTCACGGGGGTGTGTTGACGGTTGTGGTTACGGGTGTTTGGGCTGTGCATGGATTTGATTTGGTGGGTTGATGATGTCCCTCTGTGTTTTGGATTCTGTGGATTCAAGTGAGGTGGTTGGGATGGCATGGTTGTGGTTGCTATGGTTTTGGGTAGGGGTGTTATGGGTGGTAGATACGGTAGTATGGTGGAGCACAGGTCATCAGAGAATTGCTGCGGGGTATGGCGTGGGTGTTGGTGTCCTCGGTGGTGGTCTGCTGGTGGTGGAACTGGATCGTGTTGTTAGTGGAAGAACAGTAGCCGAGGATTACTTTGGGCAGCTGTGAACAGTGCTGGCCGGAATCCAGCAGCCTCGGAAGTTTTCCGGCGTCCTCGGGAATTTTCTGGCAAACCCGGAACAGATCTTTTTGGGTAAAACCCGAGCTTGGACCATATGCATCATGTTAACGAACCCGGACCTTAATATGACGATAATTAGATGAACAATTAATTAACTTAATTAACCTATGCTTTTTATTTTATTCTTTGATTATTTAATTATGCTTTTATTTAAGTTATGCTTTATTTATGCTTTTGTTAATTTTATGCTCTTAGTTACCTATGCTTTTATTTAATTTTCCAATTGGGCTATCAAAAAGGCCCGTAGTATTTATTTTTTAATTAACTCTTTTAATTATTCAATCCGAAGCTGATTTATTATTTTCTCCGATGGACTAAACGCAAGTGAAGGTCCCAAGGGCTTAGTTTCTTAATTATGTTTTGAATTGAGTTAAAATTATTACGTTTCAAATACGATTAATTTTTGTTCTTCTGGGCTAAAATAATAATAGGCCCATACTTAATTTTATGAATTTTATTCCTATATATATTACTACTGATATTTTCATTGACTAAATAATAATAGGCCATAATTTTATTACGGATTTTAAATACATAATTTTTGGCCATATATATATGATATTTCATAGACTCAATATATAATTAAGTAACTAATGACTTAAACGAAACTATCTTTGGATTTGGCTATGTATTTATAAGTCTAATAAATATAGCCTGTATAAAATTTATTTTATGGCTTGTTACGTTTTGTTAATTGCTAACATAGTAGAAGTATTAGTATTTTGATGAAATATTAAATAACGACATTATTTTAAAGTTAGTTACATTATCTTCAACCAACGATTCTATTTTGTTATAAACTTTATATATGTCCGTCATATTTTATAATAAGCTACGGCGTTATTATTGTTGTATCTACTCTATTTATAATTATCGGTTATATACGTACGAATGTATTTTTAAATATTATTTCCATAACGTTACGAAACAATTATTTTATGCCACATATTGTCTATAATAATTTCTTCCGACGTAAAGATTTTCCATTTAATGGGTTTAATTTCGGATATATTATTTATATGCGATTTTGACGTATTTATCATTTCCACTATTTTATAATTATTGTATACGAAACGTATGAGTATTTAGTATTTAATCGGGAATAATTATTTTAAGCCATATGGGCTATGAATATTTAACGGGTCGTAGCTTGATTTTCTATAGATATAATTCCTTAAATATACACTACATACAAGTGTACGTATATATGCTTTCTTGTCATAAGAAACTTAAGTGTCGGGATATCGACTTGGACGCACGGTCTTGGTTTTGATTTATGTCGAATATGATTGGTATATCAGATGGAAAATAGATTATTAGTTAACCTCCACAGAAAAGAATAAGCTGACGGTATAAAGATAATTATGGAAATAATAAAATGAACCGATAAGCCGTCTAATAACTGTTAAACCGGCATCATGCATGATCATCTTTATTGGTCCATTAGAAGTGATTATGTTGCTATATGTATAGGGATATCGAGCTTTGACCAGATAACAATTTCAGAGACAAACCAGGTGAGGATATAAACTTATAAACTTCGGTATGCTGCTTGTGATGCTCAAGCTATTACTGAACTATTTGATATTGTGTCTATATTGTGACATCTACCTAGGTATGTTTTGCTGGATTCTGTTGAATTTCCTGCTGTAGTACATGCTTTGGTTTTGAATTGTTGGATTATATTGTGATTCCTGATATGGTCTTTCTGATGCTTGAATTGCTTGATTGGACTGCTGATTGGATATGACTTCTGTGCTTGTTCTTGATAGTTAGAATCGGTATGTTGAAGATGATAGATTGTTATTAGAGCTTTGGTCTGTTAGCTGTGATCTAGGTTTGATAACCTGAGAAGGTATACTAGAATGATAGTATTCTGAACCATATGCTTACTCGAGGATTATGATCGTTGTTGTGATTAGTTGTTGGGCTCTTAATAGAAGGTTAGTCTGTTGATTGACGTTTGGGTTGGATAAAGTGTGACATGGAAAATTTGGAGTTTTGTTGATTGATGATGACAAAGTGTCACGTGGTGAGTTGAGGTACGACCGGGTGGTTAGAGACTGTTTTGTGGTTGCCATGATCTGGGTTACTTGTGATAAGCATGTCTATGCTTGGGATGACTGTTTTGTGGTGGCCATGATCTGGGTTACTTGTGATAAGCATGTCTATGCTTGTGATGTCTATCCCGTGATTGATATTTGGGATGTCTATCCCGTGATTGATATTTGGGATGTCTTTCCCTGAGTTCTATTTGGGATGTCTATCCCGTGATTGATAATTGGGATTTCTATCCCTGTATTCTCTTGTGGGATGTCTATCCCTGTTTGATTATTGGGATGTCTATCCCTGGGTTCTCTTTTGATCTTGCACCCGGAACATGTTGATAACACTAGTACGACCCTAGCTTATTCTGTGACAGAGCCAGTGAAAGTAAAATTGATTCAGCATAGATGACCTTTAGCCTTGGGTCAGTCTTGATTCGATTGATGAGAGAGTTAGAGAGAAAAATTAAATGAGATGTGGTAACACCACTCATGAGGATTGGATTTTGGTATAGCCAGGAGGTAGTTTGGGTCCGTAACGACCTTGTGATTTGATTTGGCATGTAACGGCCTTGGACCCGTAACAGTCCGGTGTTGTTTTTTTTACCGCGGCACGGCCAACATTTGATTCGGGGATTCTATTGGAGAAAATTGGTTAGAATAACTTGGAAGTTTAGTATCAGGAGGTTTCATGGTATGCCTCAGTGGTGTGGAGTTGTGGAGTCACATCGTTGATGTTGAGATTATTCGTGATGTTATGATTTGAGTAATGATGTTCCTGCATGAAGGATATAGTATTTTGTTGTACTTGTGGCCATTCTTTCGCTGCTATCGTAAATCATCTTTCAGCCTGATGTTGGTATTATATTCCTGATAGTTACTTCTTCTATCCGATGTTATTTGATGTACTGCTTGTTGATATTATGGTTGCTTGTATACTTCGGTTTATTAGTTTATAGGTGAGACAGTGGTTGGTGTTACCCCTCACACAGTTCTTGCTGGTTAAATCAGGATAGCATCCCGGCGGCTGCAGTGTACCCTCGAGCAGGACTTGGATCCATTAGTTGCATCGATTTTTGCATATGTTGACACTGAGTTTATAAATGCTTCCGCTGTGCTATTACTTTTGAGATTCCCGAGGTCGGGAGATATGTTATTATCATTGGGTCATGGGGCCGATTTTCTGTTGAATCTACTATTTGTGCCACGTGTCGGCACAATTGTACGGTAATTCCTATTTGTTGGGTAAATTTGAGTCGGGGTGTTTCATTTTGGTAGTGGAGCGGGCTATAGGTCCTTGGGTGTTTGTCGTGCTTGTTTTTTGTACATAGCTCGCTCCACTTGATTTACATGATTGCATACATATTCATATAGTTAGTGCATTATAGATCCAGTCGAGGGACGCCAGCCTGCTGTAGAACATTCACATATGAGTATTCTTTCTTATGAAAACGTTTTGATCGTCTAACTACATGAGTTTCGGTGCTTAACAGTATTGTTGTTATGACCAGAAGTTTTGAAAAAAAAAAAATTTAAAAGATAAGTTTGAAAAGTTTTTGTAAAATGGTACGCTTTGAGTATACGATAACCAATGTTTTGATTGTTTTGAGTAAGCGGGAATTTCGAGGACGAAATTTTTTTTAAGGAGGGTAGACTGTAACGACCTGGGTAAAATTTTCGTAGTTTTTACGAAGTTGTTTTGACCATTACGGTGGTAATAAAATTTTATCGTTGTTAATCGGGAATGAAACGCCCGTGTCCCAATTTATCAATATAAAATATAGTTTAAGAACAAATGGCTAAATTGCCCTTATCATTCCCGGGACACGAAAATATAATCAACTGAAACACCGTATCCCAAAATTATCCATTAGATTAATTATATCATTTGAAGTGGCCAAAATGCGCTTCTGCCCTGGGATACAATAAAATCAAGAAAATCATTAATTATGCAATATATACATAGACAATACAATAAATCAAAATAGAGTATGCAGCGGAAGACAAATACATAAACAAATTTGAATGTAATGCACCCTATGGATCCGACCCGAGGAGGAAAGCACCGCCACCTGCTGATATGCCCCACTGCTCAACGAACAGCTAACCTGTAAAAGATCTGTGAGGGGGTGAGACCAACCACTGTCTCACCGCAAACAAATAAACCAATAATATACAATTACAAATCAACTACAAGTACACCGGCATCAAACAACAACAATCACAATACACAGAGCAAGACATCATCCGACTACAAACTATCACTAGTCATTACTTATATTATTATCTTTGTTATTAGGTTTAAATATTTTATTAGGGCCCTCTACTGTGTGCATCGAGCTCGGTCCCATCTGATCAGACAACCAGGCATAAGCCCAAATAAACCAGGCACGAAGCCCAAACATATCCATAGAGAGAGAGAGATAGAGAGAAAGATGGAGGTAGAAAGGGGGGAGGTAGAAAGAGGGAGGTAGAACCGGCCATCACAGGCCCGCATGCAAACCCGCATGCCATCCCGAGGGGTATTACTTCCCGCTCGAACCAACCGGTCAACAGCCCTACAGTAGAATTATTATAGTTCGTTATTCTCAATAATGTTTTAAGAGTTGTACCATAAGTTATGATCAACAGTGTTGTGTGGATTTAATATCTTATCCTCAAGTCCGGGCCCCCAGCCCATAGTCCACCACACAAACCACAAATCTATACCTCATGTGTTTATCATAACCAAACAAGTCATGCTAGACAGGCACAATACATCACATCAGACAACAGGCCACATAATCAGGCACACCACGTCATAGGTAACATCAACATAATTCACTTTGCAAATAGCAACAACAGCACAACAGGCAAGCATGCATACAGCATTAAAGACAAAACAAATAACACCACTTTATATTCCAAGACAATTAACCGAGAGTTGTAGGCAGTAATGCATACAAAGGTTTATAAGTCCTCACCTGGGCCACATTAATTGTCTCGGAACTTGAAGCTTTGTTCCGCCTCGACATTCCTATGCTGGAATCAAAATATGACCAGACATAAGGCCCACATAAAAGCATGATGAATGTATGCTAAAACGTGCTTGTTCCGTTATATTATCTTGAGTCGCTAAGCTCAATCTATACCCCAAATCCTTATTAGGCCTAAAGCATATCTCCCAAAACCGTTGGGCCTAAAACCCATTTAAATTAGCTACATTTTATTGGGTCTAAAGCCCATACCATATCCATCAATCATATTGAGTTATTGGGCCTGGGCCCGTCCCATTACAATAATGTTTTTATCGAACTACTGAGCCCAAACATTTTTCAGCCTAAAGATACTATGTACGTCGGTACGATTCCGGCCACGTGCCTCTCAACTCCTCTCACTCGGTTTCCACTAATATCATTATTTTCCATTAATACATAAACTAAATGCACCCACTGTACATGACTTGTACAAGAATTATAATGCACGCCACTGCTCGGAAATTACCGTTTCAATGCCGGAATACAACCGTCTCGCCGGAACAGTACTTGACCTGCCGGATTCCGGTCAGCTTCGCCGGAAAACACACAATAATCTGCCAACCCCGAAAAAAACACACATACCGACATTCAACAACACAACCAGGACATCATAACGAATTAAGGACCAAGGAATGGCTGCTGGAACTCTTACCGGAAAACGAATCTGTACACAACCATCTCGGGTCCTTTGAACAATAAAACTCGGGTCTGCAACCTCATTGCCGGTATAGCCTCGTACCAACCAGCACAAGCACGAATTGAGACGGAAAAGAGGGTCGCTGGAAACGCATACCGGAGATCCCGAACTGAACTGAACTGCACAGATCCGAAGCGCCTAAGACCGGTCAAATGAATCCCGAGCCTCAAACTCCACTGCCGACAACCTGAGCCGAGTCAAATCCAGCAGCCTGAGATCCGCCACCATGGATAACCGCACACACAACAGCGCAACAACCACAGACCCACTCCGATAACCGGCAACACGCCGAACGCCAACCACCAAATCCACCACAAGTCAAAGAACCCAAAACAGGTTAGTTCTCCCCAAACAACAAAAAAAGAAAAGACGAAGCGAAGGGGAACCACAGAGGGGCGGTGAAACTCACCATGCGACGGCGAAGAGACGGCAGCGACTTGCGATCTCGCAGCACTCCTCTTCGCCTACGGAGCACTTCCCTAGAACCTCTTCTTAGTCGACTCTGCGATCTATATCAGCGGCGACATGAAGGAGAAGCGGCTGTGACAGTAGTAGCAGGGTTATGTCAGGATGACGATTTCGGAAGGAGAAAAGAAGAAGGGAAAAAGAAAAAGAGGTGTGGGGGAAATGGTTTTGATATCCAGTGTGAGCACGATCTGAAAGTGAGAGGGAGAATCGGGAAAGAGGAGAGAAAAAAAACGGGAAGGAGGACATGGGGAGAGAGAGTGCGGCGGAAAAGAAAGGAAGAAAGAAAAGATAGGAGAGAGGGAAAAGAAAAGGAAAAGAAAGAAAGAAACTAGGGTTGGCCGGCCAAGGACCAAACGACGTCGTTTTGGGCCTTGGGCGCGGTCAACTCTTCCCTAGTTCAGTCAACGCGCGAAGGAGGGTTTTAGGGTTAGGTTTTTCTTTTTATATTTCTTTTCTTTTCCTTATATCCAAAGCTACGTAGTTTTTGTAAAAACTACTAAATACTCCTTCTTTTACCCCAGAACTCCAATCGTTCTCAAAGAAATCGACTAAGAATTAATTTCAAAAGTAATAAAACATTCCAAGGAGAATAAATTAATAACAATAATAATTTTCTTGACATAGAATACCCGAAAATTCTTCGAGGGTAAAATTGGAATTAAATTTCGAAAATTTCGAAAATCCCATAGAAATTAAATACTGAAAATTCGGGGCGTTACAGGGAATTCTATCACTCTTAAATTTTTTTTCGAGTTTTTACCGAGAATAACCGAGCTTCGCATCAATCGCCGAGGACATGCGACGATTACAATGCCCTTCGTTTAACCGAGCTTCGGAATTTAACTCCGAGGGTTACTTGGGATTTTCCGAGCATTCTTTACAACTTACCGAGCCTCGATTTTCAATTCCGATACTTGGACGACGATCGGGGATATATACTGGATTTTCTGAGCCTAAGTTGTCTTTTCAACACCGGGACGAAATTTCAGAAGGACGAAAATGCCCTTCTGACAGTGGTGGATTAAAAGGCGTAGGTGAGGGTATTTTGGTCTATTTTGGTTCAATGATTTTGCCGACACCGAGCCCCGTTTGTCTCTCTCCCGGGCCACCTCTTTCTTGTTTTCTTCTCCTTTTCCCATTTTCTTTCTCTTTTTCTTCTTTCCCCATCCTTTTTCTTTTATCTTTTTCCCATTTATTTATTTATTTATTTCTTCTTCCTTCCCGATTGTCTTTCCTTTCTTTCTTCTTCTTCCCTACTCTTTTTCTTCCTTCCCCTTTACTCTTCTTCCCTGATTTCTTCTTCTCCTTCACTCTTTTCTTTTTCAGATTTTCTTCCTCTTCTCGGTTACTCCTCCTCCTCTGTACCTTGTCTTCTTCCTCCCCCATTCTCTCTATATCTTTTTTCCACCGAGCCATCTTCCACACAGCCCCATTTCGTCTCCTCTGCCTCTTCTCTATTCCTCCTCCACCTTCAACTATTCGCCAGCATCGCCGCCCCACAATTCCTCTTCGCTTTTGCCTCCTTCTTCCTCTGCCTTTCACCGACGCCAACATCTCTCCCTCCTCCTCCTATAGTTGTCACTGCCGCCCTGTTCCTCCCTTCTCCTCCTTTGCTGCCATCGCTGCAACTCAAAGCTGCCGCCACCAAATTCTCTGCTTCCACGATTCACAACCGCCGCCGCTTGCTGCAATCGCCTCCATAACCACCGATCTCTTCTTTCCCCTATTCTCATGTCGCCGACGCGTCTACGGCCGCTGGACTTCGCAGTGACTCCAGACCAGTTTCCGATCTGTGGCTCGTCGTCACCGCGTGTAGAGTGGGTAAGGCTGATGATGATCTCTGTCTCTTCCCCATCATCCCCTGCCTTTCTATCCTCAACCTGAGTCTTGTTAGTTTGAACTAATCGGGTTTTGTTTGTGTTGTGGTTGTTTGATGAATCATGGTGTTCACGGGGGTGTGTTGACGGTTGTGGTTGCGGGTGTTTGGGCTGTGGATGGATTTGATTTGGTGGGTTGATGATGTCCCTCTATGTTTTGGTTTCTGTGGATTCAAGTGAGGTGGTTGGGATGGCATGGTTGTGGTTGCAATGGCTTGGGTTGGGGTGTTTTGGGTGGCAGATACGGTAGTATGGTGGAGCACAGGTCATCAGAGAATTGCTGCGGGTATGGCGTGGGTGTTGGTGTCCTCGGTGGTGGTCTGCTGGGGGTGGAACTGGATCGTGTTGTTAGTGGAAGAACAGTAGCCGAGGATTACTTTGGGCTGTTGTGAACAGTGCTCGCCAGAATCCGGCAGCCTCGAAAGTTTTCCGGCGTCGTTGGGAATTTTTTGGCTAACCCGGAACGGATTTTTTTGGGTAAAACCCGAGCTTGGACCATATGCATCTTGTTAACGAACCCGGACCTTAATCTGGCGATAATTAGATGAACAATTAATTAACTTAATTAACCTATGCTTTTTATTTTATGCTTTGATTATTTAATTATGCTTTTATTTAAGTTATGCTTTATTTATGCTTTTGTTAATTTTATGCTCTTAGTTACCTATGATTTTATTTAATTTTCCGATTGGGCTATCAAAAAGGCCCATTGTATTTAATTTTTAATTAACTCTTTTAATTATTTAATCCAAAACTGATTTATTATTTTCTCCGATGGACTAAACGCAAGTGAAGGTCCCAAGGGCTTAGTTTCTTAATTATGTTTTGAATTGAGTTAAAATTATTATGTTTCAAATACGATTAATTTTTGTTTTTCTAGGCTAAAATAATAATAGGCCCATACTAAATTTTATGAATTTTATTCCTATATATATTACTACTGATAGTTTCATTGACTAAATAATAATAGGCCATAATTTTATTACGGATTTTAAATACATAATTTTTGGCCATATATATATGATATTTCATAGACTCAATATATAATTAAGTAACTAATGACTTAAATGAAACTATCTTTGGATTTGGCTATGTATTTATAAGTCTAATAAATATAGCCTGTATAAAATTTATTTTATGGCTTGTTATGTTTTGTTAATTGCTAACATAGTAGCAGTATTATTATTTTGATGAAATATTAAATAACGACATTATTTTAAAGTCAGTTACATTATCTTCAACCAAGGATTCTATTTTGTTATAAACTACATATATGTCCGTCATATTTTATAATAAGCTACGGCGTTATTATTGTTGTATCTACTCTATTTATAATTATCGGTTATATACGTACGAATGTTTTTTTAAATATTATTTCCGTAACGTTACGAAATAATTATTTTATGCCACATATTGTCTATAATAATTTCTTCCGACGTAAGTATTTTCCATTTAATGGGTTTAATATCGGATATATTATTTATATGCGATTTTGACGTATTTATCATTTCCACTATTTTATAATTATTGTATACAAAACGTATGAGTGTCTAGTATCTAATCAGGAATAATTATTTTAAGCCATATGGGCTATGAATATTTAACGGGTCGTAGCTTGATTATCTACAGATATAATTCCTTAAATATACAGTACATATAAGTGTACGTATATATGCTTTCTTGTCATAAGCAACTTAAGCGTCGGGATATCGACTTGGACGCACGGTGTTGGTTTTGATTTACGACGAATATGATTGATATATCAGATGGAAAATAGATTATTAGTTAACCTCCACAAAAAAGAATAAGCTGACGATATAAAGATAATTATGGAAATAATAAAATGAATCGATAAGCCGTCTAATAACTGCTAAACCGGCATCATGCATGATCATCTTTATTGGTGCATTAGAAGTGATTACGTTGCTATATATATAGGGATATCGAGGTTTGACCAGATAACAATTTCAGAGACGTACCAGGTAAGGATATAAACTTATAAACTTCGGTATGATGCTTGTGATGCTCAATCTATTACTGAACTATTTGATATTGTGTCTGTATTGTGATATCTACCTAGGTATGTTTTGCTGGATTCTGTTGAATTTCCTACTGTGGTACATGCTTTGGTTTTGAATTGTTGGATTATATTGTGATTCCTGATATGGTCTTTCTGATGCTTGAATTGCTTGATTGGACTGTTGATTGGATATGACTTCTGTGATTATTCTTGATAGTTAGAATCGGTATGTTGAAGATGATAGATTGTTATTAGAGCTTTGGTCTGTTAGCTGTAATCTAGGTTTGATAACCTGAGAAGGTATACTAGAATGATAGTATTCTGAACCATAGGCTTACTCGAGGATTATGATCGTTGTTGTGATTAGTTGTTGGGCTCTTAATAGAAGGTTAGTCTGTTGATTGAGATTTGGGTTGGATAAAGTGTGACATGGAAAAATTGAAGTTTTGTTGAATGATGATGACAAAGTGTCACGTGGTGAGTTGAGGTACGACCGGGTGGTTAGAGACTGTTTTGTGGTTGCCATGATCTGGGTTACTTGTGATAAGCATGTCTATGCTTGGGATGACTGTTTTGTGGTGGCCATGATCTGGGTTACTTGTGATAAGCATGTCTATGCTTGTGATGTCTATCCCGTGATTGATATTTGGGATGTCTATCCCGTGATTGATATTTGGGATGTCTATCCCTGGGTTCTATTTGGGATGTCTATCACGTGATTGATAATTTGGATTTCTATCCCTGGATTCTCTTGTGGGATGTCTATCCCTGTTTGATTATTGTGATGTCTATCCCTGGGTTCTCTTTTGATCTTGCACCCGGAACATGTTGATAACACTAGTACGACCCTAGCTTATTCTGTGACAGAGCCAGTGGATGTAAAATTGATTTAGCATAGATGACCTTTAGCCTTGGCTCAGTCTTGATTCGATTGATGAGAGAGTTAGAGAGAAAAATTAAATGAGATGTGGTAACACAACTCATGAGGATTGGATTTTGGTACGGCCAGGAGGTAGTTTGGGTCTGTAACAACCTTGTGATTTGATTTGGCATGTAACGGCCTTGGACCCGTAATGGTCCGGTGTTGTTCTTTTTACCGCGGCACGGCCAACATTTGATTCGGGGATTCTATTGGAGAAAATTGGTTAGAATAACTTGGAAGTTTAGTATCAGGAGGTTTCATGGTATGTCTCAGTGGTGTGTGTTAGAACTCATGCCTCCTTGTTTCATTTCAGGGTTTTGATAATGACAAACCTTGGCTCAATTGATGACAACCTTGAAGCAAAAAGAAATCAAGCAAAGATCAAGTACTCAACCCAAGTGATCAAGAATTCAAGTGAAGTTGATCAAAGAGTTGAAGTGCAATGAGAGCAAGAGAAGTTAGGAATCTATTTTGTACAAGGTTTTGATATTGACAAACATATTCTATCAA
>JAKUCV010003134.1:0-33789 GCA_028386065.3 Turnera subulata | reverse complement strand
CACCCGTAAGCTTAACATAGATAGTGAAATCTTCAAGTGAGACATGAAGGGCTGGATTAGCCACACTAGTAGAGTGTGTGTGAACCAGGATAAATTGCTTGTCCTTCATTCTTTAAATTCTGCATTTAATTCCTGCTTATTTCGTTTTTATTCGATTATCGCTATTCACCCCCCCTCTAGCTCAACCTTTCCGTTCTAACAGTGTGGAGTTGTGGAGTCACATCGTTGATGTTGAGATTATTTGTGATGTTATGATTTGAGTAATGATGTTCCTGCATGAAGGATATAGTATTTTGTTGTACTTGTGGCCATTCTTTTGCTGCTGTCGTAAATCATCTTTCAGCCTGATGTTGGTATTATATTCCTGATAGTTACTTCTTCTATCCGATGTTATTTGATGTACTGCTTGTTGATATTATGGTTGCTTGTATACTTCGGTTATTAGTTTATCGGTGAGACAATGGTTGGTCTTACCCCTCACACAGTTCTTGCAGGTTAAATCAGGATTGCATCCCTACGGCTGCAGTGTACCCTCGAGCAGGACTCGGATCCATTAGTTGCATCGAGTTTGGCATATGTTGACACTGAGTTTATAAATGCTTCCGCTGTGCTATTACTTTTGAGATTCCCGAGGTCGGGAGATATGTTATTATCATTGGGTCATGGGGCCAATTTTCTGTTGAATCTACTGTTTGTGCCACGTGTCGGCACAATTGTACGGTAATTCCTGTTTGTTGGGTAAATTTGAGTCGGGGTGTTTCATTTTGGTAGCGGAGCGGGCTGTAGGTCCTTGGGTGTTTGTCGTGCTTGTTTTTTGTACATAGCTCGCTCCACTTGATTTACATGATTGCATACATATTCATATAGTTAGTGCATTATGGATCCAATCGAGGGACGCCAGCCTGCTGCAGAATATTCACATATGAGTATTCTTTCTTATGAAAACGTTTTGATCGTCTAACTACATGAGTTTCGGTGCTTAACAGTATTGTTGTTTTGACCCGAAGTTTTGAAAAAAAAAAATTTGAAAAGATAAGTTTGAAAAGTTTTTCTAAAATGGTACGCTTTGAGTATACGATAACCAATGTTTTGAATATTTTGAGTAAGCGGGAATTTCGAGGACGAAATTCTTTTTAAGGAGGGTAGACTGTAACGACCCGGGTAAAATTTTCGTAGTGTTTACCAAGTTGTTTTGACCTTTACGGTGGTAATAAAATTTTATCCTTGTTAATCGGGAATTCTATCACTCTTAAATTTTTTTTCGAGTTTTTACTGAGAATAACCGAGCTTCGCATCAATCGCCGAGAACATGCGACGATTAGAATGCCCTTCATTTAACCGAGCTTCGGAATTTAACTCCGAGGGTTACTTGGGATTTTCCAAGCATTCTTTACAACTTACCGAGCCTCGATTTTCAATTCCGATACTTGGACGACGATCGGGGATATATATTAGATTTTCTGAGCCAAAGTTGTCTTTCTGACACCGGGACGAAATTTCAGAAGGACGAAAATGCCCTTGTGACAGTGGTGGATTAAAAGGCATAGGTGAGGGTATTTTGGTCTATTTTGGTTCAATGATTTTGCCGATACCGAGCCCCGTTTTTCTCTCTCCCGGGCCACCTCTTTCTTGTCTTCTTCTCCTTTTCCCATTTTCTTTCTCTTTTTCTTCTTTCCCCATCCTTTTTCTTTTATCTTTTTCCCATTTATTTATTTATTTCTTTCTTCTTCCTTCCCGATTGTCTTTCCTTTCTTCTTCTTGCCTACTCTTTTTCTTCCTTCCCCTTTACTCTTCTTCCCCGATTTCTTCTTCTCCTTCACTCTTTTCGTTTTTAGAATTTCTTCCTCTTCTCGGTTACTCCTCCTCCTCTGTACCTTGTCTTATTTCTCCCCCATTCTCTCTATATCTTTTTTCCACCAAGCCATCTTCCACACAGCCTCATTTCGTCTCCTCTACCTCTCCTCTGTTCCTCCTCCACCTTCTACTATTCGCCAGCTTCGCCGCCCCACAATTCCTCTTCGCTTTTGCCTCCTTCTTCCTCTGCCTTTCACCGACGCCAACATCTCTCCCTCCTCCTCCTATAGTTGTCACTGCCGCCCTGTTCCTCCCTTGCTGCCATCACTGCAACTCAAAGCTGCCGCCACGAAATTCTCTGCTACCATGATTTACAGCCGCCGCCGCTTGCTGCAATCGCCTCCATAACCACCGATCTCTTCTTTCCCATATTCTCATGTCGCCGACGCGTCTACGGCCGCTGGACTTCGCAGTGACTCCAGACCAGTTTTCGCTCTGTGGCTCGCTGTCACCGCGTGTAGAGTGGGTAAGGCTGACGATGATCTCTGTCTCTTCCCCATCTTCTCCTGCCTTTCTATCCTCAACCTGAGTCTTGTTAGTTTGAACTAATCGGGTTTTGTTTGTGTTGTGGTTGTTTGATGAATCATGGTGTTAACGGGGGTGTGTTGACGGTTGTGGTTGCGGGTGTTTGGGCTGTGGATGGATTTGATTTGGTGGGTTGATGATGTCCCTCTGTGTTTTGGTTTCTGTGGATTCAAGTGAGGTGGTTGGGATGGCATGGTTGTGGTTGCTATGGCTTTGGGTTGGGGTGTTTTGGGTGGCAGATACGGTAGTATGGTGGAGCACAGGTCATTAGAGAATTGCTGCGGGTATGGCGTGGGTGTTGGTGTCCTCGGTGGTGGTCTGCTGGGGGTGGAACCGGATCGTGTTGTTAGTGGAAGAACAGTAGCCGAGGATTACTTTGGGCTGTTGTGAACAGTGCTGGCCGGAATCCAGCAGCCTCGAAAGTTTTCCGGCGTCGTCGGGAATTTTTTGGCAAACCCGGAACGGATCTTTTTGGGTAAAAGAGCTTGGACCATATGCATCATGTTAACGAACCCGGACCTTAATATGACGATAATTAGATGAACAATTAATTAACTTAATTAACCTATGCTTTTTATTTTATGCTTTGATTATTTAATTATGCTTTTATTTAAGTTATGCTTTATTTATGCTTTTGTTAATTTTATGCTCTTAGTTACCTATGATTTTATTTAATTTTCCGATTGGGCTATCAAAAAGGCCCATTGTATTTAATTTTTAATTAACTCTTTTAATTATTTAATCCAAAGCTGATTTATTATTTTCTCCGATGGACTAAACGCAAGTGAAGGTCCCAAGGGCTTAGTTTCTTAATTATGTTTTGAATTGAGTTAAAATTATTATGTTTCAAATACGATTAATTTTTGTTTTTCTAGGCTAAAATAATAATAGGCCCATACTAAATTTTATGAATTTTATTCCTATATATATTACTACTGATAGTTTCATTGACTAAATAATAATAGGCCATAATTTTATTACGGATTTTAAATACATAATTTTTGGCCATATATATATGATATTTCATAGACTCAATATATAATTAAGTAACTAATGACTTAAATGAAACTATCTTTGGATTTGGCTATGTATTTATAAGTCTAATAAATATAGCCTGTATAAAATTTATTTTATGGCTTGTTATGTTTTGTTAATTGCTAACATAGTAGCAGTATTATTATTTTGATGAAATATTAAATAACGACATTATTTTAAAGTCAGTTACATTATCTTCAACCAAGGATTCTATTTTGTTATAAACTACATATATGTCCGTCATATTTTATAATAAGCTACGGCGTTATTATTGTTGTATCTACTCTATTTATAATTATCGGTTATATACGTACGAATGTTTTTTTAAATATTATTTCCGTAACGTTACGAAATGATTATTTTATGCCACATATTGTCTATAATAATTTCTTCCGACGTAAGTATTTTCCATTTAATGGGTTTAATATCGGATATATTATTTATATGCGATTTTGACGTATTTATCATTTCCACTATTTTATAATTATTGTATACAAAACGTATGAGTGTCTAGTATTTAATCAGGAATAATTATTTTAAGCCATATGGGCTATGAATATTTAACGGGTCGTAGCTTGATTATCTACAGATATAATTCCTTAAATATACACTACATATAAGTGTACGTATATATGCTTTCTTGTCATAAGCAACTTAAGCGCCGGGATATCGACTTGGACGCACGGTCTTGGTTTTGATTTATGTCGAATATGATTGGTATATCAGATGGAAAATAGATTATTAGTTAACCTCCACAGAAATGAATAAGCTGACGATATAAAGATAATTATGGAAATAATAAAATGAACCGATAAGCCGTCTAATAACTGTTAAACCGGCATCATGCATGATCATTTTTATTGGTGCATTAGAAGTGATTATGTTGCTATATATATAGGGATATCGAGGTTTGACCAGATAACAATTTCAGAGACATACCAGGTGAGGATATAAACTTAAAAACTTCGGTATGCTGCCTGTGATGCTCAAGCTATTACTGAACTATTTGATATTGTGTCTGTATGGTGATATCTACCTTGGTATGTTTTGCTGGATTCTGTTGAATTTCTTGCTGTGGTACATGCTTTGGTTTTGAATTGTTGGATTATGTTGTGAATCCTGATATGGTCTTTCTGATGCTTGAATTGCTTGATTGGACTGCTGATTGGATATGACTTCTGTGATTATTCTTGATAGTTAGAATCGGTATGTTGAAGATGATAGATTGTTATTAGAGCTTTGGTCTGTTAGCTGTGATCTAGGTTTGATAACCTGAGAAGGTATACTAGAATGATAGTATTCTGAACCATAGGCTTACTCGAGGATTATGATCGTTGTTGTGATTAGTTGTTGGGCTCTTAATAGAAGGTTAGTCTGTTGATTGAGTTTTGGGTTGGATAAAGTGTGACATGGAAAAATTGGAGTTTTGTTGAATGATGATGACAAAGTGTCACGTGGTGAGTTGAGGTATGACCGGATGGTTAGAGACTGTTTTGTGGTGGCCATGATTTGGGTTACTTGTGATAAGCATGTCTATGATTAGGATGTCTATCCCATGATTGATATTTGGGATGTCTATCCTGTGATTGATATTTGGGATGTCTATCCCTGGGTTCTATTTGGGATGTTTATCCCGTGATTGATAATTGGGATGTCTATCCCTGGATTCTCTTGTGGGATGTCTATCCCTGTTTGATTATTGGGATGTCTGTCCCTGGGTTCGTTTTTGATCTGGCACCCGAAACATGTTGATAACACTGGTACGACCCTAGCTTATTCCGTGACAGAGCCAGTGGAAGTAAAATTGATTCAGCATAGATGACCTTTAGCCTTGGCAAAGTCTTGATTGGATTGATGAGAGAGTCAGAGAGAAAAATTAAATGAGATGTGGTAACACCGCTCATGAGGATTGGATTTTGGTACGGCTAGGCACTAGTTTTGGTCCGTAACGACCTTGTGATTTGATTTGGCCCGTAACGGTCCGGTGTTGTTCTTTTTACCACGGCACGGCCAACATTTGATTCGGGGATTCTATTGGAGAAAATTGGTTAGAATAACTTGGCAGTTTAGTATCAGGAGGTTTCATGGTATGTCTCAGTCGTGTGGAGTCACATCGTTGATGTTGAGATTATTTGTGATGTTATGATTTGGGTAATGATGTTCCTGCATTAAGGATATAGTATATTTTGTTGTACTTGTGGCCGTTCTTTCGCTGCTGTCGTAAATTATCTTTCAGCCTGATGTTGGTATTATATTCCTAATAGTTACTTCTTCTATCCGATGTTATTTGATGTACTCCTTGTTGATATTATGGTTGCTTGTATACTTCGGTTTATTAGTTTATCGGTGAGACAGTGGTTGGTCTCACCCCTCACACAGTTCTTGCAGGTTAAATCAGGATTGCATCCCGGCGGCTACAGTGTACCCTCGAGCAGGACTCGGATCCATTAGTTGCATCGAGTTTTGCACATGTTGACACCGAGTTTATAAATGCTTCCGCTGTGCTATTACTTTTGAGATTCCCGAGGTCGGGAGATATGTTATTATCATTGGGCCATGGGGCCAATTTTCTGTTGAATCTACTGTTTGTGCCACGTGTCGGCACAATTGTACAGTAATTCCTGTTTGTTGGGTAAATTTGAGTCGGGGTGTTTCATTTTTATTCACCAAGCCCCTCTAATTGCTTCTACAATTTTTCATCCAATTTTGATGAGTTGACCGTTATTTTATGAGGTGGCATGTAGACATCATATGCTGGCATGTCTAAAATCTACGTCATTAGGACTTGATTAACCAAATAAATAAATTATAGCACTTGAATGATAAAATTTTAGGATTTAATTAGAAATTATTTGTAATTTATAAAACTTCGGAAGATTTTAAAGTAAAAAATCTTAAAATCCTAAATACTAAAACTTGAATGCTTAAATTCATAAAATTTTTAATCTTAAAATGCTAATCATAAATCTTAAAATCTAAAACACTAAACTTTAAAATCCTATATTATTAATCTTAAAACTCTATTAACATAAATTTTAAATCATAAAGTCTTAAATCATAACTTTAACATTAGAAATAAGGTTAGATACTAATCGTGAATAATTTAGAATCTCAAATCTTTATTTCGAAATAATAATTAATTTATTTGGCATGGACCATCTGAAATTAAACATTAAGATTTTATTTAGGATTTAATATTTAAAGATTAGGATTCTAGGTGATTACAATATATGATTTAAGAATTAGAATTTTAGGGTTTATGATTTTGAGGTTTAGAACTTTTGGATTTAAGATTTAATAATTTAGAGATTTAAGATTTTAGGAGTTATGCTTTTAAGGTGGATATAAAGTCTTTGAAAATTCAAGATTTTGACATTTTAAATGTAGAATTTAAGATTTAGAATTTTAGTGTTTAAGATTTAGTATTATTTTAGAGTTTAAGATTTTAAAATTTAAAATCTATTACTTTAAGATTCAAGATTTGTGGTTAAAATTTATAATTAAGACTTTTAAAATTTTAGGACTTTGTATCTTTAAAAGTCTTATAATTTATAAAAAAAATTTAATTGAGTCCTATAATTTTTTTATTTGATCAATAAAGTCCTAATGGTGTGGACATTTAGTCACATCAACACTATGTCATGTCATAAGAAGATGGCCAACTCAACAAAATTTGACGATATGACTTATTTGATATACAGTTTAAAATAATATGATATAAGACTCAAATGAAAAGCACTTCCAGAATCTTTATCCACTGAAAGTCCAAACGAAGCAACTTTGGTTCTTTATCCGCTGAAAGTCAAAAGGACAACAACCTTTTCTTGTTTGATTTTGAGTACGAGACGAACAAAGTGAAAACCTTCAAGAAAGGCATTCTGGTCAATGCCTCGACAATAACTACTGTATGTGGTGGAAATTAGGGGAGGGCCGAGAGAGAAAGACAAGAGAGATGAATTATGGAAGAGAGGATTAAAATTTTTAATTTTATCTGGTTGAGTTTTTTAGAAAATAATGAAAAAGAGGGAGGGTATTTTTGGCATGAAAACTGTGCGATCCATGTGACAGTGTTCTGTCTACACCTTTTCGAGTGGACGAGAAAAATCATTTTCGTCCTAAACTCCGAGGACGTGCATCCCTCGCGAACAGTAAGTCCATCGATCCAAACATCCACCCATTAGGCTCTTGTCCACTCACGCCCGTCCCTGTCTTGCGTTCCAAACGCACCCTTAGTGAATGAGTGGCCCAAACCTTGCAATTGAGAAGAAGATTGATTTTAGCACTATGATCTATGGACTCCTTTTATAATGAAGGAAATGATTTGCACGAGAGAAATAAAGGGGAAGAATGACTATTCTCTCTAATGACATATGGTTTTTTGCCATAAATGCCAAGATAAGGTTTAGACCGAATGATTTGCACGAGAGAAATAAAGGAGAAGAATGACTATTCCCTCTGATGACATATGGTTTTTTTGCCATAAATGCCAAGATAAGGTTTAAACCTAAGAGTTATGACCACAAAAGGCATTAAAAGAGAGAGTAAGCGTTAAAATTCTATAAACCCACGTTTTACTCATTTTGGAAGAATTTTAAGAGACTTTACCTCCATAAACCCTATGCAAATCCCCTATAAAAAGGGCACCAGGTTGAGTGTTTTCACATACTCTACTCTCTATAAAGAAACTCTCTCCAAGAATATTACAATTCTCCACTCCCAAAACTCTCTTTCTATACTCTCCCATATAATAGAGAAAAATCCCTTTTGCTAACTTAGGCATAGGAGGTCTCCCGAGGTCACAACCCTAGACTTTTTCGAGTCCTTCTTATTAGTCTTGCAGGTCCTTCAGGCATCAGGATCAGGTCTCCAGGCGTCAAGAAGAGGTCCTCCAAGAATCAAGATTATGCCAAAGAGTCCACAATCAAGCCCAAGGAATTTACATCCATACCCTGGTAAAAAATCCATTTTTTACATTGACGCCGTTTGTGGGGAATGGACAAAAAGCCATGGCTTCTCCACTTGAGCAGTAAAGTGTAACTGAAATGCCCCGATCCGTATTTACCGTTTATACACAGTAAACACCTGGGACCACATACTATTTCAGTAACCACAGTGGTGAATATCACAACCAACAGTATTAATACAATAGAAGTACATAATACATCAACAGTACCTGTCCCGGCACGGGAACATTCTAGCAACCAATCAAGAAATAAAATGCAAGCAGCGGAAGTCTTAATACAACACAGCAATAGACAACAGTATAAACATGATGCAACGCAGGATGGATCCGGGCCTCGCAGAGGGTGCGCCATAGCTTGCCTCGAACGTACCTGAGCTACGCACAATCAAACTACGCGACCAGGTCACGCAGGCGAGGGGTGAGTTCGAAGCGCTCACCGGGTAAAATCCTTAAGTAAATATACATATACATACAACCGTAAATAATCCAAGTTACAACAACAACAAATAACTAAGGTTCACATGAACCCCCAAATAACACACTCGGTGATTGTAGACACGCTATACCAATTTTATTATCAGGGCCCCTATCAATAGTTAAATGATGCCCGTCGCCTGGTAGTCAAGCTAGCTAGCCCGTGGACAAATACCTCCACGTATAACTGGCACAGACAGGGAGCAGACCCCAAGCACTCTCTCCCCCAGTGCCTAAAATAAAAACTGGTACAGATAGGGAGCAGACCCCAAACACACTCTCCCCCAGCACCATAAAAATAAGACTACCATCTGGCTATTCCAACATTTAACTGTGACTTACTAGATGTCTAAGTGTGACCAGTTTTATTATTCCTAATTACTTAAATTCTATTATCCTCCATTCTCTCATTATCCCGAGCAAGCTCACAGCCTCTCTGCTCGTCTGGATAATACAAGCTTATCTCAACTAGTACCCTCGGTACTCTACTCTCACAATTTTCACAGTCAACAACAACAGTAATAACCTACTAATACCAACATTTCTAATATTATCAATAACATCAACAGTGGCATCAATTCAGCAACATCAACGACAACAAATATCAATTAAATTCATCTCACATCAACCATTCACAGCCACAAAGAATTATTCAAGCATATAACACAACAATAAACAGACAGCAACTTGGTACTACGGGCAGTATATAAATATTTACTTATCCTCACCTTAGCCGATTCCTACTCCTGAAAGTCCTCAAAGTGTTCCGGCTCAGGCTCCTCAGGGTACTGCTCGTTATCAATTCCTATATCAAATAATAATTTATGCACACATAAGATGATATGCAAATGCTCGACTATTACAATAAGCCGTAAAAATAATTACTGGACCTACTCGGTACTTCCCCGGGTTATTCCCATTATCATCATAATTCACCATTTAATTACCTAGGCCGGAAATATTTTACCATAAATATATCCGTTGTATTTAATACTTTGATAATACCCTTTCTATTTTTTTTAATTTTCCTTGAGTATGTACTTTTCTAAATTATCTCCATTACTTATTCTTCCATTATATTTTATAATTATTATTTTTTTTCTCTAAATTAATTACCATGCTATAACTACCTTGCCATAAGTATATACATATATATATTTTTTTCAAAATATTATTCCCCAAAATTATTTTCCAGAATTATATATTGTATTTCCAAATTTTATTTTCTTGTTTCACCTTCTTCTTTCTTTTTTTTTTTTAATTTACGGACTGGGCCTAGCAGTCAAGCCCAAGGTCCAGGTTTACCAGACCCAGGCCAAGGCGACAGACCCCACCACGGGCCCGTGCCAAGGCTCGGCCCAGCGCCCCTGTAACCCGCTGCCTGACCCGAATGGAAACGGGTCAGCTCACCTACAGACCCGGATCTCCACTGGTTGACGACGGACGGCGGTGCAGACGTGAGCAGCTGGTGCAGGCGGCAACCACGACGAGTAAATGACGCGAGGAAGGTGGTGACAACGGCGAGGCTGCAGGCGACGAGGGGAGGTGCAACGCGACAGGCCAAGAGGAAGTAGCCTTCGGGTTGGCAGTCGCTGGCGGCGCATTGGGCGGCGGATTCGGGCGGCGAAGGTTGCTCTGGACCGGCGACAGCGACGGAGGGGTGATGGTGAGGGCGGTGGAGTGTGAAGCAGCAGGGGTCTCTTCCTCGTGAACAGTAACGAGGAAAGGAGGAAGAGGAGGGTGACGGTTGGTGGTGACGTGGCATTGTCCGGTTCGGTGGTTGGGTTTTTTTATTATTTCCTTTTCTTCCTGGTATGGGTTTGTACTGGGTATTGCAGGGTAAAGGAAAATAAGCAGGGTTTGCGTGTTTGCAGGTGCAAGGAAATGGGTTGCAGACAGTGAGTTTTTGCAGAGTGAGGATGAAGAAAACTGGGTGATGGCTTTCTTTGCAATCAGTAGAAGATGGTTACCAGCAAAAATAAAACGCAGAGTCACGCTCTTCATAGGAGGGAGACAGTCATTCACATGCGCACAGGAAAGAGGCGGCTGCATAATTTCAATTATGCAGTCGTGTCCCGTCCGGACCAGAAAATAACTATAATACCCACTTGACTTTATTTTTTGTCCGATAATTCGAGGTTAAACCTGACTTTTCTCGAGATTCCTGGACCCGAAAAATACCAACCTCGGTCCGTAAAATCCGCAGAAAAATCCCGAGGGTGGGACAGAGCTCGGTTTCAGAATCCGATGCACAATTTACCCTGAAATAATTACCCAAGATTATTTTTAAATGGTAAATTACAGTACAAAGCATTTTTACAGTCCCGGTAAAATGTAAATTTTTACTCGGGCTGTTACAGTAACAGCTGAGTCCCCACAAATTTGTGGAACTCTAGTCACTAGAGATACTCTAACCTTTAGAGGTACTCTAACCATTGGGGGCACAATCTGAACCGGAGGTACTCTAACCACTTAAATCATTCCCAACAGTGGAACCCTAGCTAAAGTCCAAAAATACTGGCCAACTCGCAAAATTTATATCCCACACTCCCATCAGGAAGAATTATAGAGGCAGGACATAGGCAAGGAATCAAAATGGAGCCCATGGATCTCCCATGTGATGAAAAAAAATGGTAAGTCAAAATTAGATCTAGCAAGAAATAGACAAAAATTTGCAAAGAGCATAGAAACAAGGTCAGAATCGACCGTAGCCACCACATCATACCCCACTCAACATCGAAGAAAGAAAAAGGAACAAGATCAAGTTAGATCTAAGACAAGATAAATATAGGTCCGACTAGATCCAAGGCCAATCTGGTTATATCTGGGCAAAGGAGGTTACAATAAGATCCGACAGATCCAGAACTCACCTAATGAGAGCCAACTCAGATCCGATGAGATCCAAAGAGCCATTGTTGCCACATCAAACTCTGATTCAAGTAAGGAGATCTATGTGCCAGGGCCTCCTAGAGTTAAAAAAATAGAGGTTCCTAATGTCCTTTTACAAAAAGACACAGGCCTAAGAAAGGAAGAAGAGAAAATACAATAACCTAGCCTTGCACCTCGCCCCACAGGACCTTTACCCCTCTACACAAGGGTGCTCTTAAAGGCCAAAGCCATAGGTTACATAAAGTGGCCTAGGAGGTTGAAAACGGATCCAAGGCATAGAGTTTTCTCTCATCAGCCCCTCCACTTGGAGACCACAAAATAGGGAAAAGAGCTATAGCCGGCACACATGATGATCAAAATATATTAGTGATACATGCCCAGTACCTAGGCTCGATGGCCCATAAGGACCAAAACCAAGGACGAGGCCCATTCCTAGAGGCTCAAAAGGTCCAGATCCTAAAGACTCAAAAGGTCTAGATCCTAAAGGCTCAAGAGGCCCATCACCCATTCAAAAGGAAATCAATGCTTATCCAAAAAAATTTGATAGGAACCAATCACGGCTCGACATATGGCACGCCATGCCCCATTGAAGGATGCAACTTAATAATTAAGCTCAAACAATTAGAGCACATGATTGTTATCCACGAGGTCAGAAGTTCAGGTCCTCCCCTCTGTGCCATAAGATAGAGGTTCCGAAAAGAAAAACTATGCCAGGTCCCTCGTCAAAGGAAAGCTGAAAGATGTAACTTGAGAAAAATACCCCATACATTTCGTACGGCTTTGCAAGTATCAAAAAGCATTAGGCCGTGAAGAGCCATAAACCGCAAAAATGGTCATGTAAATGCCAACGCATAAAACAATAGGTCCCACTCATGTAAATCTAAAACTCACCCAAGAGAAGGACCTCTGATGAACTTGGTCAGCAAAGAAGATGCAATCAGCACCATACAAGCTCCTACCAGGAAAACCTGAAGTCCACGAAAGGCTTTCTAGCCCATGCAGGCGACAAAATCACGACAAAGACACAGGCCCGGTGTTAGTCTTGCAGGTCCTTCAGGCATCAGGATCAAGTCTCGAGGCGTCAAGATGAGGTCCTCCACGTATCAAGATTATGCCAAAGAGTCTACAATCAAGCCTAAAGAATTTACCTAGTAATTTTCTTTTTAACACCCTCTTTACAAACGAAGGAAATTTAGAAAAGAGTAGAATTTAGGAAGATTGAATTCTTTTGGGGCTCACTTTTTCAATCTCTCCTTGAATGGAGAATATGGAGAGAATTGAAAATGTAAATTTTATTCTTAACATTGGATTACAAATTTACTCTTAATGAAAATTTGAAGGATATGAAAAACTAAACTCTTATTTTTTTGAACACGTCATTCTCAAATGTAGTCATTTTTGCCTTTCGCTTTGCTTAAGCTTCTTTTCCGGACTAATGCCTATTTTGGTACCTGTGTTGTTCCTGATTATCATAATTCATACTTGTGTTTCAATTTGGTCACATTTCATCCCTCAATTAAGTCAGATTTGCCTAATTTGATTATTTTGACCGTTTTACCACTTAATTCAATGACGTATCAGCTTTTTCACCCGGATTCTTCACCTAACCGACCCGAAACCTGGTGGATACCTAAAGCCTAACCGAAACCTGCCCCGAACTAGACAATCTTTATTAATTTCCTTTTCCTTCTATTTTATTATTTTTTTCCAAAAATTTTAATTTTAAAAATAAATATTTCTTTTCGTTCTTATAATCTGCAATCTATTTTATTTTCCACCCAAACACCTTCCCACCTGATAACCCAAATATCTATTTTTAGAACCAAAAATATATTGCAGATTACTAAAACGAAAAGAAATATTTATATTTAGAATTAAAATTTTTGGAAAAAAGAAAATAAAATAATAATAATAATAATAATAATAATAATAATAATAATAATAATAATAATAATAATAATAATAATAATAATAATAATAATAATAATAATAATAATAAATATCCAGTTCCGGTTTGGGTTTTGGTTAGGCTTTGGGTATCCACTGGGTTTCGGGCCGGTTAGGTGAAGAACCCGGGTGAAAAAACTGATACATTGATTTCAGGGGCAAAATGGTCAAAATAGCCAAATTAGGCCAATCGGACTTAATTGAGGGATGAAATGTGACTAAATTAAAACACAGGTATGAATTGTGATAATCAAGAGCAACACAAGTACCAAAAAAGGCATTAGTCCCATCTTTTCCTTTTAATTCAAATATAGAAAATATATAAGAAGCAGATTCTATATTACAGGTTGTTGAGATTATGACTTGATTATGACTTAGTCATAATAATAATACAGTTGTAACAGCTATCTTTGAATAGGTATGTGTTTGAATAAGTCCTAAGTCTGTTACTAACTGTTACTAAAAATAGGCTAAATATTAGTAGTTTTTTATTTGGTTTAGCTGTAATATGAAGTGCATTCAGTTACATGCACGTATATAAAAAGCCTTAAATTGAATGAGAAACATCATCAGTTTCCAGTAAGCTTTGTTCACTGCTTTCACAAACAACAAAGTGGTAGCGGAGCATATTGTTCTTAAGGGTCTTGTGAGTAAGTGAAAAAAAAATCATAAACATCCAAACACCAACCCATAACCTTTCCAAAATATCAGGTGACAACTACAATTCTGATCTACCAGTTTTTTCTGATGAAGATTCTCAAGTTTGGGTAATACAGATGAAGACACATCTTGAAGCCTATGATTTGTGCAAAGCTGTGGAATCTGAAATTCAAGTTCTACCTGCAAATCCTACAGTTGCTCAGATCAAGAGTCACAAAGAGAACAAGACAAAGATGTCCAAGGCTAAGTCATATCTTTTCAAAGGTGTGTCTAAGCTAATTTTGACCAAAATAATGAAGCTGGATTATGCCAAAGCCATTTGGGAATTCTTGCAGAAAAAATACCAAGGAGGAGATAGAAGCTAGAAGATACAGATTCTCAACCTTCGAAGAGAGTTTCAAGTAGAGAAGATGAAGGATACAGAAACTATGCAAGAATACTCAGAAAGGCTTGAGAATACTGCTAACAAAGTGATAATGCTGGGTGAAGAAATATCTGAAAGGCGAATTGTTGAAAAGATTCTGGTGACACTTCCAGAAAGATATGAATCTAAGATTTCTTCTTTAGAGGAAACTAAAGATTTAACTAAAATTTCAGTCGCAGAATTAGTGAAATCTTTACAAGCATTGGAGCAAAGAAGGTTGCTTAAGCAACAAAAGACTATTGAAGATGCATTACTAGCAATGCGAATTCAAGGGGGTAACAAAAACAACAAGTAAGAAGTTTTACAAGAAAAATAAGGATCAACAAGCCTCTGGAGACTTCAAAAGAGAAGGTGTCTGTAAATACTGCAAGAAAAGCAACCATGATGAAACCAAGTGCTGTTGGAGGCCAGATGTCAAATGCAAAAAATGCAACCAGATGGGACATATTGCAAAAATTTGTAAAAACAAGCAGCAACACGATAATGAAGCAAACATGGCAGATCAACCAGAGGAGGAGCAACTCTTTTTGGTTTCATGCTACACCAATAATTCATCCTCTGAGAGCTGGTTGATTGACAGTGGTTGTACAAACCACATGACTAATGATACTGAGAAGTTTAAAGTTCTTGACAAGTCAGTGAACTCCAAAGTCAGAGTTGGAAATAGACAGCTTATTCCAATCAAAAGAAGAGGGACCATTGCAATCAAAAGTGCTTCAGGTATTAAGCTTATTCCAGATGTTTTGTTTGTTCCAGATATTGATCAGAATCTCTTAAGTATTGGCCAGCTACTAGAAAAAGGTTATTTTGTGACCTTCAAAGATAATCTATGCATCATCACGGATTCAAATGGAGAAGAATTATTTACAGTGACAATGAAAGGCAAGTGTTTTTCTCTAAACTTGCTAAAAGAAGAACAAGCAGCATATCCAACCTCCATGGATAATATAGAAATTTGGCATAAACGACTTGGGCATTTCCATCACACTGCCATCATATCCATGCAAAAGAATCAACTTTTCCGTGGTCTACCTGTAACGCCCCAATTTTTCATAATTTATTTTATGGAATTCTTGGAAATTTTATTTCCAATTTTATCCTCGAGATATTTCGGAGTTTTGGACAAGAAATTAACTCTTTCCTTAAAATTATTTCTTTAATGAAAGTTCCAATCGTTATTTAGGTGTGCGTTGGTTTCAATTGGGTTTCTTATGGAGTTTAGTTGAGTTTGAAGTGAAACACAAAGTGTGATTGAAACGACCACATCCCAAAAACGACAATACAAAATATAAACAATTAATAAAAGTCCAAAATGCCCTTAAAACCGGGGATGCCAAACTCTGTGTAAAAACATCAACTCAATATCTCAGAAAACCAAAAATAAACATCGAGATACAGGAGTCAAAAATATAAATCAGGCTTAAATAGCCAATGTAACACCGGTTAAACCAACCGGAACAACAACTGATAAAAATCTAAGAAACCAAAACAGTATCCCGACAATAATACGCATCGGAATAATAATAGAAAAAATGTCAATGACAAGTGTAGAACATATAAGTGTCAACTCTATGGATAAACCAGGAATGAAACACGGCTACCTGCTGAAATGGAAGAGTCTGATACCCGAGGTAAGTGCGACCGTCAACAAGCTACTATTGTTCTATAAAACCACGGTGGCGATTTATATGAGTCGCCTACTCAATGTACAATATAAGACAAACATACGGGCACACAAAGACAGGTTCGTAGGGTGAGTAAGTCCACGAGCACAAGTATACACACACAATCAACATGTGTCAAATACCACACATACAAGTGCGAGGTGAATTTTCTGGTTATTACATTCTTATCATTATTAAGGGCCCTTTACTGTGTGCGTCGGGCGCGGTAGCGACTGGCCAGCTCCCCAAGGCATATGCCCAAATATAGTCATATATATATAGAATAAATATCAACACCGGAATGGGTAAGTTCCGACTAAGAAAACCACTATCAACAAGTGGCCGACAGCTCTAGGAGGGGTGCTCTCCTCAAAAAAATTATTATACAAAATCTTGGGGCACACCCGTCAGTCCCCAAGTCGCCAGCTCTGTGAGGGGTGCTCTCACCAAAAGTAATGGATAATAACAAATAACCAAGGGGTACACCCGACAAATCCCCAAGGCGCCAGCTCTATGAGGGGTACTCTCACTAATATACTAACCGAGGACATACCCATCAATTCCCTCATCGCCGTCTCTGTGAATACAATTCACTAAAATAACCGGACCCGAGGGGTACCCTCTCTTCCCTCTCGGTGCTACCGGTCAACAGCCCCACAGTAGAACTTATTAATTATTCAGATACGTTATGTTACCAATTATGAAATTGTATAAGTGTCACCTCAAGTCGTATCTAAGTTGTGTACCATTACAGAGGTTCTCTGCACAGAGTCCAAAGCTCACAATAAACAGGATATAGCAAGATAGCATATATCATAAGTATGGCAATAACAACTCATAGGAGAATCACATGGCAAAGCATCACATATTTGTTATCATGGCAATTCAGTACATAAACAACCAGGTACACAACACAGTCAACAAAATGAAGCGTACTCAGCAAGCAGTACTACCTAACCATACCAACAAGTGTTCGCATACAAGTATATAAGTCTTATAGAGTCACCTCAATTATGATGGCGCTTTGTCTGTCCACCACTAGTTCCTGCCACTCCCGAGTTATGTCTTGTGCCTAAACACACAGACAACACTATCACACAAAAGAACTAAACAAAGGCATGCATGCACATGCAATGCAACCGTGAGTTAAAGTCCAGCCTGACCAGTCTACTCTCACTCACCAAAACTATACTTCCAAGTCATGGGTCTATAGGTCACAGGCTTAAAGCCCAACTATGTCCAAAATCCTCATCCAGCTCAAAGTCCACATGGTCTCTAGGCCTAAAGCCCACATCCTCAAAACTCATCATTTAAAGTCGTCCACGTCCTTGGGCTTTAAGCCTATCCCTTATTATAAATCCGGAAGTTGTAATAGGTCATAACGCTTTATTATTGGGCCAAGGCCCGATTTGTCTACTCCCATCTAAAAATTTTTACCCGAGTCCGAGTTACCGCCCTAGAGGTTCTACCCGTATCGGACAACCATCCACTTGCTACTCACACACCCCTCTCGGTTTCCACTATACACAATTTAGTACATAACCCGATCCGGAATAATAAATGTACTTGCCGTGTAAAGAATTTAATCACATTACTACATCCGAAAGTTACCGTTAAAATCCAAAAGATACTCTACCTTTGCCAGAATCAAGAACCCGAGACGCCGGATTCCGGTCACTCTTTGCTGGAACAGTAATCTCTCGCCGGATTCCGGTCAAACTTTGCCAGAACAGTGACCTGAGCTCACCGGAACTTCCACAACTCCAAGATAGACACCCTCAAACAAATCAGAAATGGATCCGTGCGCAGCAGCAGCAAATCCACAACCACAGGTCTCGCAATCCAACAACACAAGCCCAGAAACCCATTGCCGGCAAACAACCAAGTATCCGACCACCAACAAACACCAGCTGCGCGTCGCCAACCACACAATTCCACCACCCGAATCCATGGCGCACGCCCAGATACGAGCACCGCACCACCACACCGAGCAATAACACACAAGAACCCAGTAAGGAAAAATCGAACCAAGCTAAGCAAGGAAAACAGAAGGGAAAAACATAATCCGGGCCTTACCAGCAGGAGACGGCTCGACGGCGGCGATTCGAGCCCAGATCCCGGTGCTCCTATCGCAGACCCTCCTCGAACAGCTCTCCTCTCATGCCGGCGCTAGAGGGCAGCGGCGACGTGAGAGAAGAGCAGACAGAGGCGGCGGCAACTGCTCGTCGCGGCCGCGCCCTTGGATCCGCGTCGCGTTAGGCCCAAAACCTCCCCCTCACGATCTTCGCTTCGGTTGCATAGCAGCACGATAATAGGTGGCGGCGGCTAAGGAGCGAGAAGAGAAGAGGTGCACAGGTGGGGGCAGTGACGAGAGTTGAAGAAGGGAAGAGATGGTGGTGTCGGTGTGTTTGACGAAGAAAAGAAGAGAAAAGACGGCGCCCGGGTTTGGAGAAGAAGAGAAAAATAAGAGGAGAGAGGAGAGAGAGAAAAGAAAAAAATGAGAAGGGTTTTTAGGGTTGAGCCGGCCCCAGTTCAAAATGACGTAGTTTTGGACTGAGGTGTAGTCAACCCGCCCTTAGTCAACAAAACGACGTAGTTTTAAGGAAACTAACCTACACCTTGTGATTCACCTCCGAAACCCGATTAAACTCCAACGAAAACCCAACTCATGAAAGAGTCCAGCATAAAAAAAAAATTTCCATGGAAAAGAATATATTTCTTGTCCAGAACTCGAAAAACTCACGAGGGTAAAAATGGAATTAAAATTCCAAAAAGTCCATAATAAAATTATGAAAAATCGGGGCGTTACAGTGATGTAGTTTTGGTTAAAACTGTGTAGTTTCGGGGTAGGCTAAGCATGGAACTCAAGCTTGTTGTGTGTTTTGACCAGAGGAGTATGGACGCGTTGACCTGGGGAGTAGAAAGATGAAACGACGCCGTTTTGTGTACCTAAACGGCACCGTTTTGTGCACAGCCGAACCTTAGGTTTTACCCTAGGTATAAAATGTGTTTTCTTCTCTCTCTCCTTACTTTCTCTCTTTGTTTCTGCCGCCGCTGCCTCGTCCTTCTCCCTCTCCTTTCTCTTTTCTTTCCTCTTGACGACGAAACGCCGCCGCCGCCGCCCTTGGAGCAAATCGCTCCATCAACCACCTTTTTTTTCTCCTTTCCTCAAGTCGTCGCCGCCATCTTCTGCTCGCGGACGGATTGTGACGGAGAACCCGAGGCTCACCTCAAACTGTGCACGTGCGACGGGGCTCAGCTCTAGATCGGTCGCTGCTGGTAAGCCACCGACTCATGCTTTCCTTCTCCATCTGTTTCATTTGTTTTTTTGGAGATTTGGTTACTGATTGGGTGTCTTCGTGTTGCCGGTGACGGCGAGTGTATGCTTGTTGTGGTGGCAATGCCTGCTGTTCTTTGGTGGCGGGTGCGTGATTCCAGTTGGTGGTTGGGTCACCGGCAGTGGGTTGTTGGTCGGACCGTGGTGGTTCTTTGCTCGAGCAGTGGTGTTGATTTGTTTTGCTCAGGTTGTTGTGCAGCAGCGAGCTCGGGTTTGAACTGTTGGTGTAAGTTGAATCCGTGGAAACGAATTTGGGTCTGAAATTTCCGGTAAGAATCCGGTCTTCCTCTTTTCCTTTCAGGTTGTTCTTGATGTTTAGTGCTTGAAAAGAATTGTGTTTAGATTCTGGGCTGTTGTTCCGTGAATTCCAATTGATTGGAGGTTGTTTTTTGGGTAGTTGCAGGAATTCCAGCGAGGTGGTGGCTGGAATCCGGTGGTTGGGTTTCTGTTCCGGCGAGACAGTGCGTAATTTTGGGCATTTAACGGTAAATTCCGGATGTAGTATTGTGACTAAATTTCTGTACACGGCATGTACTATTTTATTCGGATTGGGTTATGTATTTAAATCTTGTATAGTAGAAACCGAGTGTGGGGACTGAGTAACATGTGGCCGATTTGTCCGATACGGGTAGAACCTCTAGGACGGATAACTCGGACTCGGGAAAAACCTTGAAATGAGAGTAAGTTAAAATCGGGCCTTGGCCAGTAATAATATGTTATATGACCCAATAATGATTTTTAGACCTATTATGTAGTGGACTTAAAACCTAAGGACATCTAAAGTTATAGTGGACATAATAGGCTGGGCTTTAGACCCAAGATCGTTGTGAGTTGGTAACGGATTAGTGGTTTGGGCTTTAAGCCCGGGATTGAGGCTTTGAACTTAGTTGGGCCTTGAGCCTGTGAATCACAGACCCGTGACTTGGAGATGTAGTTTGGTGAGCGGAAGTGGATTAGTCAGGGTGGACTTTTACTCACGGTTGTATTGCAAAAGAACGCATAATTTATTATTGTGGAATATCTTTGTGAGCTATGGTGTCTATGTGTATAGGCACAAGACATAATTCAGGAGCGGCTGGTACTAGTGGTGGACAGACAGAGCGCCATCGTAATTGAGGTGACTCTATAAGAATTATATACCTGTATGCGAATACTTGTTGGTATGGTTAGGTAGTATTGCTTGCTGAGTATGCTTCATACTGTTGACTATGTTGTGTACATGGTTGTTTATGTGCCGAATTGCCATGATATTAAAAATACGTGCTGTTTTGCCCTGTGATTCTCCTATGAGCTGTTATTGCCATGCTTGCGATATATGCTGTCTTGCTATATCCTGTTTATTGTGAGCTTTAGGCTCTGCTTAGAGAACCTCTATAATAGTACACAACTTAGATACAACTTGAGGGGACACTTATATAATTTCATAATTGGTAACATAACGTACTTGAATAATTATTAAGTTCTACTGTGGGGCTGTTGACCGGTAGCACCGAGAGGGAAGAGAGGGTACTCCTCGGGTCCTGTTATTTTTAGTGAATTGTATTCACAGAGACGGCGACGGGAATTTGAATACGCCCTCGGTTAGTATATTGGTGAGAGTACCCCTCCCAGAGCTGGCGCCATGGGGATTTGTCGGGTGTACCCTTTGGTTATTTGTTATTATCCATTTCTTTTGGTGAGGGCACCCCTCACAGAGCTAGTGACTTAGGGACTTACGGGTGTGCCCCGAGATTTTGTATTATAATTTCTTTAAGGGGAGCAACCCTCCTAGAGCTGTCGGCCACTTGATTGTTGGTGGTTATCTTTGCCGGAACTTACCCATTTCGGTGTTGATATTTATATTGTATATATCACTATATTTGGGCTTACGCCCTGGGGAGCTGGCCAGTCGCTACCGCGCCCGACGCATACAGTAGATGGCCCTTAATAATGATAAGAATGTAATAACCAGATAATTCACTTAACACTTGCATGTGTGGTATTTGACACATGTTGATCGTGTGTGTATACTTGTGCTCGTCGACTTACTCAGCCTACGAGCCTGTCTTCGTGTGCCTGTATATTTGTCTTATATTGTACATTGAGTAGGCGACTCATATAAATCGCCACTATGGTTTTAGAGATCATTGGTAGCTTGTTGACGGTAGCTCTTACCTCAGGTATCAGACTCTTTCAATTCAGCAGGTAGCTGCGTTTCCTTCCTCGTGGGTCCATAGAGTTGACACTTATAAGTTCTCACTTGTCATTGACATTATTGTTATTTTTTTTCCGTTGCGTATTATTGTCGGGATACTGTTTTTGGTTTCTTCGATTTTTATCAGTTGTTGCTCCGGTAGGTTTAACCGGTGTTACTTTGGCTAGTTAAGGCTGGTTTATATTTGACTCTTGCATCCCGATGTTTATTTTTGGATTCTCTGAGATATTGAGTTGATGTTTTACACAGAGTTTGGAATCCTTGGTTATAAGGGCATTTTGGACATTTTATAATTGTTTATATCTTGTATTGTCGTTTTTGGGATGCGGTCGTTTCAGCTTGGTAGCGGAGCAGGCTTTAGGTCTTTTGGGGTTTTCAAACAAGTGTCTGTTGTGATTGTTGTACATAAGCTTGTTCAGTTTTGTGTCGTTTTTGTAAACTGTTTTTGACAGGTTGCATTCATATAAGCGTCGACGTGGAACACCAGGATCAACACAATCTCGAGGGGCACGCCCCTAGTCGTGTATCCGACAACGTGTTGGTGATGCAGATTCCCGTTGTGCAAGGGAACGATAACGAGGTACAGGATGATACAGCAGGAGGATAGGTTATTGCTGGACAGGGGAACGCCAATGCAGCGGGGAGTGGTGTTGCGGGAGCTAGGCAACAGAATGTAGTACCTCCTAGTATGGACCCGGCGATGCTGTAGTAGTATCAGGCTTTTCTCCAGTGGCAACAGTTTAAGCAGTTTCACCAGCATTAGCAGGGGGCACAGCCGGTGCCTGCTGCGGATCCCACGGTGGGTAGTTTGGAGAGTGGCTACAAGCACTTCAGCAAGTCGGGGATTGGTGAGTTCTCGGGCAAGGACAAGGAAGAGAAGCTGGCAGATGTTTGGTTTAGATAGGTGGAGAATGTGATGGAAAAGTTCACATGTCAGCTAGCATCTCGGGCCAAGTATGTGGCCCACATGTTCACTGGTTATGCTCTTACATGGTGGCAGGAGCTGGTGGCAAATATGCCTAAACCAGTGGTGATTCCGTGGGAAGACTTTAAGGAGAGGTTCTATAAGGAGTTCCTTTCTATCAGTTATCAGGAGGAGTTAAAGAGGCAGTTCCTCGATATCATGCAGGGTGATGAAGAGTCAGTCACTGCATTTCGGATTCGGTACAACACTCTTCTCTCCTATGCTAGGGAGTTTGTGCCAGATGAGGAGACCAAGTGCAGACGGTTTGTGAATGCTCTACGCCACACCGTGGGGGCACCTGTGGCTAGTGGGAGGCACAAGACCTGGGATGCAGTTTGTGAGGCTGCAGTGGACACAGAGAGGATCTTTTTGGCAGCATGATATGTGTGCATATCATGTATTATTTTGGAGCATAAAATAGCCCTTTGGCCAAGCATTTAGTTAAGATCATGCATGCTATTTAAAGTTTTAGCTTGTTTTCCACTAGTTTCCCTTCCACTTATTAGTTTACGCTT
Organism: Turnera subulata; assembly: GCA_028386065.3. Taxonomy (NCBI): domain Eukaryota; kingdom Viridiplantae; phylum Streptophyta; class Magnoliopsida; order Malpighiales; family Passifloraceae; genus Turnera; species Turnera subulata. Next base: position 10,344 of record JAKUCV010003134.1, on the reverse strand, counting down.
TCAGGTACCTTTTGCTGTAAATTGGCTTGATTCTTGAAGATTTGGAGCCTTTTGAAGGATTCTAGAAAGTTTGGAGCCAATACATGAAGATTTCTTGACGATCAGTTTCCACTTATTCAATTAGCTTCTCTCAGTTTCCAGTGGTCCGCCGGCAAGCTCGTTCCCTCGAAAGCCTAAGCCCAATAATAGAACAGGTCTTGCCGCCCCACCCTTTTTTGTTTGACCAACGGTGTCACACTGGTGAAACCCGCAGACCAGAATCTGGAGCAATATAGTCCATGCGACAGAAGGATTACTTGTTGGCCAATTAATAAGTTGGCACCGACTTTGCTGCTATTTCTAAGGAAATTTAATACATTTTTTGCTACTCCTAAAAGAAAGGAGAACTCCTAGGATATTAATTCCTACTTTTTAGTTGTCTTGGCTAGAATCTAGGAATTTAAAAGTCTAGGGTTTTAGTACAATAAAAGGGTATCGCAACAGCAAAAAAAGGGGGATTTTTCTGGAGCTGAAAGTCGACAGCAGCAGCAAGGAAGAGAAGCTCTCTTGTCTATTTTTTCTTTTGTTCTCTATTTCGGTTTGTATGATGAACAAATCCTCCATGCTTGTTTGTTATTTTATTATGAACTAATCCTCTTTTCTAGATCAAGAGGGATGTAGCTAGTCAACTCTTTTTATGGTTTAATTATCCCTCCAGCAGTTTTCTTTATTTGATTTCTTGATTGATTTATGTGTGCTTAATCCAAGTTTGAAGCTTGATCACGTTTATACTTATTTTAGGAGTTAAGCTAAGTACCGACAGGAGACGTTTAATTCTGGAAAATCATAGACCATCCTTAATCTAGGTGCTGAAAGGCATTAGGATTATTGTGGAATTAGTAACAACACGAAACATCATTGCTCTTAGGAATAGGTTCGATCCACGACAGTGGTAAGATTGACCTCTGAGACGAAATTATACCTCCAAAAGTCCATAATTTTACCCTAGGTTGTTACCCATCAAGAAAACGAATAGAAAGCTGTAGATTTTTGGTGAACAGTGTCGCCCCGTTTGCGGACAGGGAACAGAGTCACCATGTTAGCAGGAATTTGGAGGATAATTAGGGTATAAAAGGATAGAGTAGTGAACCCCGATTGATCTAGGCTTTCTATCATCTGATCTCTTTGTTTTATTTACATCTTACCTCTGTTTATTTTATTATTTATCATAATCTCAAATAACAATCTCGAAATCGTTACTTCTTTTACTGTTTTTAGCCTAACGGAGTGAGTCTATTGGTTGATTATTTTGCCTAGTCTCAGTGGATACGACCTTGTGTGCTACCTCGATCTGTGTGCTTGCAGATTTTGCACATCAAGTTTTTGGCGCCGTTGCCGGGGACTAGTGTCAAATAATTAATTACTGATTTATTTCTTTAGGCTTTTATTTGTGTTTTACCATCTCTTTTTCCGAGTTTCAGGATTCAGCCTTATGTGAGCTCAGGAACTCGCAGCCAGAATCCCGAACTCATCTCTGTTTCTGACCCTGAATCACTCCTACGTTCTAAGTCACAAAATCTGGAAGAGGCTCTGAACAGTGCCACACTGTCAGAAACATCTGGGACAGAGAAAGTGGGAGAGGAAAAAGAACTGATACTTATCCCTGTTGCAATGGCGAATAACGAAGAGAATGAGCTGAATAATGTGCCCATGAATGAGTTGCTAGCTCGAGTGATTGAGAACAGGAGCTATCCCATTGTCCACCTGGAGATTACAGCAGCTCAATACGAACTGAAAATAAGCCTTATTCAGCTTGTGGAGAACAAAACTTTCAGTGGCTTACCATCGGAGGACCCACACCAGCATTTGCACAATTTCCTCCAATATTGTGACACTATTAAGATTCGGGATTATAGTGATGATGCCAAGCGGCTCCGCTTGTTTCCGTATTCATTGACGAATAAGGCTCAAAAGTGGCTTTCTAGCTTCCCATCCAATAGCATCACCTCTTGGTCTGAGAAGGAGGTTGCATTTTTGAAGAAGTATTTCCCAACGGGCAAGCAGACTAAACTTCAGTTGGAGATTCAAGGATTCCAGCAGAGGGCTGATGACTCTCTCAAGGAAGCTTGGGATAGGTATCAAGATTTGATTGCAAGGTGCCCCAATCACTTGGTTCGACCGTTGGTATTATTGCAAACTTTCTATGTTCATGCGATACCTGCTGGGCAATCCACTTTGAATTCTATTACAGGGGAAATTTCTTGGTTGTACCCTATAATGAAGGTTGCCGATTGATGGAGAATTTGGCCGATGAAGCTACCAACAGGAACCCACCTGGTGTCCTACAGATTGACACTGTTCAGAAAATTGAAGCGGGGATGTCAGCCATGCAGCACCAAATTAAGGAGATGGGTAACAAATTTGACAAATTGATGGTCAAATCTATGGCAGAAACTGTCATGAGATGCAAAGCTTGCAATGGTTCTCATTCTTTCCAAGAGTGCCAAAATTGATGACTGAAAAGGTGAATTACGTCAACGGGCAGCCGCACCAATATCAGCAGGGGAGCCACCAATATTATCAGCAGTCCAGGCCATATAATCAGGGGCAGCAAGGATTCCATGGGAGCCAACAGCAAAACCTTCCCCGGCAGCAAGATGTGATGAGCATGCTTAAGGCTATCATGGAAACTCAAAACAAGTTGGCAGAAGACATGCAACAAATCAAGGCCCACTCAAAAATCCTTGATAACCAGATGGCCCAACATGCTCAACAACTCAAGAACACTCAAGGGAAGCTACCAGGTTAGCTGGAGGAAAATCCCAAAGAACAGTGCAAGGCCGTTACTCTGCGCAGTGGTAAGGAACTGCAGCCAGTGCAACAAAATGACCCCGTTCGCCAATCTGCAGTGGAAAAGAATGATGGGGCAAGTTCGGCAGCTGCTCAACCTCAAGCACAAACCTCTAAAGGGAAGGAAAAGGTGGAAGAAAAGATTGAAGTGCAGCCATATATGCCTCCTCTTCCATACCCCGAAGTTTACAAGAATACCAAGTTTGATGCCAAATTTTGGAAGTTTGTGGAGATGTTGAAGAAAGTATGCATTAATCACCCCTTTACAGAGGTGATTAGTGAGATACCAAGCTATGTAAGTTCTTGAAAGACCTTGTGTCCAAGAAGAGAGCCATTGAGGATGCTGAAACGGTGCACATGACCGAAAAGTGCAGTGCACTTATCTTACAAAAATTTCCAGCAAAGAGGAAGGACCTATGGAGTTTTTCAATTCCTTGCATTGTTGATACTCTGAAAATTGACAAAACTTTGTGTGATTTAAGGGCAAGTGTCAGCTTAATTCCTCTATCCCTTGCTAAGAAAATATCAATTGGGGACTTGAAACCTACCAGAATGACCCTGCAGCTAGCTGACCGGAGTGTTAAACATCCAATTGGGGTGCTTGAAGATGTTCCTGTGCAGATTGGAAAATTGCAGATTCCAGTAGAATTTGTTGTTCTAGAAATGGAAATTGATTCCCAAACACCCATCATACTTGGAAGACCTTTTTTAGCAACCGCAGGGGCTATGATTGATTGCTCAGAAGGGAAGCTGACCCTCACGGTTGGCAATGATTTAGTGGAGTTCAACATTTCAGAGGCTGCTAGGAATGAACTCAGTGCGAACATGTGCTATAGAGTTGATGCATTTACGGACATGGTTGCAAGGGAGAATGATCAAAAAGGCCCACTCTGTGACCCAATCGATGCACTATTGACTTCCCTTATTGATGGTGCACAACAAGAGGAACAAAACACTCCAGAATATACTTGCTTGATCGAAGGAGACATACCAGAAACTATCCAGCAAGTTTATAAGCTCGAACCTGTGTCACAGAATGACCTTGTTGATGACCATGGCCAGAAAAAAAGATTCCAACCAGTGGTCCAAGTCCTTCCTCATGGAGTAGTGGAGTCAATTAATGGAAAGCCTGAACCATTTAGGGTCAGTGGATGGTTATTTAAGCCGTATGACCCAGGGGATACAGTAGACAACAAAGTGACTCTATTGCTTTGAGTCCCTCCCATTATTTAAACGGAAGGGAGTCCAGCTAAGAAGACGTTAAAGAAGCGCTGCTTAGGAGGCAACATGAGATTTTAGGAGGTAATATTTCAATTTATGCAATTTTCTTTTTTTTGTTTTTTTATTTTATTTTGCAGAAAAAAAAAGAAAAAGAGGAAGGACATGACACAAGGGCATTGGAAGGACATGACACCAGCAGAAATTCTAGAGAAGTATTTCTTTTCCTTCATATTTTATTCTCCGTTATTTTTGTTGTGCTATATTTGGTGTTTCTTTGCACATTTTTGTTCAATAGTGTCACTCTGTTTGCGTTTTAGTGTTTAGTATTGTGTTCCTTAGCCCACCCATTCCCGCCCTTATTTATTACCCATGCTAAATTTTAGGTTTGGGGGTGTCCTTTGTCTCATGTTATCTTGCTCTTTTCTATTTTACTACTTTATCTGTATTTTATTTATTGTTGCTTTGCTCTCCCGATTTTGTGTTGTTCTTGGACCAGTGAGGTGTTAGTGTAATGCCCAAAAGCCAATCATTAGATGATTAAGTCATGTATATTTGATTAAGATTTTATTCCAATAAATATGTTTATATGAGATAAACGCTTGCACATATTTATAACCTAAGGATATTTTTTATTCTTGAAATATCCCTAGTCGGTTATTATTATGGATGGGTTGTAATAATAAATTAAGACTAACGTATGTTGAAAACTATATGAGATATGAGTTCTTCATACGGGTACAAGTTAGAGAACTTGTGGACTGCACTGACTCGACATAAGAATACTGCATGGACTCAGGTTGTCATTAGTGATTCTTATATGTACTATCCTTAGACCTGAGATCATCAAGGTTCCCAACACATGAGTCATATACTTTGATATTACTCTTGGTTATTCGTAACTAAGTAGACCTAAGAGTAATCATTGGTTATATGATATAATGTGTAGTGGGTTTTGTATGATCAAGATGGAATTCGTCCAACCCGTATAACGGGAATATTATCAGTTGGGCCCCTTGATAGAGTTGAACTGTAAATGCATGGCCATGCTCGGATTAAGTGATATGGAGATATCATTTGTATCTGTTTTACGCAGTTAACTCGGGGATCAAGAAACCTTAGATTAAACATATACGAGAATGACATATTCCATGTCTCGTGTTTGATCTTGATGATGGGACGAAAGGATAATGACATTTTTCCAAGGCATAATGAATCAGTACTGATCTTGTCGTTTGGGTAGCAATGATGTGTTGCTAGACACCGCTCATTGTTTATAATTGTGAATGAGAGTTTACAATTATTGCCAAACGTCACAAGTGCCTACAGGGTCACATACTTAGAACTGTTGATTCGAGCTAGTGGTTGGACCTTGGTTGGACCATGGTTCGACTAGGGAATTGAGCTAGTGGGTGGACCATGGTTGGACTGGGTCGTTTTGGGCTGATTTGGTTCACTAATTATCAGAATTATTGAACCAGAATTAGTGTCATATGATGTGTAATCCTATATGTGATGATATATATAATTAATGCTTAGTGGAACATTAAGTCATAGTGGAAACATAAGACATGATTAGGTTGGCCAATGACTTAATAAACTATGCATTTCAAGTGTGTATAAATAGGCTGAAGGTTTGATCAGATTTTCATACCAAGCAAGGCTTAATACACTCTTCACACTTGAGAAAAACACATCAAACACTCTCTAGTTTCTAGCTCTCAGAAATTCTTCTAGCTAGCACTGTTGTTCGGGAGTGCTCGGGTTAGTGATCGTGTGACGGTTGCTAGCAGTCATCAACGGTTCGTGTGGATACGGTAGAGAAGTCAGATTTCTGTCCGGTTCTTGCTGATTCGGCTCTAGTGTTGAGCGAAAGAACTCAACCAAACTAGGTACGAATTTCTTGTTATTCGGTTTACCCCGTTTCACACGGATCCTCCATTAGTTCCGAGTTTTTCCGCTGCGCATATTGTCTATTTTTTTGCATGCCTGGTTACTTACATGAGGACACTGCTTTGCTTTGATTTGGGAGGGGGGCAAATTTGCAATTTGTGGCATTGTTTATTTCATGCATGAACTTATGTTGCTTGGGCCAAAGGATTTCTGTCATAATAATGGATGTCTGCCTATTTCAGTTTGAACGGTGCGACTCTGTTCGGTTCTGCCTGTGTTAGTTTAGCCTTGGAATGACTACTCTTTTATCTATTTTTAAACTTACACCGAATCAGGTCCTTAAGTACGCACTAATTACCGCATGATAATTCAGATTCTTGATCACAGTTAGCCAAAGTGACGTCCTGATTTGGATAGTTTAGAGAATTCTTAAAAATTCTTAAGGAAACAATTATCCTATAACATCTCTTACACTTGCATTGAGGCGAAATTTATAGCACAATCTTGACCAGATACATGATTTAGGCCATCCTTGAATTTCACCTACACTTAAGCCTTAGCCTACCCTTGATCATTATATCCCTTGCTAGCCCTTTGAGCCTACTTTAGATGGTCATATATTCTTTTGTTACCCACAACAACCACCTCACACCTTTGCAGCCACTTACATGACCATCTTGTGCCTGATCAGCACACATTTTTTCTTTGAAATCAACCCATACCTGTTCTGTTAAGTTATTGAGTCCATATACATGCGCATCAGTCCATAAAAGAGCATTGAACATTAGATTTCAAAACTAACGGTCTCGCACTGTTCAGAATTTCTGTGAAAAGAATACAAGCTGTAGCATAATTAACCCCTGCTCCCTCATGAAAAAAAAGAGAGCAAAATGTTGAAAAAAAAAGATAGAAAAACGTAACACACACAAAAACAAAAAAATGTGTGTGCATTTGAGTTGAACAAGGCAGATTACTCAAGGAACTTTACTGCCGACTGAACAGGGTCAGTCTGTTGAAACATCAAGTTGCTCTAATTTTGCATGATTTGGATTCACTAATTTGACAGACTTTTGAACACTATTTCTCCTTCATTCACAACACAAACCTAACCTTGTTTCAACCCTTTTATTAAGCCCTATTGATCTCTGATTATTGATTTGTGCTCATTAGTGGAGATGTGAGTTTTGAGTTGCCTATGGGATATTGTTTCTAATTGTTCGATTTCTATGCATATCTTTTGAAGGATTGATTGGACTGGTGCTTGTGAAAGTATTTGAGTCTTGATTGTGTGTAATTTGGTGAGCTTTAGACCTGAGATTTTTATAAGCAAACTTTTCAAAGGCAGTCTTTTCTAAGGCTAATTTGCATATTGCATTTAAACAGGGTCACGCCGTGCAGGTCTGAATAGACAACATCCGTGTGCATGTCTTATCTTTTCCCTTGATTTATTGTTTAGTTTTGCTTGGGGACAAGCAAAAGTTCAGGTTTATGGGAATTTGATATGTGTGCATATCATGTACTATTTTGAAGCATAAAATAGCCCTTTGGCCAAGCATTTAGTTAAGATCATGCATGTTATTTAAAGTTTTAGCTTGTTTTCCACTAGTTACGCTTCCACTTATTAGTTTACGCTTTCAGGTACCTTTTATTGCAAATTGGCTTGATTCTTGAAGATTTGGAGCCTTTTGAAGGATTCTAGAAAGTTTGGAGCCAATACATGAAGATTTCTTGACGATCAGTTTTCAACGGTGTCACACCGTTGAAACCCGCGGACCAGAATCTGGAGCATTATAGTCCATGTGATAGAAGGATTACTTGTTGGCCAATTAATAAGTTGGCACCGACTTTGCTGCTATTTCTAAGGAAATTTAATACACTTTTTGCTGCTCATAAAAGATAGGAGAACTCCTAGGATATTAATTCCTACTTTTTAGTTGTCTTGGCTAGAATCTAGGAATTTAAAAGTTTAGGGTTTTACTACAATAAAAGGGTATCGCAGCAGCAAAAAAAAAGGAGATTTTTCTGGAGCTAAAAGTCGACAGCAGCAGCAAGGAAGAGAAGCTCTCTTGTCTATTTTCTTTTGTTCTCTATTTCGGTTTGTATGATGAACAAATCCTCCATACTTGTTTGTTATTTTAGTATGAAATAATCCTCTTTTCTAGATCAAGAGGGATGTAGCTAGTCAACTTTTTTATGGTTTAATTATCCCTCCAGCAGTTTTCTTTATTTGATTTCTTGATTGATTTATGTGTGCTAAATCCAAGTTTGAAGCTTGATCACCTTTATACTTATTTTAAGAGTTAAGCTAATTACCGACAGGAGATGTTTAATTCTGGAAAATCATAGATCATCCTTAATCTAGGTGCTGAAAGGCATTAGGATTATTGTGGAATTAGTAATAACACGAAACATCATTGCTCTTAGGAATAGGTTTGATCCATGACAGTGGTAAGATTGACCTCTGAGACGAAATTATACCTCCAAAAGTCGATAATTTCACCCTAGGTTGTTACCCATCAAGAAAACGAAAGCTGTAGATTTTTGGTGAACAGTGTAGCCCCGTTCGCGGACACAGAACAGAGTCACCCTGTTAGCAGGAATCTGGAGGATAATTAGGGCACAAAAGGATAGAGTAGTGAACCCCGATTGATCTAGGCTCTATAACATCTGATCTCTTCGTTTTATTTACTGCCTACCTCTATTTATTTTATTATTTATCGTAATCTCAAATCACAATCTCGAAATCGTTACTTCTTTTACTGTTTTCAGCCTAACGGAGTGAGTCTGTTGGTTGATTATTTTGCCTAGTCTCTGTGGATACGACCTTGTGTGCTACCTCGATCTGTGCGCTTGCAGATTTTACGCATCACAACATAGCAGGCTCAAGCAGCTGGACAGAAGAAGCATGATTCATCTTTTGCAGACAGTTGTAGTCAGCCGAAAAGGCAGTATACAGCTTCTAGTGGTGGTTATTCGGGAGGTTCTTCCTTCCGTGGGTCTAAAAAGAACTGGGGAGGTGGCTACCGAGGCAGATCGGGTTGATCATCGGGTGGCCTGTCGCATCAGGATGTGTCCCGTGGACAGGATGTGTCAGAGCACCCTCCACTCAAGTGTTGGGGTTGTGGGAAGTTCGGGTACATCAGGCCCAATTGTCCCGAGAAGTATAGTGGTGGATCTCAGTACACGGTTCAGAGTTCTGTAGCTTCGGGCTCAGCCAGGGGCAATGGTTACAGAGGTCATGGTCGTGGTCGTGGTAATGGATCTGGGGGCAGAGGTGGAGCGACGCAGGCAGCTACACCTCGAGTTTATGCCGTCACCAGAGAGGAGGCTGCAGATGCTCCAGAGGTCATTGTAGGTATATTTATGGTTTTTGGTCATCGTGCACATGCTTTGGTTGATCCGGGCTTCACGTGCATGCATGACTAGACATGATTGTGATGATGATGACCTAGGTAGACCCTTGAGAGTTCGGTTACCCACGGGTAGTGTAATAGTGTGGATCAGGTATGTAGGAATGTATCCATTGAGTATGATGGTGAGTGCTTCCCTACTGATCTTAGTGTTATGGATTTGAGTGAGTTTGATGTGATTCTTGGTATGGATTGGTTGTCGAGACTCCAAGCTATGGTAGATTGCCGTGCCAAGGAAGTGGCCTTGTGTTCTCTTTTAAGGCGTTGATTGGTGTTTGTTGGGAAGTGGAGAGCTCTTTCTGCTTGTTGTATATTGTTAGAACTCATGCCTCCTTGTTTCATTTCAAGGTTTTGATAATGACAAACCTTGGCTCAATTGATGACATCCTTGAAGCAAAAAGAAATCAAGCAAAGATCAAGAGCTCAAACAATGTGATCAATTTGAAGCTACAAGCAAGAAGAGAAAGATGAGTTAGGAACTCAAAATGTACAAGGACAATGTCAAACAAAAAGAAGTGAAGTCAAGAACAACTTGCTCAAGAATTGAAGTCAAGAGTTAAAGTGCAAAAAGAGCAAGAGAAGTTAGGATCCCTATGTACAAGGTAAAACACTCAACTTCTCTTAGGCATTGGCTCAAAATAAAACAAGTTTTACTCATAGCATCATCTCAATCACAAAATGTGTTTTCAAATAATGAACATCGATGTAGTAAGTTTAGACATCGATGTTGCTGCCTTAAAACTTCTTCCAAAACGGGCAGTAAGGTCTAAACATCGATGTTGGCATCCCAAACAACGATGTTCTCATGACCGTTGCACTTAAAAATGGTCTGCCCGATCAAAACATCGATGTTGTGATTTGAGACATCGATGTTCTTCATATTGATTTTTAATCTTTTTGGCAGTAGCTCCAAAACATCGATGTTGGATTATAAAACATCGATGTTCTTGTGACCGTTGGTCAAAACATCGATGTTGTCATTAAAACATCGATG